>JASEVX010000001.1:240764089-241063540 GCA_031761405.1 Serripes groenlandicus
GTATAAATTTGACTTATTTGTAAGCAACGTAATTAATATGAGTTCCATTCAATGCATATAAGACTGGGTAACCGATACCTTTTATGATCTTGAGTGTTTCACATGTTCAGTATGTAAATATATACAGGGGATATTCTGTTGCTTAAAGTTGATTTATCACTTCCTTTAATAATCAAGGTAAGTTCGGTTTTATTTTAAATCGGCCATGTGAATTTTAAAGATAAATATTTTTCTTGCTTGTATAATAAGACAAATATAAATTACTAAATACATCTTACGATTGTTATTTAGTTTTCTCTTTTCTTTATGGACGGATGGGGGTGTAACATTTTAAAACAATTAAAACATGTCAACGTATAAATTATAATAGCTCGGTGTTTTACCAAAACCCGCCGTAAGGCATTTACAAGTAGTGTAGACCCAGATCAGCTATCAGTCTTATTTGGCTTGTTTGCACTGTTCGCCGAATAATCGTAGAATATTTCAAGAAACGTCTTATATAGCACTTTCCATTCGCTCCTTTAACATGTATTTCTTTTATCACACGTGTATTAATAACGTTAAGTTAAGTTTTGTTTTCATACAGTACCGGTTTGTATTTTTACCACTCTATTCTTTAATTGCATAATGGACCGATGCTCGGTTGTCGTTCATGACGTTGACTTTGAGAATGGAGGTAGCGGGTTTTATCCCCGGCCTGGCCATACCAAATACTTTAAGAAGGTAGTATTTACTGCCCTCCTTGGCGCTAAATGTTGCGGGGTTAGTATTACGACTAACTCGCTGGTTTCAGGCTCTGTTTTGAGAATGGATCTTGTTGACCGATAAAATCCTTGCTCATACGATAATATATATCTGTGCATTTTAGGTATCAGACAGGACTGGAGGAATACCTAAAACGTATGCACTTTGACCGGTATTTGAGCATTGACATATTGTAATGTTATGTAATTAAAGAGACCAATTGCTCTGATAGAGCGTAAGCTTTTTAGCTTCTAAAGGCAAATTTGTTAGTGTACACTATATCATGTACACTCATCTGACAGTTGCAGATAAGTTTAAGTGACAGAGTTAGATACAAGGGAGTCCAGGTGCGATACCCTAGCTCTTTCCGAAAAGACTCATTGGTTCTTTAACGTGCTCAGTGTATAGCAAAGGACCAGTACTTGACCTCTAGTTGAGTGGAAACACTTAAAGCATCTCAGAAAAATCCAGAACCCCGACCGGGATTTTAACTCTAGAGTGACAGTCCAGCCTGTTAACCACCAGGCCACCGGGCATATTGTATCAATTAAGCATTTGTCAAGAAAACCTTCCAATATGGATTCAGATCAGATTGTATGGATCCAACTTTACCAACATCTTCTTCTTTGTCCTATCCTCCTCCTTCATCGTACTCATATATTTGTTGTTGTCGTTGTTGTTGTTGTTGTTGTTGTTGATGTTCTTTTTATTGTGTTACATCCATCGTTGAGGAACATAATATCATGACAAACCGTTTCCGATTTCAGCCCTAACAATGTCATCATATTCGGTAGGCCTTCCACATAATTACCACGACTGGCGGCAATCCAACACAGCTTCCGGTTTACTGAAACAACTTTGCATGTCGGGAGTTCTGGCAGATATTTACTTCGTTTTTCCTAATCGGGAGGAACAGGAGGACTCACTTCCGGCGCACAAGTTCGTTCTGGGAATGCGTAGTCCGATTTTCGAATCCATGTTTTTTGGCCTGGAAAACGTTAAACACGAGAACGAGATTGTGATAAGGGATGTACGAGCGACGACCTTTAGATCTGTGTTAAGGTAGATTTTACTATTTTTGTCTTTGATTTATCATGTGATCTATGAACAAGAAATTGGGTTTCAATTTCAATTTCAATTTTCAGTCATATCATGGTGGCCAGTTCACCTAGTCATGCATTTCCTGGCTTTCTCAAAACGGTACTCCACACAACACATTCTCACACAACTGTTTTCGTCACATGGCTACGCTGTCTTCACATTTAAAGAGTATTAATTCAAAGAAAACGTAAGGGAGAAAGCATTTTATCATCTATTCCATTAATACATTTAATGTAAACATAAAGAACTATATATCGCGTATAGGTTATTTTGAGCGGACAAAAGCATGAATTGACTTGGTACTCTCCTTTTCTTTTCCTTTAAAGGTAATCTTTGTTGAATATTTCGGCCGAATAAAAGAAACACCCGCAGTAACATTAAGATACAAAACCGAAGACATTGTGGAATAAAGATTTATTGATCGATGCTCTGCAAAAAACAACCACTATTCATTTGCGACCATTGGTGATGAATTGCTTGGGGAGATTGTTGTGTGGAGTACTGGTGTGAGAAAACCAGGAAATGCATGAGTAGGTGAACTGGCCGCCGTGATATAACTGAGAAATTGTTAAGAACGGCGTTAAACCCAAATGAATTAATTGGTGATGACAAATAGATTATTAATGTAATTGCAATCGACCTAATACAATTGTTTATAACATAGTATATGGCAGCCGTCTGTTGTAGATCAAGATCAGTCCGTGCATCCGCACAGTGTGATCTACCTCTACACTGTCCGTCATTTTATTGAAGAAGGTTTCAAGAATATTATCTAAAGCAGTTTCTATTTGGATCCTTTTTATGGATGAACAAGCAGGTCTTTATCCGAGCGTGTATTAATTACGTAAACACCTCTTAATTGTTCGTCTTGAGCTCCATTTCCTATCCACTAGGTTGCAAAAGTAATCTGCTGTATAGTCATCGAATGGTATCATTTGATTTATAAAAGAAGTTAATACGAACTTAATGAAATTGTCGTTCAGTGATGAGTGTTGCTATCCTTAATTGTTTACAAGTATTAAATTCGTACCGAATGTAATTATTTTATCGTATTTGGGAATTCAGATTATATGGTTCATGGAGTATACACAAGTTAACCTCATCCCACCGAATTCCTCCGACCAATATCGTAACCCTTGAGAGGTTTTGCTTATAAATAGACTAGTAGTATGTTATATAGGTGCAATGGTAGAGTATCGGCCTCAAGTACCAAAGGTCCCAGGTTCAAATCCTGTGATGAGCGTGTTCTGCGTTTTTATTTTTTTTCTTAATTGTATTTCTTTTGAAAGTGACTGATAGGTCCATGTTTTGTTGATGAACATACACATGTCACTTTAATAAAATACTTACTTATAAGCTAAAAGCTCTCTTCGCAATTGATGAATAATAAATAAGTTTAAATTAAACGAAAGGACTAGTATTGACCTGAATAGCGATCAGTGAAGATCAAGATTAGACTTCACGAATGTACATTCTATTCTTGGTCTGCATCGTTCGCAAATGCAGTTTAAACTAGTATTTTATATGGCTTAAAGTCGCTTATAACAGGATAAGTGTTAACATGCACTAATTAAACCGATTCTCCGAGGACAACAAATCCCTATCTAGGATAATTAGAAATAAAAAAAGTTATAATTGAGATAAATAACACCGCGCCTTAGAACTATCGCGCCTTAGAATAACCGACCTTAAGACTATCGCGCCTTAGAATAACCGACCTTAACACTATCGCGCCTTAGAATAATCGACCTTAAGACTATCGCGCCTTAGAATAACCGACCTTAAGACTATCGCGCCTTAGAATAACCGACCTTAAGACTATATTGCTGTCAGTGAAGGTTCAGATGAGACCGCGTCACGGCATAGTTAAACCAGCCGCGACATTTCAGGTTCGCTAAACGATAGTTAAAGCTGCACATAAACTTTACCCTTAACTGTATCGTCATGCAATTTGAAATCACCGATGGTCGGTTTGCTTGACTAAATTACTCTGACAACCGAATTCGAATACAGTCAGTTCGGTTCTATCAATTACTGCAATGTTGAAGACAGTGGTGCAGTGGTAGAGATCCGATCACAAGTACCAAAGTTCACGGGTACAAATCTCGATCTGAGCTGGTTCTACCTTTGTTTGTCCCTAACAAACGGCAAGAGTAGTTATTAGATCTCCAGGAAAGAGGCATCGAGCGTGATTTGATATGATATAACATACTCGATGAAGAATATATAAGTTTAAACTTAAACTGATCGCTTATACCGTTTTATTTATTACTTTGCATTTTGCCCCGACTGTATAATTCACTTCCTGTGGGTAAAGCTTATTTCCAAAGACTAAATCGGTATTTCGCGAATGAGCCATAGACACGTAGCTTCATGAATTTCGAAATCCGAAACAGTTTTGTACGATTAACATAAGAGCGGTGTTCTCTAAAGAACAGCTTAAGAGTTACAATTATATGTTTAGATATGAGCGGTGTACCATGAAAATCAACCTTAACGTAAGTATTACACATGTGGTAAATTACCTACCCGCGCATCCTTGCTGATGATTTAAATGGATACTGCTTTACATAAGTTTCTTGAAACCTTCTATGACTACTTAGTGAACATAGAGGAGCCATATCTGTCTGCACGGATACGCCGGCTGATGTTGTTCTACACTTGGCGATGCAAATGCATCACGGTTTGATTTCGAGGAGCGCCGCTCATATTTAAGTTTCGCAGTAATTGGTTTTTATTTGTACAAAAATAATTTAGTGAAAATAATTTAATCGTTGACACATATTATTACATCTTTCGGACCACTGCACTCAACAATAGGTAGATACTGTATCTTTCGGAATATTCGCATCACCTCCCTTCGATATGTACAAAAGTAATCCGAGTATTTCAGAAAGCCGATTGGAACATTGCCAAGGTGTATAGAAACTATTACACGTTTTCAAATCTGTATATGACTCGACCGACCAAGGATCAAACACTTGTCACGTGTCCTTGATGCGTACTCTCTAACCACAACAATGATAATTCGATTGGTCTGACTTTCAGGTATATCTACACAGATGTTATAGAATTCGATGGTAACACAGTGCTGCACGTCCTCTACGCCGCCAAGAAGTACCATATATACGGTCTTGTAGCTGAATGTGAGTCCTACTTACAGACCGCCATTGATGTCAACAACGTATGCTCCATGTACAACCAGGCATTATTCTATGATATGGACTTACTACAAGAACAGTGCATGCAGTTCATTTGTATGAACGCTAGTGACGTCTTCGAGAACGACGACTTCCTGCAGCTGACGCCAAACGCGTTAAAGATCGTTATCAGTGCGGGAGGTCTTGGCGTTGGCGAAGAGCTAGACGTCTTTAATGCTGCTGTTAAATGGTCTGAAAACCACTGCAAAAAGAAAGGATTCGAACCTACACCTAAGAATGTACGGGCATGGTTAGGGGACGCACTGTACCAGATCCGGCTTCCTTTGATACCAGTAGCAGAGTTCACAACCACGGTCGTTGCATCTGGGGTTCTTACTCAAGAAGAAAAAGTTGATCTGTATAAATATCTTACACTACATAAGAACAATGATATCGAAGGGTCAACGGTTGACAATATTGGGAAATACGTTGCTAAAAATCGACCCGGAAGTGTATTCGAACTTAAGATTCCGGTTTCTAGTCCTGAAAACGTGAAGAAATGCTTGACGGCCGCTTCGCAAATTCTAATCGTGTCGGATAAACCTATGAGACTTCGAAAACTAACATTGTTCTACAGTGAAGCACAATATGCACAGAACATAACTGTCACAGTTACAAATATGAAAACAAGGGAATACGAAAAACCAGAACTGGACCCCGTAGGAGAAAAGGGGCCTCTCGTTTTCCCTAAAGGTGTTTACTTGGCGCCGAATATCCAATACAATGTTGCTGCAAATTGTATGATATATAGAGGAGACGTAAAAGCGCTTGAAATGGCTGAAACGATCAGAGGGGCGCTCATAAACATAAGTAGTGTATTCAATTCGTTCGAATCAATACACTTGTCCCGTGTCCATCACGCTCATTAGAGAAAGCAAACGAAAACATTATGGCTGCCGAATATAAGAGGTCCATCTCCATAAATAATTGACCCTTTGCCAAATTCGGTATATCTGCAGCAGACAACTAAGAAAACATTAAGGCCAATATTTTGAACATTTCCATCAATTAATTATACAACGACGTTGACAATATCTAGGCAAAACTATGGAACGTCTCTCTGTACATGCACATTTGAGCCGTCCCGCGAGAAAACCAACATTGTGGAATCTGCGTAAAGTATCGACCCAGATCAGACTAAGCATGCCACACAGGCCTACCCGGATAGACACTTTTTGCCTCCTGTGGATTTTCTGTTTCAGGAATCATTACTATATACCTCTATTCCCCTGAAACGGAATGTATCTGCCCGGATGAGTCTGCGCGGACTGCGCAGACTGATCTGGGTCGATACATGACGCAGAGGCCATAGCGTTGGTTTTATCGCGGGACGACTCATTTAATCATTGAAATCAACGTTTATGCGTTGGACCTATTTCAAAAATATACTTAAAGTGTGCATTATGAATCGGATTATGTTTATGTCATCCTTTTCGAAATAGTTCCAATATATTCACATATATATAATATTCCAAGCAGACCAAGATAATTTTTTGAGGTTGTCAAGGGGTTGGAAATAAGTCATTGTAGTTTCCGGAAAAAGGTGAGCATTCTTGAGGAATATTCCTGACGTTTCTTTACGGACTGAGCCGAATAGAGCTCGATTGGTTTCTATAACAGATACCTTGTCATACACTATTCTCAAACATGTATTAGTATATCAGTCGTATCACCTTTTATTGTACTTTCTGATGAAATTATGTTTTATAGTATCGAATTATGCCATAAATAAAACAATATTTGCAAAGTATCAAACATATTAAATATCGTGATTAAATAAAAACAAAAAAAACCTCGTAAATCTTTTGCTGAAAACTGAGATAGCAACTCGATTTTGCAATTATAGAGTGAGTGAAAAAATAAGCAAATGGTTTAACATGTTGAACCATGCGTCATGCGAGGTCAATCTTCATTCTTCTACATGTAAAAATCAAGTCGGCTTTATTCAATGTATTAATTACATACAAATATATCAAACCATCAGGCAAATAAATAAGACCAAAGACATATGAGCCGTTCCACGAGAAAACCAACATTATGGGTTCTGCGTAATATATCGATCCAGATCAGCCTGCACAGTCCGCACATGCTAATCCGGGCCGACACATTCCGTCTCAGGGTGATAGAGGTGTAGAGTAGTTATTCCTGAAACAGAAAATACACAGGATGCGAAAAGTGTCTGTCCTGGTTAACCTGCACGGCATGCTTAGGCTGATCCGGGTCGAAACTTTACGCAGAGGCCATAATGTTGGTTATCTCGCGGGACGGCTCATATTATGAGTAAGTATGCATGAAGTACAAATAACACTATCCCACACATAATGCAGTAGACACATTTGAATACACCTGGACCTAAATATGGAAAGTTAATTCATTGAATATATATCTAGTTGAGAGCATTATGGAAACGTGAGAACTTTCCCGTTATGAACACATTCACCACTTGTCACAATGTTTATCATCTTCTGCAGATCCTTCTAAATGCATTTCTGAACGAGTTAAAGAGTAACCATGAAATTGAGTATCCATAGCAAGGGACATTACTCTTACTTCGGAATCAGTTTGTATGCGAGAATTGTCTTGCATGGTAAATTATGGAATATTCGATCATTCTAAACGCTTCAACTCTAGATTGGTTTCCTCCTCCGATATAACACAATCGAATATTAGCTAATCAGAACGGGTAGAATGCTGCCCGTGGGATTGTCTGAGACTTTCCATACCCTAGTTAGCGTATTTAACCCTTTCCCACATACAACAAATCTGCAACAGACGTCTAGGCAAAAGCAGAGAAAATCCCTCTAAATGAAAGAATAATAATCGAATAGAGTTGAAAACATGGTGAGCAATTCCTCTTTTATTGCCATGTTTTCAAAAAGCCGTCTGCTGCACAGGCGTCAGAAAGCGTCTATATGAAGGGAAGGGTTAAGCGCTTCTGATAGACGGAGACTTACATGTGGCAGGTTTAATCCAGTTCAATCAGAGACATATAGACACATGTGGCAGGTTTAATCAAGTTTGCTCGCCAAATAGTTAATTCTGAACGGCGAGGGTAAAAAATACCAAAGAATAAATAAATTAAACCAGTTCAGTCGGAGACATATAAACACATGTGGCAGGTTTAATCCAGTTCAGTATAGAAGAAGAAAGAGAATAATTTTATTTGAATTTTTGGTTTGAACACATATGTTCATCACCTTTGTACAATATATACGATGACATAATATAGTTATAGTAATATTTAAACGTCAACAGCTGCAGTTGCGTCAAAATGTATCTGCATGTAGGAGAGGGTTGTTTCATTTGTTTTCAAAGCACAGAACTGTGAATTCGTGTTGAACAAGCACCATACCACCACAGATAAGCATGACTACTCACTTGGTATACCACAGGCGTTTTGTTTTCATATGATATACTCATATCCAACTATGAGAATCAGCGACTATAAAAATCGATAACTTAAATTACATGGGATTATAGAGCAACTTTTTAGTTTTTACTCAATAACAATTTTATTTTGCAAAAATTTAAAAAGGCACTCATCAAGTTTTCAGGACAAATATCTCCTGAATATAAATATATTTTTTTATTTGTTTTATATTAATAATATTTTGGTCCTTTTTAACTTTGAATACAGTCACCCTAATTTTCCTCTTTATTACATATAAACCGTTAAGAAAACGGTATTTTTCCGCTAATTTTTACACGTTCTTCAGTGAATATCTTTTTTTAGAAATAAAAAAATTAACAGGGCACTTACGGCATAATGTAGTAAATTCATTTACCTTTTACTTGACATATATTTTATTAAAATAAAGTAATGAAATTTTGGTCCTTTTTAACATTTTCTACAAGTACTACTAACGTTTTAGGGTAACATTTACGTTTCCGTGATTGCTAGCGAAAGCTTCCGATGATTACCGACCATTGCCGGACGATTTATGATGGGGCATATATCTATTTATTACCCCCGCTGTGCAGACTGTGTATATTGCGTTATCTTACATATATATCAGCATGTAATGCCTTTTACCTAAATTCGATGCAATAAAATGTAAATATGGACACAAGCGGACGGATATTAGCCCCAGTTACGTATTTTAGGGAAACAATGCGATTGTATCAGAACGGATAAATGTCAACATTTGTTAATATTATCCTATCTAAAATAAAATGGATGATTTTTATAACTATTCAATTGTTAAATAAAACCATAAGTTGATCGATATCCATGCATATTGTATGACTTGTCCAAATTTATGAATGAAATTTTAAACGTTTAATAATTTGTCATAACTCATTGTAAATGTAAGAATTCTATCAAAGTTTGTTTGTCAAACTGTTCAATTTGATATGCTTAAAATGAATGGCGGATATTTGCCACCGCGGTCATTCTCCCCCTCGCCAATAAGTGCATAGGCGGTCATTTTCCCCCGCATCTTTTTTACTTGGCGGACATTCTCCCCCTCACAGTTTTTACATGGCGGACATTATCCACTGCACAAACGGACATTCTCCACCGCACAAAGGGACTTTCTCCCCTTCAACACAGTTTGCCTATACATATATTTTATTAATTGAACAATTATCGGATTTCCATTAAAAATATTTAATCCGCAATTGTTTTATGTTTAACAGTTTACCTTTTAATCCCCACTTAACAGTTTGCCTACAATTACTGACGGTCTTTAACCAATTAAATACATTAATTTCATTGATGTATGGACTTAAAACAGATAGAGAATGTCAACTTGAAATGCAAACTGTTAATGAAGAATCATATATTAACATGGTCACGTATCTTTCAATCCAATACTATAATTGCAATGATGGAGTTCATAGCAAACACTCGTGGAGGTAAAAAAACTATGTTATGCAGGCCACTCTTACACATTAAAAGCAAAATCTAAAACGACCCAGAGATGGGAATGTGCACAAAGACGAGGAAAAGACTGCCGATGCGTTCTTGCAACAGACCTTGACGTAAGTAATTATATTATATATCTTTTTTTCTACAAAGGGGATAAAGTTTGAAATGTAGCTAGTAAGCAATTTATATGAATGTGGTCGATGTTTTCACTTTAAACATTATACTTCTCTATTGAATGAATAAACATATCTACTTATAGACTAATTGCGACTGGTAACAATAGCAATATTACTCGGGGAGTGAAAGGATATTTTTGTATTGTTTTCAAAACTTTAATCATAATCATAACATTTCTGAGTATGTATATAATGTATTATCGGCAGGTGGCCTAATTACTTTTTAATAAAGACTATCATTTATATTTGTGTATGAATGGAAAAATGTGATAAGGTGTTGTTCTTCTTTTTTTCATTTTTTTATTATTCGATAATATTCATATCAGGACTTAGAAAATATTGAGACAGAAGGAGTTCTTCTCCTTTTCTCACAACATTTTCTTCTTTGTTAGTCTTGAAGGAGAAAAAGTCCACATATGTATGAAGCTTCCATCAATTAGATGTAGGTGCGGTGGATAATGTCCGCATATGTATGAAGGGGAGAATGTCCGCTTCCATCAATTAGGTGCGGTGGATAATGTCCGCCATGTAAAAACTGGTGAGGGGGAGAATGTCCGCCAAGTAAAAAAGATGCGGCGGATAATGTCCGGCTATGCACTTATTGACGAGGGGGAAAATGACCGCGGTGGCAAATGACCGGTTACCGCTTAAAATTGCATTTAACGTTGTTTAATAATTTGTCATAACTCATTGTAAGTTTAAGAATTCTATCAAAGTTTGATTGAAAAACTGTTCAATTTGATATGTTTAAAATTGGTTTCATTCGTATAACTAATTTCATCAAAGGGACGTTGATTGGCGCTAAACAACGTTATGTATATAACGCGATAATTGACATTAATCCGGATGATGTCTTAAAGGTGATAATTACCAAAACAACTGTGAATACGAGTACAAGTAAACCATCAGGTGCAAACTACTACGGCTCGTTGCGGAAATAAATAATAAAAAAAAAAAAAAAAAATTCAGGATGAACTTAAACAGGCAGAAGTCGATTACCGCGGAGTTCTGGATAATCAGGACAGTTCTAAGAAAAGCCTCAATGAATTAAGCATCCCTGAGCTCAAGCTCATATTAAAAAAACTAGGAGTTTCTACAAAATTGCGTAAAGAAGAAAAACTTATTGAACTGATCCATTGCACGGAAAAAAAGTAGACTTGTAATAACTAAACTTTAATAGGCATTATCCCCACTCAAATAATAAGGTTGTGTATTTGTTTTAAACAAATATACTCAGAAATATATATTTATCATATAGGATTGTAGGATAAAAAGAAACAGGATACAAAAGTGTGGGAGAAGAGACATTGCTCATAATTAGCAATTTCTCCCTTTTACGCAATGATATATTCTGTCAACAATTATTACAAATATTAGAACTGTTGATAGTCTCCTGTCAGATGTTAAAAAAAGGTTGAAGAAAACATTATTGGAAAAGGAGAAATTCCTTATAATGAGCCATTTCTCCTGTGTACGCAATTATATTTTCTGGCAGATATTAAAAAATTAGTTAAACCTGAAATGAAAATATCAGAACTGTTGCCTTTTGTCCTGTTACCTGTTATCCGGGCAAAAACTGTTACTTTTTGGCCGTTGCTTATTATCCTGTTTCTTTTTGTCCGATTACCATCATATAGATCTATACCTAGTTTTTAACGATATTTTTACCGCATTTAATTTAATTTATATAAGTCTAGATTTTCCGAATTATGTTTCATATTTTCTAGAACGGGAGGTTACTTCTATTAGGCTCAGCCATATTTACAAATGAACTAAAACGCACGAGTTCACACATATTTGAAAACAGTGTTAGAATAATTGAGATTGCTTGCTATGAGACATTTGAACTCTTTTTGCATTGTTTTCGACTCTTTTTTTTTAACAAAATAAAACCATAATTGATGGATCTAATTTGTTAATTGATGCTCTCTATTGCAAAGAGGTAACACACTCATGGATGAACGAATAATTATATATACAATATTGACACTATTATTTCGTTATGAATAATAAAAGAGAAAGGGCTCCATGTTTTTAACAATGTACATGTATTATGAAATTGATAATGATGAAAAAACCGGCTCGATTATTTATTGGTAAATTGATTAAAAAAAATCGATATCATAACACCCTAGTTTTATTACCCTATAATCCCATGTTGAAGTACACTATCGATGTATAGGTGTGTTCCCGGAACGCCTACTCGACTTAAAGTGTATTAGGGAATTAGGGGGCCTTGTAAAGGGTAAATTATAGATTTATCTTGTAGATGACTTTAGAACTCTTTATTCGAGTAAATTTTGTAAATACAATTATCATGTTTTATGTTCTTACATCCGTTATTAATTTGTAATTAATTTGTTATAAACGTGTAGCACAAACAAATTATCATTCAAACACACACAATATTTGCCTTTTAAGTTAAAGCCTAATGTTCTTACAGTTTGATAGCTATTAATTAATCAATTTCAAACTGTCATAATATTTGTCTATCTTTAAGTTAAAGCATACTGTTCTAGAAATTTAATATATATTGATCAAAGTCAAACTGTCCGAATCTTCTGGTTTCAAGGGCAATGATCAATATGTGGAAATCATTCTCATGTTCAACCATGGACAATTAAACCGATTTCAAGTGCAGACGAGAATCAAACTTATGCCTACAGAATAAACACCCTAACCTGTTGCCTTTTTAGATAGTGTACCACTTGAAATTGTTGTGGGTAAAGTAGCTTTCGCTTTTAACATGATAGATAGATAGATATTGTATTGACTTAAACTATACATAGTTTTTCATCATACAATATAAGTATTAATAAATAAATTGCATGGCCCCTTTTCAACAATACGTTTCAATCACAATTCATCCAAATACCATTGTATAAATTTGGAAGTGTTTAAATTAAGATTGAAGCGAAATAATATTGTTTGTTTATAAAAGAAATAATCTGACCATGTTCAATTATTTTGTCATAATGATAATTAATTAATTCCACTTAAATCTATCACTTATAACTGCCCTTTAAAAGGCCCCCTAATCCTCAATTTTGACCAGATAGAGATTAAATCGAGTAGGCGTTCCGGGAACAAACCGATGTATAAGTAAGTAAGTAAGTAAGTAAATTGTTTATTATTGTGACATGTGTTACAAAGCATTTATAGTTTACATTTATTCTTTAACAATTATTATTAACACCCGGCCCCAAAACATATATATTTCATAATATCATACAAATATACAAGATATATATATACAAAAAAGTGTGATCGGACGTGCAATTAGTCATTTTATTCGGTCGTATAAACAAATGTAGAAATCATTTAATAATAAATAATCAAATGTTCTAATAGAGAAGAGTAATAATTCTGTTTCATATATGTATGTATACATACCGAATGTTACACAAATGTCCGGTAATTTCCGCCAATTAGCAAAATGATAACAAGAGCAGATAACAATCAAATTAGTCAACAATTAGTACGGCTTAAACAGTGGTACATTGTCTCCCCTGTTTTTTGCATGACGAGCATTGTTCCATATGGTGGGGGGAAAACCCCACACAAGACCGATGTAAAGTACAAATGAGCCGTCCCGCGAGAAAATCAACATTGTGGACTCTGCATAAAGTATCGACCCGGATCATCCTAATCATGCCGTGTAGGCTTACCCTGACAGACACTTTTCGCCTCCTTTGGATTTTCTGTTTCAGGAAACATTACTCTATACCTCTATCCCCCCGAGGCGGAATGTGTTGGCCCGGATTAGCCTGCGTGGACTGCGCAGGCTGATTATGGACGATACATAACGCAGAGTCCATATTTGCTGATTTGGGTCGATACATTACGCAGAGATCATACAGTAAGTTTTCTCGTAGTTCGACTAAAATAATCTCTCTATATGATTCATATACCATAATGATAAGATGTTTTCGTTTAAGAAATGTTGTGAAAAGTCCACATAGAACCGTGTTACAATAAATAGTCAATCTATATGGCTCACATACTATAATACTAATAACGTGTACTTTTATTATCCTATACAGGGTGAGTGTATTACACTCACCCTGTCCTATATGAACCATATAGAGAGACTTTTTGTCTTGTGTGGATTTTTTCCAGATGTTCTCAAATTCAGACGCCTGTGCGTATGCACACTTCGTTCCAGATAAAACGTATTCGGTTTTCATGATTTAGAACTTCTCCGAAAACATGCTAGGTTTTCGCGAAATGTTTTTCGTTCAGTGTCTATTGAACTCAATGCATCTATATACTGGTTTGAAATAGCGCCAATGAAGATAAATATAAATCTATCCGAGTTTAACTTTTCCAGCGTCAATGGTTATATTGAAGTGTTTGCTTACAATACAGATTCAGGTAAGTCAGCTTATAGCGAAATCAGCATCGTTTGCATTTTATCAATATATTCCAAAACTTTTATTATATGAAAAGTCGGTCTCGCATGGAATAATCTACTTCAGAAAAACGGCGCTGAAAAGTTAAAATGGTTAGATCATCGAATAGAGGGAAATACTATTTCCAAGCAGAAAATGTTTCTTTATAGAGATTTAAGTCATATTATCGGCCATATGTTACCTACATATCCAGGAATTTATTCATTATTACAACTTGTATCGTGAGACACATGCAGCTCGTATTGATTTAACCCTTTAATATATACAGACTCTTTTTGACGCCTCTGCAGACCTTTAGGAAACATTGTGGGGAAAATTGGAAATGGCTAATAATGAACAGTTTTTTACAAAGAAAAATCAACTTTATTCAATAGTTGTTCTTTCATTTACAGAGAGTGTCCATATTTGTTATTAAATGAAATCAAAGTCGTCTGCTGGAATTTTATTGTTTGTGGGAGAGGGCTAACCCTTTATGTGTTACAGACGACATTTGACGTTTCTGTATCACAACAATGTTAATAACATCATGGGCACGGGACAAATTAGCACGTTTTATACTTTCTCATAATGTTTCAACTCTGTCTCAAAAACATGCTTCCAATATACAAGGTGTTGCATATATGTACATGTTCGTGCATAATTTCTTGTTTGAACAATATATCAACTTTCCCCCCTTCAACCCTTTCCCACAAACAACAAAACTGCAGCTGACGACTTTGAAAACTTATTTGCCAAAACATGAAAAACCTTTAAAAAGGAAGGAATAATTACTGAATAAAGTTGAATATATTGTGGCAAAATGAGAAATTGCTCGTTTTGAGCAATTTCTTTTGTCACAATGTTTTCAAAAGTCGTCTGCAGCAGCGGCGTCAGAAAGCAAATATAGGTGGAAAAGGGTTAACAAACATTAATCGTCTGTTCTCGATACAGGGTTCGCTTGGTGTCGCGTTAGTTCTGGCGTCATGTATAATAGCGACCATTTCTAAAATGTAAACATTCTTTGTATAAAGGATCCATTGTATATATGAGCTGTGTCTATATATCGATTTGGTATCTTATAAACACCCCGCTCTGACATCACTTAAAGACATGTTCACGTATAGCTAGTGGGGCTACACTTCTAGGTTTTTATGTCAAAATATACATGCAGGGCTAACTAACATCTAGACGGAGAGTGAAGACTCGGGTGTGACTGGGCGGATGCAGAGGCTCCCCTGAGTCTTCACTTCACGCAGATGCATTAAGATCCTTTCAATAAGACGCAGTTCATGCAGTTTCATGATATTCACAGGGGATGTCATATTGACTAACACGTGTAAGTTTCATGAGTAATACGAAAAAAAAACATAAATGGGTTTTTTCGCTTAAAGGTAACAGGTGTGAGATTTTTTTTTTTTTTTTTTTTCAATAACCATGAAGCTTTCTGAAATGAAACTGGAAAAATTCATGGGGGCCGCCATTTTGGATATGTATAAAAAGCAGACGTAAAACACAGATTGGAAATTATTGTCGGCTTTTTTTTTTTTTTTTAAAATCGGTTTTTTGGGTATGTATAAAATGAGCAGAAAAACACGGATTGAAAATTATTGTCGTCTTTTTAATCATTTTTTTTAAAATCGATATTTAAGATCATTAAAGTGCTGTGTTATGTGGGAATTAACATGTGTACGAAAAGTTAAAAATAAATGGAAATCTGTTAGAAATATGTTTTCCCGTTTGTCAAAAAAACGACAGCATTAGCCTTCTACGCCCGAAACTAAATTTTGACTGTATCGTAGCCAAAGAAGGACGTGACGTCAATTCCGTTACACTTCATCTTGGCGTAACTTCAATGGAGCGACGTCGTTTCCCGCAAAAAAGTGGTATCAACATGAAAGACCCCAAATTCCTATACATGAGCTATTGACTCACTCATTCAAAGTATAATTATTTATCAAACATTGTGGCAAAAGGATAACTTTCTCATAAGGACCAATTGTTCTTGTGGCGACAATCTTTTCCTAAATGGTCTGTTGCATAGGCCTCAGAGACCGTCTCTAATAGGGAAAGGGTTTAGCAGAAATGTGACCCCTTACATAATTTGTTCCAGTCATATTGACTGGTTGAAAAAGGCAGTCGCCAGGTGGCATCAGAAAAGGGCTGATCTATTTGCAGGTGATCGATTAAGGATCATCTTGGCCCTCATGTTTTAACCTCGTTCATTATAAATGTATTCCTTGATTTTCTGAAAGTCTTTACTTTATTATTTTCTGTTCAAATAATAGACAACAGCAATACGAATTTCAAATATGTTTTGAAAATGCAAGAAACATGACATTAACATTATTATTGTCTAGTCAATTACTTATAAATCCTTTTGTATGGCCAAAGTATGTTCTTTAATTTTTGTTTATAATTATCTTGCGGTTTTTTCGTAAATAGGTAGCACCTATAGATATATTATTTACTAACATTGATTGTCTAACACGTGTAAGTTTCATGACATTCACAAGGGATGCAATATTTACTAACATTGATTAACTAACATGTGTAAGTTCACTACTATAGCAGCTTAGACGGTGTCATGGAAATATACATGTCTATTTCATATAGCCATTCTGAATAGTATGTGTATTTGTTTGTATGGTCTCTTACGGCGTATTTAACATTTTGTGTAAGTTACATTACGGCGTTTCCTGGGTAAGTTACCAGTACGACTGGTTCATTTAGCCTGACACTAGCGACTCAGTCGTACTTCTAACCTCACAACCCTGAGTCTCAATATTAGAAAAAGCTATTACTACCATTTTAAGTCGTAGACATTTCAGTTAGGCGTGATTTTTTTTCTCTATTCTCTCATACGACAATTCTGCAGCAGACGACTTTGAACATATAAGTTTTGTCAAAAAATAGAAAATCTCTACAATTGAATGGATAACCTCGTTTTGAGCAATTTCTTCTTTTGTCACTATGTTTTCAAAACGCCGTCTTCTGCAGAGGCGTCATAAAGAGTCTGTATGAGGGAAAGGGTTAAGCATTGACAGTAAATTTTCATGTACATTTGATGTGAAGTTTCCGAGATACTCACTTACTCTCACATACGTATTACCTAAACAGACTTTTGCCGAAGTAATTATCTAGAAAAGTAAAATTTGACTGGACTTCACATTTTCTCACATAATCTTTAAGTCAAAACTTTATGTCCAAACTTTAAGTAAAATAAAATCTATTATATCTATCACATACATACTTTAATTTAATAAGATTTTCCATAATGTTTTTTCTTGATATTTACAAAGTTGTTTGTTGTGGATTGGTTGTATGTAGGATAAGGTTAACATAATATATATTTCCGAGCCCCTGTGGACCTCAGTAGACGACAACTTTTTGTCGATCGCGCCATTGAATAGATGCTGGATGACCGCCTGTGACACATCTAACGTTAGATTCATATATAACTAAAAGAGATTGAAGATTACGGATATATATATACATGAATGATGGCGCGTGTAAGGTGAGTTGACTCAATTCACTTTACCAGTTTATATGTAATTGTTAGAACCGAGGGGTTTAACCTTTAACCTTAAACTCTTTCCCACATACAGACGCTTTATGACGCCTCTGCAGCGGACGACTTTCGAAGACATATCTCCTCGTGTCACAATGTTTTCCATTATTTGGGAAAAGGTTTTCTAACATGCAGCAGATGTATTGTATCGCATTGTTGTTTCATTTCCCCTATAAATATAAATGTTTTTTATTATTGAGTATTATTGATTATGAGCAGCATACGGCTTTTATCGATTGTGCTGCAGACACTTTTTGAGGGAAAAAAACCAACACTATTATAAAAAAGCCAAATAGGGAAAATGGTTTTAATAAATCAAATAGAGGAAAATGGTTAAAGTTAAGAGCAACTAATGAATGTCGCACCCAAACCATCACCAAGTAATCGTTTTCAACATGCAGACACAGTTTAAGGCCTCTACAGCAAACGGTATTTAAAAACATTTAGGCAGTAGGAGAATTCAATAATGATATTTTCATATAAATAGATTTTAGATATTTCAAAGTCGTTTGCTGTAGATGTGTTGTGGGTGGGGATTGGGTTAAAGTTCCAAGTCCTTTATTTCAAGAGACCGTCAAGTGTGGAAATGTTATATAATCCTATAAACGGGAAGCTCTTATAAAGAAGAATGTGTTTATATTTAAGCAAATATATATCAGTACGCAATTGTATTAACTCAATGTATAATATTGACATTTTTTTTAAAAACATTTTGTATTTGTTTGTCCTTTCCTCCACCAGATATGCAATCTGACTTAAGTACACGATCTGACCAAATGTAAGATCTGATGGCGATCAATTTGAATTCATCTTCTTGTTTCATCGGATTTCCAATATCGCTATTTTTAGATCCACCAAGCTATTTTTTTTTAACCAATCAGAGGACTCGTTTCAACAAACGTTTGGCTTAACCTTCAAAATGACGTCAAATGACGAAGTTGAGCAAATTTAAAATTGATCATTTAAAACTAGAGCAAAGAACACTTTTCGATGCTGTATGGTCAGGTAAAAACTGTATGGGTGTTTTGCCTCATTTCCGCATTTGTAGCCATGATGCGGTTGTCATAAGAACTATACACGCGTGTAAATCACTATGCGAAAATTGGGATCCCATGCTAAATATAGATATTTTTTGGTAAATATAGACTTTTACTTTCACTTCCAAAGACGTGAAAGCAAGGTTCTGATTGGCTGGCGGATAGGAACTAGGTCATAAGAACTATACACGCGTGTAAATCACTATGCGAAAATTGGGATCCCATGCTAAATATAGATTTTTTTGGTAAATATAGACTTTTACTAAATGTGCCATTTGTAAATCAGTATCGCCTTTAACTCTTTCCCTCATATAGACGCTTTCTGACGCCTCTGCAGCAGACGCCTTTTTGAAAACATAGTGACAAAAGAAGAAATTGCTCAAAACGAGCAATTTCTCCGTTTGCCACAATGTTTTCCACTTTTAGTCATAGGTTACCCATTCAATTATAGAGATTTTTCTATTTTTCGACCAAATAAGTTGAAAGACGTCTGCTGCAGAATTGTCGTATGAGGGAAAGGGTTAAGGAAACATCTTTTATTGCGTCATTTCAGTGACGTGGTCAACATTATCGCACCTGTTCTGCTCGCCATAATTATTGGCGTAGCCTATCAGTGCGGTTATATCACATACATCAAGGGTCCAGAAGAGGCTAATTTGACAAGCGCCCTGAACATACTGGAACAACGTCTCAAGACGCTTGAATCAGACCTAGGTGACCTTGGTAACGGAGAGACACAGATGTCCTTGAAGGATTTAGAACACAGATTGGACGACGTACAGAAAATCCTCGAAGCGGTACAACAGGACACAAGAGAAAACATTAACAAATTAGTAGACGGGGGATCTAGCTCTGACAGGAATAGTTATGTCACTGAAAGAGGTTTGTTCGGCATTCTGGCTATTTAATACCATTAACATGATTGATTGATTTGGGTTTAACGCCGTTTTTAACAAGTGTTCAGTCATTTCACGGCAACCAGTTCACACATACTCGTGTGTTTCATGGCTTTCTCACACCAGTACGCCACACACCATACTTTCCAAGCAATAGGCTGCTTTTCCAAATATACTGTAACACCATTGGTGAATGGCCGAGCTGGGGTTCGAACTCACATCCCCTGGATTGACAGCCCGCGTCGCTACCGACTGAGCTTCCGAGGCTTCATGAACATGTATATAGGCCTAGAGAAAAAGGAAGAGATTAACTATGGTAAGCAAGTTTATGTCACTGAAATACATATATGTATGTTTGGCATTTTAATTTCATATACATGTATGAAAGCATACTTTTTGAAGATGGAATAAACTCATGTAGTAAGGTGTGTGTAACTGAAATACATGTATGTTTGGCATTTCAATTTCATATACTTGTATGAAATCCTACTATTTGAAGGTGGAATGAATTCTGGTAGTAAGGTTTGTGTCACTGTAATAGATGTATGTATGTTTGGCATTTTAATTTCATATACATATATGAAATCCTACTATTTGAAGGTGAAATGAACTCTTGTAGTAAGGTGTGTGTCACTGAAATACATGTATGTATGTTTGACAATTTTATTTCATAGACATATATGAAATCCTACTATTTGAAGGTGGAATGAACTCTCGTAGGCAAGTTT
Source organism: Serripes groenlandicus (assembly GCA_031761405.1). NCBI lineage: Eukaryota > Metazoa > Mollusca > Bivalvia > Cardiida > Cardiidae > Serripes > Serripes groenlandicus. The sequence continues at coordinate 240,784,801 of JASEVX010000001.1, forward strand.
ATGGCACTGAAATATGTTTGTCTGGTATAATTGTTAAACATGTATATAAGTATATAGGCCTATATCTGGCTCCTCTGATCTGTTTCTGCACTGTTCACACAATAGTTATTGAAATCTCCAAGAAACGTAAAGTAGCATACATTTGGATCATCACGGGATACGAACCCTAGACTCCGACGCTCTACTTCTGCACCACTGTCTTCCACTATCATTTATCATGGATGAACAGGCAGGTATTTTTTCTGATGTATAATGATTAAGCTAACTGTGTTGTCATGGTGCAAAGTTCATATCCTAGAAATGTACGCTATGCTCCAAATAAGACTCATGATTAGTCAATTTGGAGTACGAATTTGCTTCTGACCAATCAGATACTTGAGAAAAAAGTATGTTAATGGATTTAATTGTTATGGTTCTGCGTAATGTATCGACCAGATCAGCCTGCGCTGTCCGCGCAGACTGATCCGGCCGACACATTCCGTCGAGTATAACGTCCTTATGCCTTAATTTGACGCCACAACTCGATCCCGTAGCGCATAACGCGACTCATGCTCTTTGAACTATTTTACAGACAGGACAGTATTTCTGATGTTGGGTGGTCTTTCCTTGCTGCAAATTGGACTTGTGACGTCGATTTACTTTCTCTTCCGAAAACTGAAGAACCAAAGTGCCGAAAATAAACAGAATTCGGAGGACACAGCCGAAGAAAAGGAGAATACTCAAATTTCAGTCGAAAACAATAACGCAAACGGACAGATTGCAACAAACACCTCAGAAATGAAAGGCACTTGACCTGGCGTTAATTTGCCGTCTTTATAAAAGTTTGAGTATAAGTGGAAAGGGTTACCCCCATGTATTAGTTGCTTATGAAAGTAACTAGACTGTACATTGCATCTCATTTGGAGGTTTGCTTTTGAAAGTTAATTGGCTTTATGTTACTTTCCTTTTTTGTTTCCTATAATAATCTTAAGTTTCGTATCTTTTGTAAGGATTTGTATGATTTTGGAAGCTTAAAGAATTGCCATTGTATTCAGAAAAATCGACATCTGCATCGACATTCGTGGTTTTATTTGTTTTATTGGGGTTTCACGCATTATTTCAACATTGTTTCAGGTTTATCACGGCGACACTTATTCATGATCCCTGGGTAGTAAACAAAACAGTACTAGGCTAGGAAATTTGCCTTGCCAAGGGCACTCGAACATGACTGAAGAGTCATCCATGGTAAACCATGTGTAAGAATTCGCGTTATGATGAAAGGTTTGGTTTTCTCAAGTAATACTTATGTCTTACTATGGTCTGTGTAGATGGGGAATTGCCCGCACAAACACTCCATCTATGCTGGGTCTTCACATTCATGTGTATGACGGTTAATCTATATACCGCAATGTGTAACGTCAAACAATATTAGCGAACAATGAACATTCTTGCACTCCTCGATATAGTTACATCGTTCTTGTGATTGGTATAGAGCTACGTCATCACAAAGAGTAGCACATTACAAGTCCATGAGTGCAAAATGAAGATGAGCTATACTCTACGAAAAACATAATTACTGAGCATTCGCGACCAATGTAGATCCAGATCAGTCTATCCGATTCACTCTGGGAATTTACATAATACCTGAAAACCAGATACCTGATTTGATGACCAAATTGTTAGAGATATTCTCTAGAATTTAATCCGTCATTGTATATCGACTTATATCTGTTTTTACTTATTTGTCGAGATTATGAAGCCACAATGAATTTCAGGTGATATGTCAAAAGATCTGGTCGTCAAATCCGGTTTTATCTAAGATCCATTATTTTTTAAGGTATCCCTGGTTACGATCATACCAAATACTTTTAAAATGGCAGTAGTGGCTGCCATCCTTGGCATTATCATTACGACTGACTGGCTGGTGTCAAATGAACCAGTAGTACTGGTAACTGACCCAGGAAATGCCGTGATATAATTAAAAATGTTGAAAGCGGCATAAAACACCAAACAATCGATAACTCCCTTTTTCTAGGTATTATGTTTATGGCATGAGTGCCGTAGACGTTACATATACATGATCTCCCTGAATAATAACTTATTTTATCACATGAAAATTATTGTGTCCGATCTAATATACCATTTACGTATTTCTTTTTATGTCACACGTGTAATATAACATGACCGAATCACTATTTTTGTATTCATCCGCAAAGGTTTATAAAGAGGCTGATAATGTGTATCCGATAAACGTAAACACAAACTTCGCGATAGATAGACGAGGTAAAGAGACCATTATCGGTCATAAAAATAATGTTGTGTGTGATAAGTAACCAGTTTATTAAGTATAACATGTTGGGACTATTTTCTGACAGCGAAAAAACGATTTTCAGTTTGTGTTTCTGTCATGTGATAAAAAGAATCTGACATTCCTCGTCATTTCATAAAGTTTTATTAAACTCGTCCAAGAAATGTGCTATTAAGCTCGCCAGAGGCTCGCTTAATAACAAATTTCTTGAACTTGTTTAATAAAACTTTATATGATATGACAACTCATGTCAGATCCTATATATACATATTCCATATTATTTATATATGCTTTCAAACATACACGCATATGTATTTTTACTTTAGTTCAACGTTTTATATATATCATTGTTAAATGATTAAAGTGATAAAATTGTAAATCTTTGTTTAGCATAAAACTGAATTTCCCTCACATTAAAAAAAACATGCACCATTTCCCAAATATTATTCTAAAGTAATTCATTTTTTATTTCATTTACTTCAAATCATGAAACCAAAATGATATATCTCTGGTAGAACAGAACTTGAGTCTTAGGCACAGCAGACACCATTTGAAAACATTGTTGGTAAAATGAGAGACATTCTCAAAACAAGCAGTATCTTTTCTGAAAATTGCCATCTTTATCTAAAGACATACTTGTATATCTTAACATTACCACATTGTTTTAAACTGTTATGTCCAATTTTAAACATCCCCTCTAAAGATTGTCAAAGACCGGAGGCATACATTATGAAATAAAGAAAGACAGACGAACAATTAACCCTTACAGGGGCGTAGCTTTGCAATAATCAATGTGTAGGCCGTCTCGTGAGAAAATCAACATTGTGGATTCTGCGTAAAGTATCGACCCGGATCAGCCTAAGAATGCCACAAAGACCTAGCCGGATAGACACTTTTCGCCTCCTGTGGATTTTCTGTTTCAGGAATAACTACTCTATACATCTACCCCCCTTAGACGGAATGTGTTAACCGGATCAATCTGCGCGGACAGCGCAGGCTGATCTGGTCGATACATTACGCAGATGTGTATCGCCGCAACGGCATTTTGGGGCATTTTGAGAAAAAAATGTGTAGGCACGTGCCTACAGTGCCTAACCGGAGCTACGTCCCTGCCTTATCTACGTGTAAATACTAGCATTATGTTTAGCTCGAATGTTGCCGTTCCCCCCGTACTTCTTCGTTGGTCTGCAATAACTCGATTCATTCGATGGCTGTTGATCCAAAGCGTCTTGAGTTTAACTCTCGATGATATAGTGTTTCGAAACCGGGACCATTTAATCAAGGCCGGGATTTGTACACCTAATCCACTATTTCCCCCACAACAATATATATGAGCCGTTCCAAGACGAAACCAACAGTATGGCATTTTTGTAATGTATCGACCCCGATCTGCCTTCGCAATCCGTTCAGGCTAATCCAGGCTTACACATTCCGTTTCAGGGGCATAGAGGTATAGAATAATGATTCCCGAAGCAGAAAATCCACAGAAGGCGGCTGATCCGAGTCGATACTTTACGCAGAGTCCATAATGTTGGTTTTCTCGTGGGACGGCTCATATGTATACAGTCAGTATAGGTAATCTCGTCTTACAGCACCGAACGTCTCGCAGAAGTTATTTCCCTTAACAATATCAGGGGCTCTTCAAAAATAAATGAATTAGTATTACTTTTGTTGTATTGAAGTTTTATGGCGTTTTCAACATTATTTCGGTTATTCACTTATTCTTGACCCCTGGGTAAGTAAACAAACCAGTACTAGTACCATGAGCGCCGCGACTGGGTATCGAACCCGAGACGCCACCCGGTTCCGAATACCCGACGATAGCAACTCGGCCACGGCGGATTCCTATGAATAAGTAGCGAATTAGATACTTGTAATGACTGGAACCTGGAAAACGATGGGCAACACCATGCGAAACAAAATCATTCCCCCTGACTGCTCGAATTGCATTGTAGATGAAGAAGTGCCGCATCCGAGATCGTTTGCACCTAAGAAATATTTATAATAATATTTGATATACATCGATTATAAGTGAATGGGTACTTTTATTTTGTTCTTTGTCTATATGATATTGACAACGTTTATTTAACCTAAAAAAATATCATTTATAGCATATTTTTCTCGAAAAATAAAATACACATATTAAAGATAGATAATTATATTTTGTGGAGCCGTTTGCACCTAAGCGATAACTTAATGAATTAAAGAGTTATAGCGCGTTAAAGTTACAGCTACTCTTTATTTCCATATGGTAAATTATCCCCGATAGCAATTTGCCGGTGTGATAATTCTTCCACGTGGTTTTTCTGAAGCATGAGCCACCGATGTAGAGCCAAGCTAAGCGGCATATCTATATATACCGTTGACTGCTCAGCACATAGCGAATTATCTATATTGCAGCTCATTTAATAACACTTAAATTACTCGTTCGTCGTGTGACTGTCTATGAAATGAGGATTACTGGTGGTGCTTTATTAAAGTCGAAAATTAAAGAAAATTCAGCGAAACGACCTTAACCCTTTCCCTCATATAGACGCTTTCTGACGCCTCTGCAGCAGACGGCTTTTTGAAAACATATTGACAAAAGAAGAAATTGCACAAAACGTGCAATTTCTTCTTTTGACACATGTTTTCCACTTTTAGTCATAGGTTATCGATTCAATTATAGAGATTTTCTATTTTTTGACAAAATATGTTCAAAGTCGTCTGATGCATAATTGTTGTATGAGGGAAAGGGTTAATATTAGTGAAAATTTACGAAAACGTAGAAAAACCATACGAACGATTCGGAAAAAGTAAATGAACGAAGAAGGAATGGATAAACGATCAATCTAATGATAAACGAAAGAAAGTACGAATGAGTCAATCAAAAAGAAATAGCTGAATGGATCCATGCATTAATTGCGTTAAGAAAGATGTCTGGCTGGCTTGCTGAGTGGATGGATGGGTTGACGGATGGGTTTGGGCGAACGAACGAACGAACAAATAAATGATATCAATATTCACTTAATGTAGAATATGATCGCAATTCATCCGTATATATGTCATATCGTATAAACAACCTTCTTTCTGATGGGAATAATGCAATAGCTACTAGCTAATTCAGTCCAACTCAGCAATTTTCTAGGTCTAAGATAAGAACCCTTTACCCGTCTTTAAGTTGTAAATATAAACAATAGGCAAGGAAAACATCTAATTGATTTTATCTTAAAACCGTTTTCAACAGCATTCCAGTTATATTACGGTTGTAAGATAACGTTAACCATTCTCGCCGCGCAAAAAGCTACCCGGTGAAACACGATTGACCTAATCACAACGACATGTCGGTTGTCGGAAAGAATGAGTGACCAACCAGGACTCGAACTATTGACCATCAGCGGATCAAAATTCCTCGTCATTACGAAAGTCCCCGATAAAAACACATATAACCTGTAGATGATTTGTTTGTCTTGTTGGGGCTGTAACCCATATTCAACATTATTTTTTTCTCAGTTATATCACGGCGACAGTTCACTTATTCATGATCCCTGTGTAAACAAACCAGTACTAGGCTAGGAAATGTGCCTTGCCCAGAGGGCACTCTACAATTACCACAGCGCTTCGACTGGGGATCGAACCCGGAACGCTCGTTTCTAAATCTCCGACCTTAACCACTATAGGCCACGGCGGATTAAAACATGTAGAGGAACACTACACATCATAGTTAAACATGGGAATGTCATAGGGATTACTGTATATGTTATTGCGCGGTTGCATCAGCACCAGTGCATATATTGGTTGTGAAAAAAATGTCACTGGTGTAATGGGCTTGCGCATGCGCCGTGTTAATCGTCTTAATCGCGCATGCGTCGTATAATACCGTCAGCTCTCGGATATTACCGTAGTAGTTCGTCACCAGACTGGTTCTCGTTCGAGTTTTTATATAATTAAAATGTAAATTAAAACCATAGCTTTTTAAATAACACCCACCGCTGCCACCATTTCATAACGTGTACCGGCGTTAAGCCATCGCGGGTCACCCATCCAGGCCCGAACCGCGATGAACTTTGCTTTACTTTACACAAAGGTGAACCACTCTACCAACGTCGCTATGAAGCCGGCTTCCTGAGCAAGGCTGGTAGAAGTTATATGTATACATAAACCTATACCCCGTTCCCATCACATTAGGAAAATCGGAATATTTTCATAAATGCGAAGTTATTGTGCTAAATTTTGCGATTTTAAGAAAAAAAGAACGCGCATTTACAGACAAATGTTTAGAATAATTATGGGAGATCAAGGTCAACACGTTGGGAAAAGGTATTTTGGTTTTCATTTTACGTATTTAACTAAAAAACTATTGTTATCATATATTTAGTAGCGGGTTTCGTGTTTTTCGAATCAAATAGTATTTCTTAAGCCATAAACTGCTGATTTCCGCGCCCAATTGCTGCATCTTGCAACAACTCTTGTTTCATTTAGTCGTGGTTTTGTTTTTACGATAAAAAAACGGACGATATAAACTGGTTCCTTGTTGAACATACATATATGACAACGGGTAGAGGCTAATATCTCCCTGGTTTTGATTGGACGTGTTGCAGCCAATCAAATTTAACGTTTGAGTTGCAGGTTTTGCTTTATTTCAAACCATAAAAATGTCGAACCACCGATTATTTGGATTTTTCGTTGCAAACAAAGTTAGCTTTTGGACAAATTAACATTTTTAGAAAAAAATAGCCATAATTGGATTAAACCTGCTAAGTTGTCGTTTAGCAGGCCCTTTGAGTGGAGATACACATGTGGTTTTACACACTGATTAGCCTGCACGGATCTCTACCATATGCGATGGCGTGATACTACGAGTAAAGGTTTGGGTAAACAAACACATAATATGAGTATAGGTGCTACCTATTTCGGGTAAACATTTATTATATGTTGTGATCGGTGAATAATTCCCCGCGAACTGCAGTTAGCCCCTTGCTTGCAGCACGATCAGTTATTTACGTCAATTACGAGTCCTACCGACCTAAGCAAAGAAAATAAAAATCATCATCAGGTTAAGCTTATATTTAACTTTAAAATATAGCCAAGATTTTACATCCATGAAAATATGATGACAGGTACAACAAATAATCAACTTGCCCTTCATAAAGTACTTCAACTAAAACGATTCCATAATTCACGGAACTACATTGTGACAAGCCAAACTAACGTTTCCTATAATTTCTGTCGTTTTCCTTTTGGTTCATTTAGTTTAAACTTATTTATTTTACATCGATTGTGAAACAAACAAACAAAAAATCCCAAAGTCAGGACCCACTCATCACGGGACTCGAACCAGGGACCTTTGATACAAGAGGCCGACGCTCTACCTCTGCACCACTAATAGAATGACGTCATATTATGACGTCATATTACAGGAATTTGGATGAATGTCAAAGGTAAAAAAAAACTTATGAGTTTTATTTGAACTCGTTTTAGAAATAGACGACGAGTGTTATTGTTTCAGCATAAATTCCACTTTAGAATATGGCCAATATAATATGTTAATAGGCAAAGCCTAGGTCGTGTGAAAGTGTGAAAGCAAGAACAATTAATTAAGCAGTGTCAGAAAACAAATTAATAGGCAAATTGTAGAAAGTTAATACCAAACAGAATTTGAAAAACATATTGAAAAAAAAAGAAATTATCATGCATTTAAGTTTAATTAATTTGTACATATCTGTTTTATTTTTTATTAGGTCAGAATTGTAACAGACTGTAAGATTTCCAAGGATGTTGATGGAAAACAACACTTAAGGATGTACTGAACTGAAAAGTGGATTTTTCATAATATTTAACTTTTGTTGTAATATTGTTTTTTTGAAAGTTGGATATATGTTAAATTAAAAAAAAAAAAAAAAAAGGTATGGTACTGGGCTTTTTTTTTTGCTAGATCAATTTATAAAAGCTTTATGGTGAGCGTTTTTTTTGCTATTTCAGCCCATGAAATAAAAAATGTTTTCACGCAAATTGCCGATATTTGAAAGATGAGATGCTAATTGTTTATCTTCTTGTGGTTTTAATCTCATTCTGAAGGTATTATATCCATATCTTTGGAAGTTCATGCAATACATTGTAGTTAAAGCTAAAAAATAGACACTATTTGACACTAATGAAAATCCATATTTGTCAGATTTAAGAATAGACAATTTCAAAACTTTGAAATAAGGAAAAAACATATTTGTAATATTTAACTTTTTCTGAAACTTCTCTACGTTATTTCAATTACTATCATTTATCAGATTTTAATAAGAAAAGTATATGTCGCTGGGCAATATTTTCAGTTTTTCTTCTTTGAATGGCTAAAAAATGTTAAAATATGAATATATATTTATTAATTTTTCAAACATATCTTCAAATGTCAAAAAAGTTTTCCAATATTTTCTACTTTTTTTCAAAACAATATGATACTATACAAGTTTTAGATTAAAATTTATATACATGGACTTTAATATGTTCTTTTTTACCAGTTTTATTTCTTAATCAAACACGGCAACTGGACAGCGTCTCACGAAAAAATTGAAGGCTCATGCCAAAAATAGGCCCTTTATCTCAAGCAAATTTTATCCACTTTTTTTTAAATTTTGAAGAATTATAAAAAGGTATAATGACTAAACAGGTTTTAATTGAAAACAAAATAAGAAGATTTAATAAGAAAGTAAAAAAAAAAAATTTTTTTTTTAAATTTCAAAACCTCAGTTCAGTACATCCTTAAGAAGGCATTGAAGAATGTTCTGATTTATTTTTACAAATGCTAGTTATTTGTAAACTGGTAATACATATAATTGGAAACTGACTCTTACCATGGTTGATTGAATGACTTGAGCTTAACATTACTTTCGATGGTACTTCAGTTCACCTAACATTTTCCCCTGGCTTTCTAGAATACTAAAATACTCCACACAACAATCTTCCAAGGCACATGGCTAACCTTGCATGATCTGGCTGAATCATTATTACAGTTTTTAAGATGAAAACACTATGCATAAAGACTGAGAAAACTGTAATTTTTGACAAATATTTTCAAAGGTCCCATTTATAATGATGTATGTTGGAAAGGGTAAAGTTTAGCCCCTTGCCTGATGTAAATTACTTGATTTCTGTGACTAATCTGAATACATTTAATTGTCAGAATGGTGTAATTGATCCAAAATGAACATATCCAAAATGAACAATATATGTCTATATATGTATATGAAATATGTCGTTTGAAAAAAAAGTGGATTATCAGTGAAAGATCTTATCAGACCTTGAACATGTACAGATTCTCAGAGTTATCAATGATGATAACTTTTCCTTTTTTTAATTGTTATTGTTCAATTATAAAAGCTTTTGAAAAGGGTACAGGGAGTAAACTATTTTCACTAGAAGCCAGGATAAAAATGTAATAAGTGTTTAAGTAAGACTACTCCCCACAACATAATTGTTTCATGTATAAATTGTTAAGTTTAGTTGCTTCTTTCAAATCATGTACATGCTGAGATTTGAACTCAGAACTCTTGTTAGACCAGGTGTTCTACCATTAAACTACAGTATAGGTTTTTACTTTGAGCAGCAGTTCATGAAAATATGTGTAATTTTATTACCAGTAAAGTATAAGATTTTTTTTTGCTACAATGAATGTATACTAGTTTAAATTTTACCATTTCTATTGTATAGATTATACAATTTCACACAGAAAAATGGATTTCACAATAAATTACATAGAAAACAGAAAAGATATACATTTCGGTGGTATTTCAGTTATATCAGAGGACAGAACACTTATGTGAGGTCACTGGGTGACTTATAACTGACATTAATTATGATTTATAATATAGCCTTTTCTGTTGAAAAACAGTTCTATGACATCATTGGTTGTTGTGCTCCCAAGTATGAAAATAGTGCTGTCAATAGATGTTGAATCTTTTGTAAATGTGGTATACATGCAGAGTATTTAAAATAATCTAGTGGAAATATTGTTGAAATTCTTAGTAACAAGTTTATCCAATCTGATCAATAAACAAATTTTGGATAAAAAAAAATGAAATTCAGCCTGTAGAAAGAAAAGTAATGTGTTTTACTGATAGCCCACATATGACATCATTTCTTTAAAACAATCTTGACTCATTTGAGTTTGATCAATAAACATATTTTAGTTAAAAAAAAGATGAATCTACTAGAAATGCAGCCTGTTGAAAGAAAAGTAATGTGTTTTATTGATAGCCCACATATGACACCATTCCTTTAAAACAATGGACTCATTTGAGTTTGATCAATAAACAAATTTTGGATAAAAAAAAGGTGAAACTACTAGAAATTCAGCCTGTTGAATGAAAAGTTATGTGTTTTACCGATAGTCCACATATGACATCATTTATTTAAAACAATGGACTCATTTGGAGGCATGAAAGTGTTTTCCTCTCTTTCAGGTTGGAGGATATATGGCTTAAGACATTTACTATGTATACCCCAAAACCAGGGTGAACTGATTCTGGTCATACTTTCATGATTTGACAAATGCTAGGTCATAGACATAAACTGTTAAACTGTACAATGTAAAAAAAAAAAAAGTATATTGAAAGCAAATAATTTGAAATTGACTGAAGTTTTGTTTGTTTACTACATTTACTTCAATATATAAGTAAACGTCTTAAAGTCAATACAACTAGACAGTTGAAGATATGATAGTTTAGCTATTTTCTTGAGTGGGGTCAACATTTGACAAGACGGCTTCGGCTTCAAATGACAGATACAGACAAAAACAATACACACTATGTGACGTGACGCGATGTGACGTAAGCATCGTGGAACAGATACAGACAAAAACAATACACACGATGTGACGTCACGCATATTTGACGAAAGCATCGTGGAACGGTTCTCAACAGAATATACACCTTATACTGATACTAACAAATAATTTAGAAATGAAGTTATATTTTTAAGCAAATTATTGATATCATAAATATCCTACCTTGAAATGAAGCTATGTCGATACAGAAACAGAATTGTTCGTCCTTTTCAGTTTAAATAATATCCGAGGCCAGTGTAACGAACGATAACTTCCGTTGAAATATTTACAATCATTTTCAAGTGTTAATTGCTTCTCTATATTGCCAAGATATAAAATCCATGAAATAACTATGACAGGTACAACAGAATAGTCGACTTACCATTCATAAAGTCCTTGCAGTGAATGAAATCCATTTGTGACGAGTCAAACTATCTTTTCCTACCATTCCTGTCGTTTTCCTTTTGTTAACTATTTAGTACTTGCCTTACAATGACGTTAATTTCGTTGCAATGACGTCACATTTGGATGTGTTTACTTCCGGTTGAGAAAATATCATTATCAAAAATAGAAAACGAGTGCAATTACACGCAAATTATCACGTGTCAGATTCCTTGTTTTCTTTCCTTTATCGAGAAGGAATTTAATTTAATTTTTCTCTCTAGTTCTTAGTATTTTTTTATTTGTCAAAATATACGAATATCGTGAATGCGGGTTTTACCGGTTACGAAATTAATAGGTTACGGTAATTTGTCCGTCCAGTAAGACCGGAAGCAAAATGGCCGAAAAAAAGTGCTATGGGGTTGAGATTTGATATGTGCAAAACAGTAAGATTGTACTGAATTCTCTTTTTTTTTTTTTTATCTCGTATGATGTGTTCGTACGTGTAACCTATAGGCGTGCTTCGCTCGAGCCTTCGGCTCGAGCTTTCACACGTATTAAATCAAAGATCTTATGATGATAGGTACAAAATTAATCGACTTGCCCTTCACAAAGTACTTCCAATCCGTTGTGGATTTTCTTTTTTTTATTTTCTAGCATTGATCAATCTGCTACCTAATTAGAAGCGAACTGTTTGTTTACATAAATAGTAATTTTTGTGCAAATGCCGATTGAATTATAACGGTGACGTTATTGTTTTAAATGACGTCATGCACGCGCATGATCAACATTTTAGACGCGCGTGCCATGTAACAGTATACTGTTATCCGGTCAAAAACGTACTTTAAACATGAGATAGTAAGAAATTGTCCATGCTCAGTATATAAGAATCTAACATTACAAAGTTATGACCGTAGATAAGGACGTGCGAAAATTCTGCATAATTTAAAACATGCTAGGGACTACTTTTTTATGTAAACAAACATAGCTGACCTAAATATCATTATCATCGCTCATGTGACTTTGCAATGGTAAATTCTCATATAATGATCATGAACAAGTTCTTACTGTCTCCTTCTAATGGTCACGTTCTTGATCGGATAACAGTATACTGTTACATGGCACGCGCGATCATTCACGTGTATGACGTCATTTAAAATAAAAACGTCACCGTTATAATTCAAATTTTCAAACGGCATTTGAAACAAAATGACTACTTATGCAATCAAACTTATTTTCAATTTCGGAAGCAGATTTATCAACTCTAGATAAGACAAATACTCCACAAAGTAAAGCAAATAGTCTACAATATGAAAGTATGCAATAAAAAGGTTATTGACCCTGTACTGTGAAATCATCGTTGGACCTCGTTCTTTGGCCAACGTAGCCTCGTAAGCTCGGCAACGTCAACGCAAGAACTCGGGGCGGGAGGTTACGGGTTCGATTCTCGGTCGGTATATACCAAACAATTTAAAAATGGTAGTAATGCCTGCCTTCCTTGGCGTTAAGAGTTGCGGGGTTAGCATTGGGACCGACGGGCCGGTGTTAGAATAATTGAACTAGTAGTATTGGTAACTTACCCAGGAAACACCGTGATATAACTACACAATTGTTGAAATTGGCGTAAAACAACAACTAATTAATCAATCTATCGACTGTGTAGTCTTTGTTCTAGTATTTGTTATCAATAATGGTCCACTGTTTAAAACTGCTTATGTAAAGGATTTGCCCCCCAGTTCGAATGTTCATGGTTATGCTATGATGTCTTTGGGCAATTGACACTAAAAACCTACACAAATGTCAAAGTACGTGCAGTCAAATCCGATTGTCAATGGTGTTTTGTACACGAAACTTGCTAAGATTAATCGCGATTTTGTCTTAAATCCGCCCACAGCTGTCAATGGATATCAACGAACATTAAAGGTACAAATCACCGTTAAAACAATACCGCTGCCACATCGACAATTATTTCTTCATCGTAGATAAATACAACCTATAATTATAAATATTTAATGTTTTCAAACTCCTTGCACACAATATCGTATTATCCAGTTACATACTCAACACCAAAGACATGACACAGACCAGGATGTTCGGCTTGTGCACAGAGAATGCTGTTAAAATTCTATATAAAGGATTTCATTATTTTTCTTTAATCAGATTGATTAACCCTTTCCTACACACATACGCTTTCTGTCGTCTCTGCAGGAGACGACTTCAAAGCTCATAACTACATAATTTCTCCTTATGCCACAATGTTTCCAAACCTTTATACTGTAATAGAAAGATATATAGAAAGATCTTTCATAGTTTTACCACGATGAAACCACGACGTATGTGGGAAAGGGTTAACCCGTATCCTGATATTTATTCACAACTTTAATCAACATTTGTGAACAAAATAAATCAAGATAAACACACAGGCACGTACAGTCTGGTCTTCGTTTAACTCTTTCAGCGCCAAAGGCAATATTGAGGTTTTTGAAAACAATACAGATACAGGTGAGTCAGCTCGTAACGAGCTGTCTCACCTAAAATCAGCATTGTTTGCCTTTTATGTTCCAAACTCTTATTACAAGAAAGATGGAGACGCCCGATTTTGAACATGGGAGAGTCTACTTTAAACAATTCGGCGCTGAAAGAGTTAAGTCGTTCGCATCTCTTCTATCAATTCTTCGCAAATACTATACTGACACATACTGTAAGTTTCACAGAAAACAATAGTGTCCCTTTAAGAGTCGGATGAGTATCTAGCGGCTATTTTGTCATCAGACAAATTGTTATGAACGGGCGGCGTCGACAAGGAATATGTTTTATTTGAAGCCATTACGGCTTCTGGTACATCTTGGACTTATTCTTGTTGTGTTTGGTAAATTATTTTACGATCTTATTGAGATCGCTAGGGGCTCGGTTTGATTGATTGGAGTTTAACACAGTTTTCAACAGTGTTTTATTCATATCACGGCGACCAGTTCATATTCTTATATGTTTTCAAGCTTTCTCACATACTTTTCAAACAACTGGCTGCTTTTCTGCATAGACTGTTAGCCCATTGGCGAAAGAAGAATGACGCTTGTCACAGTGAATTTTGTCAAAAGTCGGAAAGAATGTTGGCCGAGCTGGAATTCGAACTCACAACACCTATATTAACAGCCCGCGTCGCTACCAACTGAGCTACCGGGGCTCGGCATGTCAACCCGCCCACAGGGGCTCCCCTTTGCACCACGCCCCCGAAGGGCTCGGAGGAAGAGCGTCGACCTTTTCAACCAAAGGATCCGCGTTCGCTAACTCTGAGAGATTGGGGCAACAATTATAACCTCCTTATATTTTCGGGTGCTAGTACTGGCTGGGTTCTCCAGAGGGATTAACATGTGTTGTCAGAAATTGCTCAATTTTAAAATGCATATGCTTTACAGCGTCGCACTCCATCTTAAACATCGGGCGACTCCATAATTAATGTAATAACAGATTCTAACTGCATACGTAATGTTGATTGTTGATTTCAGGTGAGACAGCTTGTTACGAGCTGACTCACCTGAATCTGTATTGTTTGAAAAACACTCAATTTTGACATAAGCACTGAGAGAACTTAGACGCATCTATTTGCTAATCATCTCCTTCTATTTGAATCTGACGATTTCTCTGACTTCATTGCAGCAGACGAATCTTTGAAAACAATGCTGAGAGGAGGGGGATATCCTCAAAGAGTACAAACAAAGAGTAAAGGACATAGTCAAAGAATTAATGTTTTTTGAAGTCATTTAGAAAATTGGAAAACATTCTGGCGTGTATTCAATAGGTGACACTCCATGAAAACCTTATAAATACTCAACCTGCTTGCAATGGTTGATCTGGATCTACAATTGTCGCAAATGCCATACGACTTGTTTTCACAGAGCGTCACTCTCATAAACGATGTCATACCAAATACTTTTAAAATGGTAGTAATGACTGCCCTCAGGCTCTTTGGCGCTCAGGGTTGCAAGGTTTGTTTAAAATGACTGCCATCTTTGGCGCTCATGGTCGCAACGTATGCATATATCTTGTAGGAGTCCTTTGGAGTGCCCCAAACAACCTAGCGCTTGATCTAAATATCATATTTAGACAAACTGCGTCCCTGTAAGAAATCTCTTTATGTAGTATATCAGGTAAAATTCTTGTATGAAGTACCTATGATATACATTTCTAAGAACGTCCGGTGATAAGAAACAAATCGTAAATCGATGCTTTTGATTTGTGCATTTTGAAATATAGTTAGTTTCTGACCAAAGTTCCATCACAGTTTCTTTTAGCAAGATCGACATACCGTCGCATATGGCCATTATATACATGGGAATGGCGATGGCGACAAACATTATATTAGTTTGAACAATTAACACAAAAACAGTTTCAATTTATAAGAATATCAAACATATATAAATAACAAGTTTAATTTCAAGTATACACTTTCTTGATTTCATTGTTTCTTTGATATATTTAGCAACATGTTTCAATGTTCTGGTTGAAGTACTAAGTAAGAGAGACTTAAACATATATATATTTGTTTTAATGAAGGCCAGTGAAGGCTTCCTCTGACCAATAAAACGCTTGAGTACGTTTATAAATTCTATATCGAGGGCTTGGCGTGAAACTGTTGTAACTAAAAACCTATTTTGAAAGCGCTAGTTTAGGGGCAATTTTGACCCCATTGTAAACAATCCAAATTTAGGTGCCATTGCTCATAACGAGCAATGGCACCCAAATTTCCATTGTTTATCAAGACAAATGATACAACTCTTATAAAGACTTTATGGCGAAGTGATTAACCTTGGTAAACAAATACAAATTTTATTTACAACCGTTTCACGCCAAGCCCTCGATATAGAGAGGATATTTCAGGAGTGTTTATTTATCATCACTTTTATTAAACAAGGATGACATACCGCGAGCTTTTGCGAAAGTCATATTCAGCTTAGTTAACGAGTTTATTATAACAAATATAAGCTAATTAATGAGATATTTTTATTCACATCAAGTGATTCATGAGGCTTATTTCCAAAAAACGTACATGCAATTTGCCGGTTTTAGGCCAATGTTACTAACGTTATAAAGTCAAACCGCTGAAGTGACGTCATTTTCATTGTTTCGTTTTCGCGTTGAAACAAAGACTAATATATAAGACTTGAGCGTAAGACTAGAAAATAAATTAGTAGTGTCATATTCTATTTATGTAACTGCGTTATGTGATAAAATAGTTGATGTATGATGTGATCTTTTTCGATTACGCACTTTTCACAATACTCTATTATATTCTACTGGATAATATTGTCCTCATCTTGCAGTGTGTGTATACCACGTGACTTTTGACGTCATATTTGCATGGTCAGACAGCAATAATTGCTCTTGTTAAGAATGTAAAAACAATGGTAACTTTTTTATTTCTTCACCCTTTTTAATGAGACATGGCGCAGTCTACGCCGCTTATAATGTCCTATCTCTGGGTTTTTACAGGAGTTTGATTGGTGGTCTAGTTCTTTCAAACACTTCGACGAACCTGTTCCCAAAATCCAGTTTTGATAATGCTCCGGCTGTCGGCGATATTTATAAATTTTGAGAAAAGGTTCATCGAAGTGTTTGAAGAAACTAAACCACTAATCAAACTTCGTTGAAAAACCGGAGATAGGGCTCTGTAGGCGGCGTAGACTGCACCATGTTTCATTAAAAATGATGAAGAAATAAAATAGTTAAATCTATTTCATATAGCCATTGTTCTGCACAGTGCCGAAGCATTCAGACCGAAATACAATCCAAAGTCAAACAGCAAAGGAAAGTTTGTCGATCACCACTATGGGAAATTTGGCAAACACACGATGCAGACCAAGAATGACAAACATATTTTATCGAAAAGGAAGAAACCGAAGTCTATATCTTCAAAGATCAACCCTCTAATAATGAAGCCAGCTTCAAAGGGAAAGACCAATTTGAAGCCGGTTTCCCTAAAGTCGCCAACAAACCAGAAGTCGCTGTATTTGAAACCGATCTCAAAAGTTCCAGCTAAGCCCAATAAAAAACCGGACAAAGTGGATCAAAAGGTTGCCGATAGGCAAAAGGACATTGGAATAAAGGTATGAGTAATGGTAATTTATTTATATTTTATAAAAGCCATTATTCGAATATGTGCGCAGCCTTATCTGGGTATTCTACGTTTGTAGTGTTCTACATCTTTCAGTTACTTCATGATTATTTTGGTTTTAGTAAAAACTGTTGTTCTGACTATAAGGGACAACAGTTTTGACAATTACCCAAATAACTATGAAATAACGGTTTTGTTAACCACAACAAATAACAAGTTAACGTGTGAAAAGCTATAGATAGCTTGTTATGAAGACAATGATATCTAACTTCAACATATGTACATGGTATTGTATAGAACATAGGGAAGCTATGTTAACATATGAGTTTGTGGTGCACTGCTAGAGCTTTGGCCTCGGGTACCAAAGGTACCCGGTTCGAATCCCATGATGAGCGGGTTCTGTCTTGGTGATTTGTCCACACAAACGGCGCGACTACTGGTTGTGTCTCCAGTAAGCAGACATTGAGCGTGATAAATATAAGCCTAAAGCTTGTTTCGTAATCGATGTAAAATAAATAAATAATAACTTATCATATGAATTCAAAGCGCAAGTGGGCAACAGTTCAAAATATTGACCAGGGACCATGTCAATCAAAGACTAATTAATAAACTTCGTGCAGAACAGCAAAACATAAAGAAAACATTACATTGTTTTCAAACGTGCCCCGTTTAAACCCGACGCGGTGCCTTTTTTTGTTCTACTATATATACATATATAGGCCATCAGATAATTAATAATGGGTGCTATTTGGACATTTGGTTGAAGGAGTAGTGTGAAAGCAATGATAATTAAGTGTGTTTACGCCGCTTGCAAGAATTGTTCAGTTATATCACGGCGTTACCTATGTAAGTTACCAGTAGTACTTGTTCATTGATCCTGACACGAGGCAGTCAGTCGTAATGATAACCCCGCAACCATGAGTTCAAAGGAGGGCAGCAATCTCTACCATTTCTATAATTCTTTGGTACGATCCGGCCTGGGATCGAACCCGCGACCTCTCGAACCCGACGCGCCCGCTCTACCACTACAACACCGAGACAGGAAAACAACTATTTTCACTATGGAAGACATGGGTACAGTGGTAGAGTTTCGGCCTACCGAACCAAACGTCCCGGTTTCGAATCCCGTGAAGATCGGGTTCTGCCTTTGGGATTTTTTCACACAAACGGTGCGAGTACTGGTTAAGTCTACAGGAAGCAGACATCGAGCGTGATTAATATAAGCTTAAAGCTTGTTTCGCAATCGATGTAAAATGAATAAATTTAAAACTAAACTCTCTTCATTATTTAGTGATGGTAAGCGTTTACATTTGTCATAAAGCTACTTAGCAAACACTGGTCGCCAAGGGTTAAGGTTGACTTTCGCAAAGCGTCGGTCATATTTTGTTATATTCCAGATTTACAATTGTCCAAAAGAGGCCATACAAATGAACTGTCTGAGTTGTAAAACCAAGGTTTACAGAAAATGTCCAGTTGTCGGAGCCTCTACGATTACGGGCGTAAGTATGTTTTACCGGAAACCTCAGATGAACTCGCAAACACTATCTAGCTTTCGGTCCCGACTCAATCCTGCGTTTAGAGCCGCCTCTGTATGCACGTAACCTTTGCCTATTAGCTTTGTATTTCATCCAAAATCACCAACGGACTATTTTTAACTACAACCGAGTCTCTACCCTTGTTTGTTTTTACTAAGTGACATAGTTTTTGATCTCATGTGACCCCGTTTTGAATCAGAACAAATAATTTATTGAAATGGATTTTCTGATTCACCTTAAGGCTTTATTTATAGCGATTTAATGAAAAGTGTGCTCTTTATACCTGTAGTGTTCACAAGTTTTGTTTTGTGTAACACTTAACGTAGTGATATCGTTATTGAATCCACGTCACCCAGTTTCGAACTTAGGCAAGAACTGTTTAAGATGATTGTCCCGAATTATTAGACAAACATGAGTTCTTTTTCTAGAGCTTGACATAGGGAAGTAGATATAATATAAGTTCAAATGTACATACATGTTGTGTTTCTGGAGCAATCAATCCTAGTGGAGTTTCATACGGTGGCTAGCATTTCCCTATATAATGTTTAATTCAAATCCATCTTACCATGCCGAAGATATGGTTACAGTTTGATGGCCAGGCAGATAATGCCAACTAATGTTCGTTCCGCCCTCGGCGGGGAATGATTAGATTGAAAGAGCAAGCATCAAATACTGATAAACCATTTCCCATATAAAGACGATTTCTGACGCCACTACAGCGCACGACGTTTGAAAACATTATTGCAAAAGATTAAATTGCTCAGAATGAGCAATTTCCTTGAAGTATAATGTTATCAAATAAATCCAATAATTAATCTTTCATTTGTAGATGTTTGCGACAATTTTGCTTAGATGTTTTCAAATCGTCCGCTACATTACATGTTGTGTTGTATGTGGGTAAGGGTTAAAATACAGTACAGCTACGGTATCACCAGAGAATCAGGGGCAATTCAAGACATCCATGGAGAAGCGAGGTCATGGCGTCATAACCAATCTTAAGTTGGAATCCGTAAGATGTAAGTCGCCAAAGGCACATGTTCCTCAACGGGGTTGAAGACCCTAAGTAACTAAGTATAGAAAGCAATCTCCGAACATTCGCTCCGCTATGTAAGATTAGTTTAGACGGTAAAGTGTTAAGCCATCAGGCTCTTTGTAGGTGCACATTGCAGACGAGTATCCGAGCTCCATAGGGCGGTGCTATGTTGGTAGGCGTCAAAACTTCGGGATTGTGGACGGTACGAGTATCTGGGTGGACAAAGGGTGCAGGGCGAAATTCATTATCTGCTACAACAGAGGTAAGATTCAGTAGTTTATACTTCAGATACTTGTATGTTTTGGCTGATCTATTGTTGATAGAATAATCCGGATTTGGGTAATCAACTTTTATAACTCAGAATTATTTTGCTTGCGATATTTCAACTTTGCAACAAGTGAATATATTATGTATCGAGTTTGATGTAAGTTACGTTCCAACTAGCTTGTTTCATAATCATATAAAGCAAATCATCGACGCACACCCACGGCTGTTGACTCTGTTGCGCTCCGAACAGTGATTTTCGGAGTGTAGCGTAGTCAACAACCGAGGGTGTCCGATGATGGAAGCGAATATCCTTGTTCTATAACGTAAACGTTAATGGAGTGTGCTGGTCTGAGCAAAATGTTCGCGACCATCGACTTTTCTATTCATAAATAGTATATTACTACTGTATTAAAACGTCAATGTACCAAGTACAAGCTTGGCTAATAACAACAGTATTGTAAGAGGTTATGTTATACTGCTGTGTTACCTTGATTTTAGTATTAATATTAGGAAT
This sequence comes from Serripes groenlandicus, assembly GCA_031761405.1. Taxonomy (NCBI): domain Eukaryota; kingdom Metazoa; phylum Mollusca; class Bivalvia; order Cardiida; family Cardiidae; genus Serripes; species Serripes groenlandicus. The sequence continues at coordinate 240,805,724 of JASEVX010000001.1, forward strand.
GGAACTTTAGATACTAGTGTTGTTTCTCTTTGTGTGTGTTTATTAATCAAAGGTGTTGATTTAACAATCGAGTTTATACTGATTTAACAATCGAGTTTATAGTGATTTAACAATCGAGTTTATAGTGATTTTACAATCGAGTTTATACTGATTTAGCAATCGAGTTTATACTGATTTAACAATCGAGTTCATACTTATTTAACAATCGAGTTGATACTGATTTAACAATCGAGCTTATACTTATGTAACTGGTGGCGTTTCAAAACTCACGGAAGTTTACTTTTGCGTTACTAAACGACCATTTACAGTTGTTTTGTATTTTACATCAAGGGAATCAAAAAGGTAATACTTGGATTTGTTTATGCTTTGTGAAACCTTTGTATTACAAATGAGTGCCGCTTTAACAAAATAGAATTTTCTTTGCATAATAAATAAGATGTTACTATTCAAAAGAGAGACAGATTAGCTCAACTGTACTTTGCACCAGAAGAGCTTACGTATTCACCCTGGCGTCGGCATTTTCGTCCACGATGGCGTTTGCAAAATGTATACGTTTTACGTTTAACCCTTTCCCTCATATAGACGCTTTCTTACGCCTCTGCAGCAGACGGCTTTTTGAAAACATAGAGACAAAAGGAGAAATTGCACAAAACGTGCAATTTCTCCTTTTGCCACAATGTTTTCCACTTTTTGTCATAGGTTATCCATTCAATTTTGGAGATTTTCTATTTTTGACAAAATACGTTCAAAGTCGTCTGCTGCAGAATTGTCGTATGAGGGAAAGGGTTAAGTTGTATGTTTAACATGTGTGTTGATACGTTACATTTTACAATGACGTCCAACCATTTGAGTTATGCTGTCCTGCCATGGATTTACAACTAAGGCAGTTAAAACTTACGTTTGAGTTGTGCTGTGGGAAAACCAACCTTATAACGCTGCAATTGCATGTGTTAAAAGAGACCTGTCTACACATTTCTGCTAAAGAATCCAAAAAAGACCCTGTTTTACAGAAGTTTCTTAAAATTAATTGACACACAGTGTTTCCGGAATCATATCTCTATCCCCTCTGAAGGAATGTGTCAGCCCGGATTAGCCTGCGCGGACTGCGCATGCTGATCTGGGTCGATATATTACGCAGAGACCATCACATTGGTTTTTTCGTGGAACGGCTCATATGTATTATATGTAAATCAAGATTTAAGATTATGTTATTGGAACTACGTACAAGGCCTTTGCCCCAAAATACAATTATAAATACATAGTGTTTGTAATGTGGCTGGACGTAGTACGAACAATGAATAAATTCAATCTCAATGTTTTACAAGGCACTCGGGGCTCAAACGGCGGTAATATTTATAAACGATATACTCATTGCATGCTAGAACATATTATAATATCAATATATTGCATCGTGTAAAACTAATCAATGTTTGCTTGAATCTAACGGGTTGTTTTCCTAGGCTAGGTGAGAGATCCAGATTAAATTTAGGCAATGTCAAGAGGAGACCAGTATCCAAAATGGTGCCAATCTGATAAGGATTTACACTGTTGCAAATTAATGATGAGAGTATAAGTGTTTGTTTCTGTGTAACGGTGAGCTATGAGTGTGATATGTTCACTAGTGGCTATACATGTAGCTCGAGAGAAATTGTTATATGGCGGTTTACTGTTGGATATATACCGTAAGCGAAAATCTAAGCAAATAACTCGGTTGTTTATTTCTCTTTTACGCATTGAAGACTTGTAGAAATTAGGAAAAGTATAACTTGATTAAAATTACTGTTTTAAATGGGTGGGGTCTACTTAAGTTTAAACTTATTTATTTTAAATCTATTGCGAAACAAGCTTTCAGCTTATAATAATCACGCTCGATGTCTGCCCACTGGAGACAGAACCAGTACTCGCGCCGGAAAAATCACTAAGGCAGAAGCCGCTCATGACGGGATTCGAACCCGGTACGAGAGGCCGATGCTCTACCACTGTTCCACCGGGTGAGGTTTCAGGATAGAAGACACTGTTATACCTCAATAATCCAATGAAAAGCATGATGTAAGATGTTATAAATAGGTTACTAAAAACTGTCACAAAAATGACTTCACTCCGCTATTTACCGAACTAGTTGTCGGGGGAAAATCGCAACATACGATCTTCGGGCTATTTCGGCAAATAAAATGGCTGACTTCCGGTAGCCTGTTGTTAACTCCCTGTCGTCCGGTTACACCAGTGTATGTGGCCCAATGGAATTAGCAACAGCCCACCCGTTTCTATCGCATTACGCAAACATACAGCAAAGCTCTAGATAAGATGAGTATGTCACATCCTCAAATCACTATTTAACCACTTAACCCTATGTTGTGGGTACTCCAAAGAATCGTCTCATTCTTTTGAGTACCCACAACATAGGGTTTAATGTAGTCATAACAGAGATATTGCTGGAATAAGACCTGTTTACTACTTCTTATCTAGTCCACTGATACACTCATGAAAGACTTCCGAGATCTTAATAGAATTAATAAATAAAACCGAAGTGTTTCCTATGCTATCCAATGGCACAGTGTATCTCCTTATCAGATGGCTTTAGGAACTATACGACCTGTTTGCAATGCATGAAGACTCAAATATAAGCATAATTATATATATGAATATAGTTTGTGTCACGTCACGCAAAAATCGACCATCTTTTGATGAAGTGTAACCTTTCTGACAAAAATTGAACACTTTTATAATCAGCTTTTGATAATTGCTGTGCTTTAAAGATTTTCAAAATGCTTGTTCCGACTATATGCAGATCAGGAAATATCCTGACCAGATGCGCGAATTCCCAGATTGACTAAGACTTTCGTTTGTCACAAATATGCCAAAGGTCGATTCTCGGCTGGCGTGATCCAAATATGCATGTTATGTATTTGCATGAAATGATAATATTAAAACTTGTAAGAACTAATCAGTAATCTGGTATCATGAGCATGATTGTAAAGCCAGGCATGTATTCCATATGTAAAACATGTATTCGTTTGCAGGATCAATTCTTCGGAATGTATTTATGTAGCATGTTATCCTAGACTGAATGTATTCCCATATGTTAACTCTTTCAGCGTCGAATTGTTTAAAGTAGACTCTGTCTTGTTAAAAAACGGAATATGTTTATGACTTAAAGGCAAACAATGCTGATTTCAGGCGAGACAGCTCGTTACTGACTCACCTGAATCTGTATTGTTTGCAAAAACCTCAATATTGCCTTTGGCGCTGAAAGAGTTAAAGAATTACATAACAATGTCAGCATGTAATTACTTTCTATAGTTCCCCATTACGGAATGCCGGGCATCCGTTTCGGGTACAGAGAGGTGTCTTAATTGTATTGTAGATTTTATATAATTCTTATGCATCTAGCCCTAAACTATTTAAATGAATAAACTGTTTCCAGTTTACATGGAAACAGTTTACATGAAATCCTAGCCATCGTCTTGCCTACCTCGATTTTCAAAGATGACTTTAACGACGAATATCAATCTACAATCGTATGTTTTACTTGTAATCCATCAATGATATTGAAAAAAAGCGGTATAACAGTCATGGCTGGGATTGATTGGGTATGCCTTTACTTCACTAACTGTTTGCTTGATATTTGAAATATTAACATGTGTAGTAGAACATTTATTCTTTTGGTTGACATTAATGCCGATCAACTTGATTGCAAAGAAAGTGTGCACCTATGTTTTCTTTTTAATTCTTTTAGCGCTGCATTTCATAAAGACTATTCCATGTTCAAAATACAGCAACTACATTTGTCATGTATCAAGAGTTTTGTACTATTTTCATAACTAATATGCCAACAATGCTGATTTCAGGTAAGACAGCTCATAACGAGCTGTCTCTCATGAATCTGTATCGTTTGCAGAAACCCTCGATATTGCCATTGTTGCCGACAGATTTTTAAAAGTATATGATGTTTCATGTTGTTTGGTATCAGCATTTAGAACAACGCATGCACTATTTCCTGAGATTTTTCTTTGTCATAAATGTTTTACCATTGTTATGTTTTGCAAATGAAGGAGAAATGCGCAAGAAAGGGAAATAAATAAATGCGTTACATTTTTACCACGAGGAACCATCGCCAATGCTTTCACCATGTCCTCTGCATTTTGGTAAATTAAAATCGGAAAAGCATCCTTTAATTAAAGGCAAAGGGAATATGACCTGTGTGGTGACGTGAACATGTCACAAAGGCTGCATTTGAACATCCTTCGATAGAACATCATTTTCATTTACATCTACACCGGATATACCGTACCCTATGGTAGTACATGGAGTTGAGAGGAGAGGTAGTGCTCGACTTTTAAGACCGATACATTTTACCAAAAAGCAAGATGTTAACAATTAAAAAAGTGCACACTTTATTTTTGCAACTGAATGTATGTTCATTTCGACTAGGTAAGAAATGAGGTTTAAGTATTATACATGTACCTCACATTTATTGGAACTTGATTTCTGTGTAATATTGTATTAACATACGCATATGCATGATGTTGTTGTTGTGGGGGTTTTCTGTGTTTTTGTAGATGGTTAACTTGAATACGTCTTTGAGATTAAGCAATTCTAACAAGTTATATAAATAATAGGCGTTAGACAAAAAGAGGTCTTACTGTACACGTGAATAGAGAATACTCATGCTAGCACAAGTATGCCCAATTTCACCGTAGCCTTCACTCTCTGAGTGTTTTTATATATCTGTATTCATAGATCCGATATGCATAAAAACAAACCAACAATTATAATCCTTTAAAACTACCCGGTTCTCATGCATCACATGGCTTTTGTTTGTGATGCAAAAACCGCTTTCGGCATTCGAGTGGATCAGATCATATGGGGAGGGGTTATTGGCTAAAATACTGTCACTAATTTGCATATCGGATCTATGAAATTTTAATTCAGAAATCTTATACACCTGATTTTGACGGACAAAATGGGGTCATTCAGTTTGAAGTTTAACACCGTGTATTTTGGGCGCATGCAAGTTAAAATGTGAAAGCTGATGGTGGTTTTCTACTGAAAAATTCCTAACGATTATTCTGTTAGGTGAATCTGAATTTACCTTTAATGTTAACATTACAACAATGTATCATCTGGTCCCAGTTTTAGAGATATACATGTAAACGTACATGTAGGTATTTATCACTTTCCCTCATCCATACGCTTTCTGAAGCCTCTACAGCAGAACCATTTTGAAAACGTAGTGACAAAAAGGGAAAATTGCTCATATTAATATTGTTTGCCTTTTGACACAATGTTTTCCACTTTTTTCATTAATTATACCTTCATTTATAGAGATATTCTATATGTTTTCATATGTATTGTTAAAGTCGTCTGCTGCATATTTCTTGTTTATAGGAAAGGGTTATAGTATGCCTCTATCTGACGAAGAAACGGTGCAATGAATGAACCTCATTTCGTCCAGACGCTGTGACCAAGTTCACAATAAGCAAATTCGAATTGTAAACAATACACGCATCTTATTTAGTAGATACCAGGGACAGAATTTACCTTCAAACCGATTATAATTCTAGAGTATACATGGACAAGAGCATGACCCTGATGTCGTGGTAGAGAAAGATATAGAGAATAATAGGTTGGTGCCGTGGATTGAGAAAGTTTATCTGGCAAGGCGGAGTAATTTATCGGGTGAGCCGAAGGCGAATCCGATAAATTACGGTGTCGAGCCAGATAAACTTTCACAATCCACGGCACCAACCTATTATTATATTTATCCTGTCGCATTTATTTTTTATTTTTTATGGCAGCTTTAAAAATATGTAACTTACTGTTTTTATCGATTGAAGTTGGAATTTACAGCGACGCTTGCTAAAAAAAGTAGTCCCGGCTAGCAGGTGCCCGCCAGCTTATCACGTGACCAACTGCCGTCGATCAGAAGAATACGGCACCCTGTTATCGGGTCGAAATTGCTAGACGTGACAGGATAAATTACAATCAACTGCTTTATTGGCATCAGTTCAAAACATGTTTGAAATATATAAACTCATAGTCATTCTGCCCAATTTAATTCAACATTTTCTTATGGCTTTCATGAATGTCAGGGTCCAATTCCACCAACCTTACTTAGTGTTAAGTAATACTTAAAAGCATATTTCATTATTTTTGTTTCCCTAATATTTTGTAAAACATGAACGATGGAGTGTATTTAGGTAAATGACTAAGTTGACATAACTAGTAACCTTGCAGACAAACACTTGTTAAGAAATGAAATATTTTAGCATTCGTATTAGGGAAACACAAATGATGAAATACGCTGTTAAGTATTTAAGTATTACTAAGCATTAAGTTAGGTTGGTTGAATTTGACCCAGGTTAGTTCACCACATTCTCAGACCCTTGATGGACAACCTATAAGTCAAGACTCAAACGGGTATATATGAATGACAGTTAACTATGGCATTATAATGGCGTACTCTTAATTGAGCACCAACATTTCAAAAAACGTTATAAACCTGCCAACATTTTGACACCGCTATGACATATAGTTCTTGGTACATTGTATTGATCTACGTAAACAGTATCAAGAAAACAGCAACCATTTACTCTAATTTCCTCATCAATGGCTGTATTCGACCCTTTAAATAGTTAACAGCCGTGCGTTTAGTTATATGTTTCCAAAGCGTTACGGTTGCGAAACCTCATTTACTACCGTTAGCAAACGTTAAAAGTATTTCAACACCCGTATTAAGTTCCAGAAGACTATATAAGACGGAATGAACCGGCCTTTACGCCACAATATTTCTCTTATTACTCAACCAAATCCTATGTTTTGGGTACTCAAATAAATCGTCTCACTGAGATGATTCTTTTAAGTACTCACAACAAAGTACCCAGTTTTGAATACCCACAACAAAGGGTTTGAATGTCAATGGATTTTAGAACATATAAATTGCCCCTTATATAGAGCTCTGGTATTAAATATTGATTTGTTTTGTATCATTTAAATTCCAGAGATTAACGAACCAAAGACCGTTAATTGTGCTTGTATTCCGGGCGCGTCGACAAAACGATGTGAAGTTCCTGATCTCACTGGCTCTCAAATTGTCATAAAAGTAGTAATGCTTTTCAAATACCCAGGGACGTAAGTACTTGTATTTCTATTGCATACAGATTTGTCATTGGCGCAAGATACAACCATTTGATTATAGTTGTTCTTGGTTTTATTTCACTGAACTATGCCTAAAATATAGAATTATAAATTAAAATACAAAGACAAATCCGATCTTATTCCATTTTGCGCTTTCTCTCAAAGTTTTAAATTATAGTAAATAGAGAAAAAAGAGCTCAACGGAAAAATGGGAAAAATTTGGATTTAATTTTTATAATTTGATAATTATATATGTTATGTATAATTCAATAAAACCAGGAACATCCTAAGATTGCGGTGGTTTTAGTACGTGCCCACTGAGGTTTGAAAAATATTTTGAAAATATTGCTTCGGATCCGAAACTACACGAATTTCGTTATGAGCGGTGAATATTTGGAAAGAAGTATCCCGTTACTCCGATTGAATGTCCAGATTAAAGCAGCGCGACTGTATTTTTAGCTCAACTGATCACAAAGTGCTTGAGATGAGCTATTGTGATCACTCACTGTCTGGCGTCCGTGCGGCGACCGATCAATTCTTCTTCCGTGTGAAACTATTGGTCCGATTTAAAAAAAAAAAAATACAGAGAGTTTTCCTGGGAGGCCCTTATCATAACATGTTCAAAGAATTTAATTCCAACAAGAACTTTGGTTATCATAAAACAGGAAATATTACAAAACTTTAAAATTCTTCTCGATCAAAAAATATTTGGCACAAATGTTCAGTGGGTGACCCTCTACCAAGACTGTTCAAATTATTCCGATCCGTTCAAAAACATGGCCATGAGGGAGGGGATCTTGTTTTCATTATTAGTCGCCGGGCAGAAGCCCGCGACTTCTATTTTTAATAGGTTTTCGGAAATCGCATGGGAGGAGGAGTTATTATTAGAAAAAAACAAATTTAAATGTCTTGAACATATTACAATTGCGTTTGTTTAAACACACTAAGTTATGACACATCTAAAATGAAATAAATATTCCGATGTTTTAAGTATTAGTAGTTTCTTTATTTTGACTCGCATCTCTTTTTTTGGGTTTTATTTACGAAGACAAAACCGTCCCCATGAGACTTGCAGCAAGCAGACTGTTATGTGTCAATATCAAGTAAAAATCACGTCGAATTCTCCTTTAAAATAGCAATCTTAACTTACTGAATGTTATTTAAATGTTCAAAGAGATGTCTTGATTTGTGAGGAATTCATTTTATAATGTTTATCCATGTATATCTAGAATATATATGAACTGTTTCTAAGCTAAAACTGTTGATCGCGTGACTCGCGAATACCAACTGCGTAGATCAATCTCCTTTGCAGAGAGCCGCTCTTTACACTCACTTACAAATAGTAAATTATAGGTGATTTAAAATGTTTATTTGGTTCGAAACAAATGAAGAAAAGAACAAATCGAGATAAAACTGGTTTTAATAGAAAAATGACTTTGAACGAACACTCGCTGCCTATAAAGAGAGTTTCAAGAACGACACCTCTGCGAAGAAGAATGTAGGTCACGAATCGGGTCTTTCGTACACAATTATTTCGTCCTTGGCAATTTTAAATGTGTCATTAAATTCCCTAAAGGCATATTGCTTATGCATCATTGACACAAGGGCGCTCATCATAATATAATTTTAAAACATGAGTAGTTTGTTATTTTCATTATAAAAAAGGAAGGAAAGAATTACAATAAATTAACATGTTGTAGGGCTCAGTTTATGTTCGAAATTAAGTTTAAATTATACAACAATTACAATGAGATTTAACTGTTTAGCTGATATTATATTTCAAAGGTGGTCTTATTTGTAAATATTAGATTACATTTCATCATTTGTTAATGTATGATATAATTAGGATGCCAAGCTAATATCATTTTGAGAAAAAGAGAAAAATCATGTCTTCAGCGATTTAACCCTTATCTCATTGTTTTAAAAGTAAATTGCTGCAAAGGTGTCCAATGTTGACTTTAATAGGAGAAATATCAAATGACGTGCTATTGCATGCAAATCTTAAATTTTCTGTTTTGTGGTTTTATTGATAAATGATAGAATTCAAATATTCTGACAAACATCTTGAAAAGTGTATGTGGAATTCACAAATCTTATAATTATTCCGTAATGAAAGCACTGTATACATACTAAGGCTAATGATTGTCAAGATTACTCATTTCCATTACTGTGTATGATCAATAATTAGTTGGCTGTGTGTATGGTCAACCTAATTTGGAATGGAGATTGATCATAAACAATGAAAGGCTTCAATTATCATTCACTTCGTTGACAAAACAATGTAATCAAAGTTATGATATATTTTCACTTGACCCCGCCCCTGATGTTCCAATATGCCCCTCAGTTGATAACTGTTTATTCAACTACTATAATGTTAGTGTTATGCATAACTGCAGTATGCATTTCCGGCGACATTGATGCGTTGCATCAACTTTCTCTTGTATGCATATTTATATAGGGAAAACTTTAAAACTCTTCTTGTCCAAATAATTTGGTACAAATGTTCCTTGGGTGATCCTCTACCAATATCGTTCAAATCATTCGGATTCGTTGAAAACGTAAATCTTCTTGTACAAAAATATAGGACTGATTTAAAAATAATTTGGCACAAATTTCCAGTCCTGTGAAATTACATCATTTACATTTACTCGAAAGCCAAGTAGAGAAGTAACTAGGCACTGCCCTGTTTACAGTCTTTATAACTATTACCCCACGTATCATTGAACCCGAGTCTCCACATAACGAGTCGAATTTTCAACGCATGCCCACACAAGGCAATCGAGAAGTTTGTACACTTTGATTGTTTTGTTGGGATTTTACGCCATTTTCAACATTTTTTCAGTTATATCACGGCGACAGTTCACTTAATACGATCCCTGGGTAAACAGACCAGTACTAGGCTAGGAAATGTGCCTTGCCCAAAAACACTGAACAATGACCACAGCCCCGCGAGTGGGGATCGAACCCAGGTTCCAAATACCCGAGGCTTACCACTAGACCACGGCAGATTTCGTTGTACACTTTGATAAAACTGCATGCTTGCGATTGTCATAAATAGGCTATGTTAGCCTTGTATTCCAGGAACTTCGCTCATTTCTTTCTCATAGTATGCCATTTCTGATATGAGCTCGTCCATGGGGAAAGGTACAGGTTGGCAATTCTGAACAGCGTAGGTCCACATCAGCCTGCCAATCTACTTTGTTTTATCAATATCAACAGAAGCTTCCTGTAAGTTAAAGTAGTATATGAACCGTGTAGATTTTGATCAGACTGAAGATGCACACTGATCATTAAAGTGAACTTGTACCTTTTCCTATATACGGGCTTTTATATTTTCAGAAAATGTAAAGAAGATAAAAACTGGGGATATGACGACAGAAGAATATGGGTGTCGGACGGTTGCGGAGCCACATTTAAGGTGTTTTGGTCGTAAAATGTGTGTCGAACACTACATAAATAAAGTTGTTGTACATGTTAAAATTGATGTTCTGTGTTATCGTGTGTTTGTGTTCACAAGATCATCTTTCTGCATCACGTAGAAGTTGTATTGCAAACATCGTATTTCGTTTTCTTCCAGCTATGTACAGCAAATCTGCAGGAGACGATTTCAAAAATACCTACACAAAGTATATATGGTTAAATATCAATGTACATTTTTTAAAAAGAGTTGAATACAGATTGGTGAAATTGTGAGCTATTTCTATTTTGCCATCTGTTGCAGATAGATATCTAGACCGTGTATGCATGTGGGAAAGATCTTACCACAGAGCTGCGTTAGACCAAAATAAGTTTTTGCTATTTCTTCTTTTCTCAATATGAGCTAAATCCTGAATTGCGTTCCGTGCGCAGTTCTAGTAGCTCACGGTTAAAGTAAAATAACTTTTGATTGGATGGCTGAACACAATTTCATTGAGCGCAGGACTCTTAGTCTTCGAACTCTTAGTTTGTCTAACGGTAAGCAGGAAGTTTCCAATCGGTTCCAAACCCTCATTCAAACAAGCCGTCCCACGAGAAAACCAACAGTGTGGACTGCGTAAAGTATCGATCCTGATCAGCGTAAGCATGCCGCGCAGGCTAATCCGGACAGACACTTTTCTGTTTCAGGAATCATAACTGTATACATCTATCCCCCCCCCGAGACGGAATGTGTCAGCCCGGATTAGCCTGCTCAGACAGACAGGAAGACAGAAGTGATCCCTATCTGCCTGGCACATAAAACTATAACATCTTGAAAACTGGAAGTGAAATATTGACACTAAGTGGAACAAGAGTGACAAACTGTCACAAAATACACCCGTCAGGGAGGCACAACTCCGGAACGAATTGTTATTTGAACGAAGAAGTAATTTGGCCTCTCTTTTTTTTTTTTATTGCAACCGTCGTTTCGTTCTCATAAACATTCCCAGTAAGTTCGATGAAGATTGTAGAAGTTAAAGAGCGACCAGGGCTTATTTGGCCAAATTTATTAATTCATGAACATTCAGTCTTAGTAACTATATATCCCCACCGAGATAAATGTTAAACATTTATAAAAATTGATGTCTGTTGGAGAAAGACTGCTCAAGTGACTTGTGCGATTTGGCCCAGATATAATGTCTAAAAAGATCGCATAAAAACTGTTCGACTTTGAGAGCGGACAAGACTAATTTGGCCAATTGTGGACAAATATGCCATGCGCATATTGCCTGTATATTTTACCCGGACATTATGCCCCAAAACATGTTCAACAAGCTTGGTGAAGATTGGATGAAAATTGTTCAAACTAAGAGAGGACAAGATTTGGACGCCGCCCCCGCATGTGTTTCTATTATACTGCCTCGTCTATCGACGGGCGTAAACAACAGCCTTTTTTTTATATTTAATTTGCACTAATGACCTATTTTGACCCAATATCGAGGGCTTGGCGTGAAACGGTTGTAACTAAAATAACTTTTTTTTTTACCAAGGTTAATCACTTCGCCATGAAGTCTATATAAGCGTTAAACTGTTTTTGTTGGTAAACAATGGAAATTTAGGTGCCATTGCTAGTTCTGAAACCAGGGTTTTCAAAATACGTATTTTGTTACAACTGTTTCACGCCAAGCCCACGATACGATCTATTTGATTGATTTATTGGGGTTTAACGCCGTTTTTAACAATTGTTCCGTCGTATCACGGCGGCCAGTTCACCTACCAATATGTTTCCTGGTTTTCTCACACCAGTACTCCACACAACATACTTTCCAAGCAACTGACTGCTTTTCCATATAGACTGTTAGCCCATTGGTGAAAGACGAATGACCCTTGTCACAGACCTTTGTCAAACGTAGGAAAGAATGATGGCCGAGCTTGCATTCAAACTCACAATCCCTGAATTGACAGCCTGTGTCGCTACCAGGGCACAGCTAAACTATATGTGAACTTGCCAACTTGGCCTGTTTATCGGCAAGTAAACCTTCTGTAAATATTGCACACTTCTAATTTTTAAACAAATAGTGTGGCTTAGTTTTATCATTCTGGAAACCAAAATGCGGTCACTAGAGTGTAACATTATAGATATTTCTCAAGTTTTTGACCAGACATAATCCACATTCCAGATTTTTCTAGATTAATTTATACTTCCGAAAAATGTTAACAATGCTCAAGTTAAAAAAAGATCAGACTCCAGTCTTTCATCAAGATGTTTCTTATATTTAGCCTAGTGACCTACCTCATCATCCAACATAACCTTTATTAGAATTTGGCATAGACACCATCAATACAAACAAGTTGAAAATACAGTAAAAAATAGTGCAACTAGAGTCCAAAAGAAATTTTAAAATTTTGCCTTGTGATCTAGTTTTTTTATCAGACATGACCTATATTTAAATTTGGCCTAGATATCATACAAACAAACATTCCAACAAGTTTCACCATTCTTAACTCAACCATGAATTGAAAGTAACCACAATATTTGTCTTATCTTTGGTCTAGTGACCTAGTTTTACCCAACATGATATCGTCATGACAACAGTCTGAGAAGGTTTCTATCATTGTCCAGTCAAAAGATCTTCAGTGACCACAAGTTTTTCATATCTTTGGCCTAGAGATCTAGTTTTTGACCCGACATGACCCAAGTTCAAATTGAGCCAACTTATTATCAAGACAAACAGTTGGAAAAGGTTCAATCATACTTGATTCTTAAATGCAACCTTTAGCGTGTCCACAAGAGTTGTTTTAAATTTGAAGTAGTTTTCAACCGGACAGGAGCCATATAACATGACCAAATATCACCGAAACAAACCTTCTGAATAAGTTTCATGAAGAACTGGAACATAAGCAAATTGTTGACGATGGCTGATCACAGTAGTTCACTATGAGAACTTCCTGTCCAGGTGAGCCCAAATCAGGCATGTAGTTTCACTGGCTTTAGGTATTTGAAGATATGCTAAATGAATACAAAATATTCCATCTCAGGGGGATTAAGGTATAGAGTAATGATTCCTGAAACAGAAAATCTACAGGAGGCAAAAAGTGTCTGCCTGGATGAGCCTGCACAGAATGCTTAGGCTGATCCAGGTCAATAATTTGCGCAGAGTCCACAATGTTGTTTTTTTTGGTTTTCTCGCAGACCGGCTCAAATACAATTTAGTATAATTTGGTTGCAAATGCTCTGAGGATGGTATTCGTAAAGTGCCCCTCAACCACAATAATATGATATACCATTCAGGCTGATCATTTATAAAAAACATGCTGCAATCCTATATAACTTTATTTTCAATTGGGTAATATTGTAACAACAAAAAATAATAAATAAATATCTGATATTAAACAACAGAGCCTCTTTGAAATATGTATTTTTAAATAATGTCTCCGTGAACGCTGTAAAGGTTTTTCTAAATAAATATCATTATGTAGTTATATAGGTATACAAGAATCTAGAGAAATAATTTTAAGAAAGCAATAATAACATTGTTTAACCCGTTGCATGAAGTATTATTTCTACAGCCATCTGCCATGAACAAAAAAAAGAAAGCAAAAAAACTATTTATTCATCACCAGAAATTTGTTCTTAAAACACTTCGTTTTCAAATTGCAATCTCTGCAAAGATATCAAAAGTCAAATCAATATCTGAGAAAGGTATCATGAGCAGTTTATACCTTACAAAGATGGATCAGACTAAGTTTATGGACAGACTTATCAGAGGTGTTGGGTTTTTTTGCCAACTTTTTAGCTCTAATTGATCAAACTTAAAGACTCTCTGTTGTAAAACACCACCTTATATAAATAACAAATAACAGAATCTAACAACAGCCATAAAAAGTTAACATCAGTCTGTTTTGTCATGATTTCATCCACTTTTTTTTGTTAACCCCAGGGTGGTTAAGTTGAGTCCATTGTTGATAATCTCTAAAACAACATTGTCTGTAAAGACTTGCGCACGTTTGCCATTTCTTGTTGTTGCTGAAAAAGATAGAAACAATAAACCTTGCAATTCAAAGTAAAAGGAGCTTGTCCAATACAAAACTATGTGGTTTATTCTTTAACCCTTTCCCTTATATAGACGCTTTCTGACGCCTCTGCAGCAGACGGCTTTTTGAAAACATAGTGACAAAAGAAGAAATTGCTCAAAACAAGCAATTTGAGCAATTTCTCCTTTTGCCACAATGTTTTCCACTTTTAGCCATAGGTTATCCATTCAATTAAAGAGATTTTCTACTTTTTCACAAAATATGTTCAAAGTCGTCTGCTGCAGAATTGTCGTAGGAGGGAAAGGGTTAAACTAATGGCAGTTTGTCAGTAATAGTAATACTGATACAATAACAGTTACTGTATCAGTATAACTAACAGGATGTTTGAATAAAATTAGTATGGCAGAAACATGCGCTCTGTAAATCATATCATTATGGTGTTCATTTGTGGGGAGTTATTTCAAAATCTGCCAAGCAGTAAAAAAGATATACAGCGGACATGAAATAAAGTCATATGACCTTGACCTTCAACTGAGCTATCAGAAACATGCACTCTGAACATAGTCTCAGTATGGTGAATATTTTTTGTGGAGAATTGTTTCAAATCATGAAATATGAAATGGAAAAGAAATATTGTCACATGACCTTTGATCCTAAATGTTACCTTGACCTTCAACAGAGCTGGCTAAAACATGTGCTCCACATATCGTCTCCAAATAGTAATAATTTGCAGTCGATGAAAATTAATTAAAGAATTCACTGGTTCCGAAAATCATGTTACATGTAATTTTACAGTAGCCAAAGGAAATTTTTCCCCTATCCAAACAAAAGGTTACTGGCCAGGGACCATAGGACCACTGCTAATTTCAAAGAATGCATTTGAGAGGAGTTATTTCAAAATCCTGAAAGAATTTCAAGTTAAGGAGAGGACACATCTTGAGCTTTGATCTCTAAGTGACCTTTAACCAAGCTGGCTAAAACCTTGCATTCTGCAAATTGTCTCGATATGTTGGATATTTTGGGCAAGAAATACTTCAAAATACTTCAAGGGGTTCAAGAAATATTGAGCAGACACCAAACTATAGTCATATGGCCTTTGACATAGAACCAAGCTGTTTGTAACATGCACTCTGCCAATCTTCCCAATATGGTTTATATTTATGTTTAGTTATTTCAAAATACTTCAAGTGGTTCCCTAGTTATTGAGCGGACAGTATTCCTTTTGAAATTGCCACAGTTAATTCTACCATCATCATTATAAACTATTTGTCTCTAACAGATAGGTTGAAAAATATCAATGTGTGAAGGTATCAAACCTCCTTTATTCTGCCTGATCAGAGACTTTCCTGAGTGCAGCAAAACACTCTCAAAGCATCCAGGGAATGGATATAATCACACAAAATGCTAGATACAAGTATGCAATCACTATCAATTAACCCTTTCCCTCATACGACTATTCTGCAGCAGACGACTTTGAATATATTTTGACAAACAATGGAAAATCTCTATAATTGAATGGATAAACTATGACTAAAAGTGGAAAACATTGTGGCAAAAGGAGAAATTGCTCGTTCTTAGCAATTTCTTCTTTTATCACTATGTTTTCAGAAAGCCGTCTGCTGCAGAGGCGTCAGAAAGCGTCTATATGAGGGAAAGGATTAAGAGTCTGAATGTTGGTTTTCTATTGGCAGCTGCTTTGTAAATCATATGAAAACATGTGACAAAATATGAAATTGCTCAAACCGTGTTCATCAGCAACAATGTTTTCAACTCTTTTCAACAATCATACATGTTCTTTCACTCATATAGATTTTCGGTATTTTGCCTAAAATGGAGATTGGGTGTATATGGGAAAGGTTGAACATTGTGAACTTACAGTATCCATTAAAATCTTCTTTTGTAACAAACTCATCTCTTTCTTGAGTTCAGCTTGAGCATCACTAGCTTGACTCTGGTGACTCTTCTCCAAATCATCCATACCCTGTAAAACAACCAGGACAAACTTTATGTGTCTGAACCTATTATAATTTAAGTTACAGTATAAATAAATTATGTATCAACTTAAACAATATGATAATTTTAGATGATTCTGCTTTGAAAATATCAGAGGTAAAACATGAACAGTTCACAAAATCTGGAGAAGTATATGATAAACAATGTTTTAACAATGTGGAAAAAGATTTTTTTTTTGCTTTTTCCACTTTTTTTATTCATCAGTTTCAAAAGCTTTAAATAATTGTTAAAAAAGTTTCTGGGACTAATTAGTACAGAAAAGATCCATCTGGTTCTACACTGTTCTCAAAATAATTGTGCTCTATGGTTGGTTTTCCAGGACTGCTTACCATAACATATTGAGAATGTAGTTGTTTCAGTGTCTTTAATCTCTGGCTCTGCACAGCTCTTGCCTGCTCAAATAACTTCTGTTGCTGTTTGTATAGAATCTGTAAAATATGGACATTTACAAAGACTTTACAGAGATTTGCCATGGTGTCTTAATTAACCCTTCCCGCTTGTTGACGCATTTTGACAAATCTACAGCAGACGATTTTTGAAAACATCGTGACAAAAGAAGAAATTGCTCAAAATGAGCAATTTCTCCTTTTGCCACAAAGTTTTCAACTCTATTTATTTGTACAACTGTCATTTATTGAGATTTTTCATGTTTTTGTCAATAAGTTTTGAAAGTCGTCCGATGCAGATTTGATGTATGTGGGAAAGGGTTTAACTTCAGGTCAAAAGTGTTCCTTAGATAGTATTTTATAGGGACCATGTCCATTAAAGTTAATTGTGGGACACATCTGGGTTTAATAGATTTAACCCTTTCCCTCATGAAGTCTAAACCCTTTCCTACTTGCAGAAGTATATTTACACATCCTCAGCAGAAGACTGTAGACAACTATTAGGTAAAAGGAGAAATTTCTCCACTCTGTCACAAGTTTCCAACTCGATTCAATAATCATACCTTTTTTTTTTGTATTTTTCATATTCATCTGGTTTTATGCTTGTTTATGACACAGGAGTAACTATTTAGGCTGATTATTAACAAGGAGGAGTAACTAGTGATCATATCTTGAATTGTTTAATTACCCTCAAACAATCAATGCAATATCGCAGCTGGACACTAATCAATAAGAAACTTATTAAATTTAACTAAATTCAAGAAAATGAGTCGCAGCTGGAGGACAGAAAATTTACGTAATGATAACGGCAGTTACGTATTGACACAGTAGTTTACATATGAAAGTTACGTTTAACTGACAAATTGAAATAATCTAGATTCAAACGTAATGGTCGAACACATTCTGAAATATTTTAAACAAATATTACTTTTGAAAAATGTATTGCTAGTTTAAAGTTATTTGATCATAATTTATGCGATATAGACAGAAATTTACCAACACTAACGACATATTGAACTGTAAATTTACTTACATAGGGGCATTATTTATTGACTGTATTTTGTGTGTACCTGACAAACATTTGATGGCCACTTTGAATTAGTTTGAGGCTCAAACATTACAGCCGATCAAATTAAACAATATTTGGATTGATTATTGCTTTTGAGAAATGCATTGATAATTTAAAGTTATTTTATCATATTTTAGGCGATTAATACAGACATTTACTAACGCTAATGCCATGTTTAGTTGTAAATTTACTTGAATACACACAGGCAGTACTTATTGACTGAATGTTGTGTGCACGGGACAAACATTTGACGGCCACTTATAAATATTTTAGACTCGACTAATGTTTCTTCATAAATAATTATAACATTATAAAAAGGTAACACAATCTTACATATTTATGGACACAGATATTTATACGCACAAGTAACACATATGTCTTGTAAATTGACTCCCTATTTTTGACATCTAAATCATTTTTTAATTTTTAAAAACAAGACCTCATCAGTCAGGGGTGTTGAATTCCACTGGCGAGTGACAATTTATATGCTTGGTCGAGTAAGAATTTGTAAACGCTCGACCTGCAGGGCAAGTTCCTTTTAGGAGATGCATTTTAGAAGCATAAAAAATATCAAAAAAATATTTTTAAATGACAAAATGTTTCCAAATTAATTTGTTATTGTAACAGAAATTGACAGCTGAGCAGTCAATAATTGCAGCAATCAGATACACCTTGTATATCATCCTTGCGCTAATTTGCGGCAGGTGCGCGAACAAGTGCACATTTTTTGGACTGTGTTTATAACAGAATGTAAATTGTGTTCAAAATATGTGTAAATTAGGTGAAACAGTCGAGCAATAGGAGGAGTAATTTTTTATAATGCACAGTTTATATTCCGTGATAGGAATTGCAACAAATATTGTTAAAGTGAAATCTAAATTATTAAAGCTACGATTAAACAAACAATAATGGTTTATGTTTGTTCAGATTCACAAACCAACTTTGTTTGAGATCGACTTAATGGTATGCCATAGTCTAAGTCATGTTATCATGTGAAGTCCGAAGATGTTTACTCGACTATCCATTATACTCAACATACTTTGTGCATTTAAATGATGCTGTTTTGTTGTTTTTAGTCCCCTATCGATAAAGTTTACCGTCCGTCCATCCTTCTGTCCAAAAATCTAAATCCTGTGATAACTCGTTCGGTTTTTAAGGTAGACATTTGAAACTTTACAGGTGGATAGATAGCAATTAGGAGATAATGCACGCAACTTCCGTTGTTGATTAACCTAAAAATTGGTGGGTATGACAACCAAAACTGAGTCAAAAGTGCCGACCAGTAGGGGACTTGTGTTTTGCTTGCAATTCTCAAGTAACTTGTTAAATCTAGTCAAGTCACATACAACCTTGAAAGGGAGTTTTTGCCTCGAAATTCAATTTTCATCTACAAATAAATTATAACTCCCAACGATCAATTTCTGATTTCTGGCGATATATATATAGATAGGTGAAACTGGATTTTCATTTCAATAAACTTTGTACATATTTTTACAGTGTCTTCGTGACTGGGACCAAAAGGTTACATACAAACCTTCAAAAATACCTCTTACACCAGCAGAAAGAGCAAAGATGTAAGTACACTGATTGTAATAAAAATAAATAAATAAATGTTTCACATTTTTCTTCATTTGTCCGAGAATGGTGTCCAGGTGTGAATTCCTCAAATATATTAATGTAACTGAGTACTAAATAAATCTTGGTGGAATTTAAGCCTGGCCATCTGTTTGAAGTAATATGATATCTGATCATATCATGGAACAAACGTTCACTAAAATAAGACCATGTGTGAGATGCAAAACCCAGGCCTATAAATTCCCTATAAATTGACCATAATTTTGAACATTGATATTGCCTAATTGTTGATGACTGTTCTGCTTAAAAATAGGTATAGAGAGAAATTGAAATTTGACCTAATTTACAAAGAAAAAGAAAGGGTCCACAAACAAATATCTAGACCGCAAAAGGAAACAAGAGGGCCATGATGGCCCTTGAATAGCTCACCTGATTTTTTAATTTTTTTTCACTTTAGCTATATAAGCCCGCCCCCTGGCAGCCATAGTTTCCGACCAATCAACTTGGCTTGAAGGAATCTGATAGAGGGTCACCCTAGGAACATTTCTACAGAATTATTTGAAAATCGGCCAGATACTTCTGGAGGAGAAGATTTTTTAAGTTTTCACTATAGCCATATAATGCAAAATAGCCCTGCCCACTGGCGGCCATGTTTTTTGACCAATCAACATGGCTTGAAGGAATCTGAAAGTGGGTCATCCAAGGAACATTTCTACAAAATTATTTGAAAATCGGGCTGACACTTTTGGAGGAGAAGATTTTTTAAGTTTGCACTATAGCCATATAAGGCAAAATAGCCCCGCCCCCCTGGCGGCCGTGTTTTTCGACCAATCAACATGGCTTGAAGGAATCTGTTAGAGGGTCATCCAAGGAAAATTTCTACAAAATTATTTGAAAATCGGCCTGACACTTATGGAGGAGAAGATTTTTTAAGTTTTCACTATAGCCATAAAAGGCAAAATAGCCCCGCCCCCTGGCGGCCATGTTTTTTGACCAATCAACATGGCTTGAAGGAATCTGATAGAGGATCACCCAAGGAACATTTCTACAAAATTATTTGAAAATCGGCCTTACACTTCTGGTGGAGAAGATTTTTTAAGTTTGCACTATAGCCATATAAGGCAAAATAGCCCGCCCCCCCTGGCGGCCATGTTTTTCAACCAATCAACATGGCTTGAAGGAATCTGATAGAGGGTCACCCAAGGTACATTTCAACAAAATTATTTG
Organism: Serripes groenlandicus; assembly: GCA_031761405.1. Taxonomy (NCBI): domain Eukaryota; kingdom Metazoa; phylum Mollusca; class Bivalvia; order Cardiida; family Cardiidae; genus Serripes; species Serripes groenlandicus. The sequence goes on from JASEVX010000001.1 coordinate 240,826,562, forward strand.
AAAATCGGCCTTACACTTTCGGAGGAGAAGATTTTTTAAGTTTTCACTATAGCCATATAAGGCAAAATAGCCCCTCCCCCCCCTGGCGGCCATGTTTTTCGACCAATCAACACGGCTTGAAGGAATCTGATAGAGGGTCATCCAAGGAACATTTCTACAAAATTATTTGAAAATCTGCCAAGCAGTTAATGGGAGAAGAAGAATTTTGAAGTTTTTTTCGTTTAGTTGCCATGGAAACCAGAATTTTGCATGGATCCCAAAAATTTGAAGGAATTCTGGTGAGGTCATTGAGAGGATGCTTTCTGTGAAGTTTCATCCAAATTGACCCACTGGTTACTGAGGAGAAGAAGTTGACGCACGACGCACACCGCACGACGGACGCCGGACAAAAGGCGATCACAATAACTCGAGTTTGACAACAAAAGTAAGTTTTGATTTATAGTTTATATAACTGTTTGCTAACAAAAACCCAAGCAATCTTGATAGTAATTTGTCTTTAAAATAGCAATAGCTCCGATATTTTGTCAATATTTTAATATTTCTATATTTAGCAGATACTTTGAAATTGGGTACAATAATGTGTGTACACACGTATAAAATAACAAGAGGGCCATGATGGCCCTGGAATCGCTCACCTGATTTTTTTTTTCACTTTAGCTATATAAGCCCCGCCATCTGGCGGGCATAGTTTCCAACCAATCGACTTGGCTTGAAGGAATCTGATAGAGGGTCATCCAAGGAACATTTCTACAAAATTATTTGAAAATCGGCCTGACACTTTTGGAGGAGAAGATTTTTTAAGTTTTCACTATAGCCATATAAGGCAAAAAAGCCCCGCCCCCCCCCTGGCGGCCATGTTTTTCGACCAATCAACATGGCTTCAAGGAATCTGATAGAGAGTCACCCAAGGAACATTTCTACAAAATAAGTTCAAAATCTGCCAACCAATTTGGGAGGAGAAGAATTTTGATTTTTTTTTTCGTTTCGTTGCCATGGAAACCAGAATTCTGCATGGATCCCAATAATTTGAAGGAATTCTAGTGAGTTCATTGAGAGGATGCTTTCTGTGAAGTTTCATCCCAATTGACCCACTGGTTACTGAGGAGAAAATGTTGAAGATTTTTTAAGTTTTCACTATAACCATAAAAGGCAAAATAGCCCCGCCCCCTGGCGGCCATGTTTTTCAACCAATCAACATGGCTTGAAGGAATCTGATAGAGGGTCACCCAAGGAACATTTCTACAAAATTATTTGAAAATCGGCCCGACACTTTTGGAGGAGAAGATTTTTTAAGTTTGCACTATAGCCATATAAGGCAAAATAGCCCGCCCCCCCCCCCCCCCCCCTGGCGGCCATGTTTTTCGACCAATCAACATGGCTTGAAGGAATCTGATAGAGGGTCACCCAAGGATCATTTCTACAAAATAATTTGAAAATCGGCCCGACACTTTCGGAGGAGAAGATTTTTTAAGAATTTTGAAGTTTTTTTCATTTCGTTGCCATGGAAACCAGAATTCTGCATGGATCCCAAAAATTTTAAGGAATTCTGGTGAGGACATTGAGAGGATGCTTTCTGTGAAGTTTCATCCCAGTTGACCCACCGGTTACAGAGGAGAAAATGTTGACGGACGCCGGACGCCGGACATAGGGCGATCACAATAACTCACCCTGAGCACTTCGTGCACAGGTGAGCTAAAAACTATTGCACCTTTGTTTCAACCAAAATAATTCAAATAATGACAATTAACGTTAATTAACTAAGTCACACCATATTTGTTAAACAATAATAAAAAGTTGAAACTTCTGCATGCATTTTTCGATAAGACACAATGTTTCAGTGACATCATAAATAAATGTTTAATGTGTCTAGGTGTAAGTTAATATTTTTTAATAAAATCAAAGTGATCTTATTAGCACAAAAGAAAAAAAGATTAATGTAACATTCTTTTTTAGGCATTCTAAAGGCCTTTAATTACTAGGAAAAAAAACTTTGATCACACTCCTTGTGTATAAGGCAACACCATAAAAGCATTACTGTGGCACATTTTACAAATCGATTCCTATTTATAACCTAACTGATAAGTGAAATTTATTTTCAGAATAGTGTTTCATATGTATTGCATATAACAATTACTTTGGTTTTTTTTAATTTGGTATCGAGACTGAAAAAAGGAACAAGGAATGAACAAGCAAGTTCCTGTGGACAAGACAAAAGTCCTCACGAGAACAGAATGCGAGAGACAGAGAGCATTTTGGAGGGAGAAAAAAAAAGAGTTGAGAAAAAGACAGGAATTATCGGCAAAATCGCCGGAATAGAGATGTACAAACCAGTAAACCAACCATTTTGAGAGCTCCGAGAGTGATACTTAAAGACCCAGCAAAGTTAGTTTCTATACTAGAATCACTTGGACGCAAGGCCACTCCAAGAAAACAAACATTACCAAGGCGAAAACATTTGCTTCATATGCCAAGGTCTCAGAAGAAATTAAAGTTTCTTGAGGCATCTTCTTCCGTTTTCAAAGAGGTTTTTATAGAAAACTAGCTTTAAGAAAAAAACTGTGCGACGGCTTGGCTTTCTAAAGAAATATAGACTTAACTCACAATTATCAACTTTCTTAGGGGTGCAAGCAGAGTACTTCAAACAATGGAGATACAAGAAAACAAAGAAAAGATGCAACAAGTGAAGCTGAAAAGGAAAAGATTGAGAAATTCTTCACACAATCAGATTCATCAACAAACCTTCCTACAGCTAAAAGGTTGAAGAAAGATCAGACTGAGAGACGTATACTAGACCAGCCAATTGAAGATACTTACAAAAACTTTAAAAGTAGTCATCCTGAAAGCAGTGTGTCATTGGCAACATTCAATAGAAATCGTCCAAAAATGTCAAAACAACCAAAAATTGACAATGGTTAGGCTGTCTGTGCGAAGTTTGTACAAATGTCGAATTGAAACAGAGAGCGCTATCACTGATTGCGGATAAGTGTGGGTCCAAGGTCAAAGTCAGGGACAAATATCAGGCAGTTGCAATCACTATGTCTGACAAAGGAGATGCCAGGTACCACAACTTACAGTGTATCCAACGCAAGTGTGCAGACTGTGGATGTGATGGGATAGTCAGATATTATCAACTACTGACAGTAGAGAATGAAGATGCTTCCATTGTATATTCTAAGTGGCGAAGAGTGAAAAAAATCTCCAAGGGTAGAGAGGTGATGAGGTCATGCCGGTATCGCATAGAAACAGTGAGTGTGACACATGTTGTTGTTGAACTTAGTAATGAATTGGAAAAACTGGCAGGCCATCTATTTGTTGCCTCTTGTTTTCCCTAATTTTGAAGAATGTCAAGATGTCATGGGTTATTTTGAACATAGATTTCGCCGAAAACTATTCATGTATATCACAAACAGAAGTCCAGAGTGCCCACTGGGGACATAATCAAGTAACGATACAGCCTACCTGTGCTTACTACCATTGTCAGGAGGACAACTGTGAAAACACAGTCACAGATATTTTTGCTTTTCTGTGAAATGCTTGTAGATGAAGGATGAAGCAAATATATTGATGCATATATATATACACGTATATATATCAAAACATATTTTATTGAATCATAGGAATTTCTAAACCAATCTATTGTCTGTGTAAATTGAACTGTCACAAGATGAATATATATTGTACTTGACAACCATGGCCAGTTTACTTTTTATTTCTATGTAAACAGTACTGATCTTGTTTTGTATTCTTCATGCTACAATTCAACTTTCATAGACAATACATGCAGAAAACTGTTGATTTTTTTTTATGACAAACAGAAAAAGTTCCAATATTTATTTCTTTCTCTTTCTAAGATTATGTTTTTGTTTTTTACTTGTATATGGACTTTGATTTGTCCTGATTTTTCAGTCAATTCCACAGCACTGTCTTTAGTTTAAAAAAATCAAAATTTATGATTGCAGGTACTTGTTTGATTACAAAAGTGTTAATTGAGCAGAGGCATGTAGCATTACATACAGTGACTGGCTGTGACAGCAGTCTGATGAGGCAGCCATTATGCTACTTGATTATGTGTCAATATCTTTATTATAAAAGTTTCAACCCTTTCTTACAATGCTGGTGCATTTAAATCTGCAGCAAAGGAACATTGAAAACGTTGTGTCAAAATCAGTAATTGGGTTGATAAAACCGCTTCACGGACATGTTTGTAAAGTACATACATATGTACATTATGCACTTTATACAATAACATATCAATTTGAAAGAAGAAGATCCAGTTTCTTACTGTCAGTTTGGCTTCTTGATCTTTTGTCTTTTCTAGATCAGATTCCCACTGCTGGAAAACTGAACCCACTTGTTTACAATACTCATCCTGCAGTCTCTGTCTGTGATATTGTATTGAAATGACATACTTCGTATTTCAATATTCTTCAATAATAAACAAGAGGGCCATGATCGCTCACCTGATTTTTTTCTTTTTCACTTTAGCTATATAAGCCCCGGCCCTAGTTTCCGACCAATAAACTTGACTTGAAGGAATCAGATAGAGGGTCACCCTAGGAACATTTCTACAGAATTATTTGAAAATCAGCCTGACACTTTTGGAGGAGAAGAATTTTTAAGTTTTCACTATAGCCATATGATGCAAAATAGCCCCGCCAACTGGCGGCCACGTTTTTCGACCAATCAACATGGCTTGAAGGAATCTGATAGAGGGTCATCCAAGGAACATTTCTACAAAATTATTTGAAAATCGGCCTGACACTTTTGGAGGAGAAGATTTTTTAAGTTTTCACTATAGCCATATAAGGCAAAATAGCTCCGCCCCCCCCTTTTTAAGTTTTCCCTTATAAAAGCCATATAAGGCAAAATAGCCCCGCCCCCCCCTGGCGGCCATGTTTTTCGACCAATCAACATGGCTTGAAGGAATCTGATAGAGGGTCAACCAAGAAACATTTCTACAAAATTATTTGAAAATCTGCCAACCAGTTTAGAGGAGAAGAATTTTGAAGTTTTTTTCATTTCGTTGCCATGGAAACCAGAATTCTGCATTGATCCCAAAAATTTGAAGGAAATCTGGTGAGGTCATTGAGATGATGCTTTCTGTGAAGTTTCATCCCAATTGACCCACTGGTTACTGAGGAGAAAAAGCTGACGGAAGACTGACCCAGGACAAAAGGCGATCACAATAACTCACCTTGAGCAAAGCTCAGATGAGCTAAAAACAGACTTAGAGTTCAATGCAAAAGATTTACCATTTTGCCAAATAAATGTGGAGGATTTGTTCTTTCCTCAATGCTGCATGGAAAACTGATGAATATTCCCAACAGTAACAATAACTCTTTCAGAAATACATCATAGAATGTATGTGTTTTGGACGGACATGAGACAAACACACTTACACAGAATCACAGCGTGATTACCACTTACCACCAACATATTATATTATATACCATTTTTAGACAGTTCCACTGAGGTACCGTCTATTTTAGTGTGGGATTTTGAAAAGCTCACATTAAATGGCTCCCTGATTTCATAAAGGAATACGTCATAGTAAATTTGGGAACCAGACCCAAAAACTTTATATCCCAGAAATCCCCATGAAGTTAGTACCAAACATCAGTTAAGATATCTGAGTTTTGATACTGTAAGAGGTGGAAAGGTACTGTAACAGGCACATCACTTCACTTCAGACATTTGGAATCACATAACATCATTGTTCCAACGTTGACCTTTACCTTCAATGCAAAAATCAATTGAGATCTTTCTTCAGTCAGGTTAATTACATGTGTGGAGCATCACCAGTGCATAAACAACAAGAGTGCCGCAGAGCGAAAGCCAACACTCATCCGATTTTTCCTAAGTCGAAAATGTGGCATTACTGAATAATTATTAAAGCAAGAGTTTTGTGACTTGGTATAGACAAGCATATTGTTCCTAGGTACCATGTTTCATTGGAGATTGTTGAGAGTTTTTGAGTTATGAGCTAATAATTCACTTAAAGGCAGGAAACTATTTTCAAAGTTTATGTCAGCTTGACCTTTGCACTACTGACAAAAAGATCGATTGCAATCTTTCTTAATTCAGCCTAATGTGTGAAGTATCGCCACTCAAGATTAAAAAACAAGAAACCGCTGAAGACGGTAAGGCCGGATTGTCAGCAATTTGACCTTGAAAATCGACAAACCAAGAACTTGTCACTGGTTACCTTCAGACAAAGTTTCAAGTTTGTAACCCTTTCCAGTGCTGAGATTTTGCCTCGACATGAAATTTTAACCAAAATGTTGACGGACAGATGTCTGGACAGACGGACTGACATCGCCAATCTATAGACCGGAATTGCTAGAGCAATCCGGCAAATAATTGACTAAAGTCTGGAAACAATTTTTAAAATAGCTGATATTTCTTTTTCTTTCGAAATTTATAGATGAAATATTATATTCCATTAGAGTAAAATCTTTATAGAGCATTGTAGGGAAATTACCCAAGATTGGTATTATCTCAACAATTACACAAAAATCATCGTTTTCTATTTGATCAAGAAACTATGTCTTACATATTTGTTGACATAATTAATTAAGTTTGAATTGTATAACATCTTTTTTTTACCTTTCATTATTTTGAGCTTTCCATATGTCATCAACTGTCCTACTGCTAGCTTTAAGAGCCCCCTGTGTTAACTGTTCTAATCTTTTCTTCTTGTTCTGAATGGCATTTTTTATGTAGTCACCTGTTGTTGGATACAAGGCAGATAAATGTTTGTAATACTTATTTTAATTGACTTGTTCATCAGATTACCTCTGCTAATCAGTGTTTATTAGCAAGCAAAAATAAGGTAAAATTCATCCTGTCCTAATTATTTAACCTGTTCCTTCATAAATTTTGCATTTCAAAAAAATTATGACAAAAGGAGAAATTGCTAACAATTTTGCAACAGTGTTTCCTTTTTAGAGGCTTTCCATATTTTTACATAGATGATTTCGAAGTCCTATGCTGCATATTTGTTGTATACATTATATGGGAAAGGGTTTTAAACAAATCCTATGAAAACTCACAATTAAAATATATTAAATTAAGAAAAATAACTATTTCAATCTCAAATTAGTTTTCAAAATAAATTTTACAACACAGGGTTGTCAAAATGTTTTGTTGTAACAGATCAAATGAGAAAAGTAACCTATCAGACTTGGGGTCAGCTCAAGGGCAATTCCCTGGTAGGGGGCCCAGGGGAGCAAAACTAACAGATTCTGATTGGCAATCAGTTAATTTTGAAAACCCTGCAACATTTCCAGGGTTAAGCAGTAAATAACAAGAGGTGCCAGTAAAACTGTTTTAGTGCTTGACAATAAAAAAAAAAGAAAGAGGCAAAACAAAAGGCAAATCAAAAATCCTTGACAGAGATACCTTCTCGCGTCCGCAGATGGGGGTCATGACGGTAAACAAGTACTCCAAGTTTCACAGCAATATCCTAAAGGGTTAAGTCATTAATTGGATTTTATACAGATTCAATGTATTTTCTAAGTTGAAAAAGGGCCATAATTTTGACAAAAACCTTCAAAGATTTATTTTCTGTTGATGGAGGTAATGATGGTATATATAAGTGCTGTAAGTGTATAAGCTATATCTCTAATGGTTTTGAAAAAAAGTGGAGTGGTGCGAACAACTTAACCAAAATACTATTAAAGTTGAAAAAAGGCCATAATTCTTTCAAAAACCTTGACAGAATTATGTACTCACTTCTGTTGATGGAGCTAATGATGATAAACAAGTAATGTGAGTTTCAAAGCAATAAAATGGGGTGGTATGCCAAAATTCCAAGTCAAAAAAGGGCCATAATTCTTACAAAAACCTTGACAGTCATGTTGTCTTGTCTATTAATGGAGGTAACGATGGTGAACAAGGTTTGAAAATGTCAAAGCAATATCTGTGATGGTTTTGAAAAAACTTGAGATGGTACAAAAAACTTAACCAAGGTGTTACGCCAATGCTGACGCTGACGCAGAAGTGAATAGGATAGTTTGCCTTTTCTTTAAAAAGTCAAGACAAAAAAAGAACTGACCAAGTTTTATCGAATAAAGAATATAAATTATCTTACTTCCAAAGCATTCCAGCATTTTCTGAATCCCTTGTCTGTAAAAGTAAAATGATGTTTTAGCTTGTTTTTAAATTTACATAATTGAAACCCTTTCCCACATACAACAAATCTGCAACAGACATCTTTGAAAATATCTAGTCTTAAAAAGTATATGTAAAATATCTTTATATAAAAGTTTACTTTAAAATAAAGTTAAAAAATCGTGGCAAAAAGAGAAGTTGATCCTCATGAGCAATTTTTACTTTTGCTACAATGTTTTCATAGACAATCTTAGAGATGTTTATAATACAATTGTACTATTACAAAGCCTAAATTTCCATTGCAAATAAAAACTACAGCAAATACATGTAATGAATTAGTTTAGTCATATATTTGATATCGTCCCGAACGTCCGGACTAGTCACGGAAATCATATCTCTGTCACAGAGTAATGGAGGGACGCATGTTTGTCCTGGATTTCATAACAAACGGATAACATATAATGTAGACACTTAATTTTACCATTCTAAATCATCTGTTGGCCTTTGCGGGATGCTGGTCTCCACATGCTCCATGCAGTACACAGGACATATTATTACTAATCAATTAATTTGTATGTGTGGTGTGGTCATCGCCAATCGTCAGATAATTGATTTATTGGGCTATTGTAGTGCTTAACCCTTTTCCCCCATATAGACACTTTCTGACGCCTCTGCAGCAGACGTCTATTTGAAAACATAGTGACAAAAGAAGAAATTGCACAAAACGGGCAATTTCTCCTTTTGCCACAATGTTTTCCACTTTAAGTCATGAATAAGTTATCCATTTAATTATAGAGATTTTCTATTTTTTTACCAAAATATGTTCAAAGTCGTCTGCTGCATAATTGTCGTATGAGGGAAAGGAATAACGAGTCAAGGAGAGTACTTCTGTACTTCTGTACTAATTAATTGTTTTATAATATGGAAACCATTACTTTTGGAATCAAGTATATATTTTATCGAAATAGACTAGCAAATTGGAGAGGACAAATTTAGCCAAGGCAAGCCGATTGCAGTCTGTCCAGTTGGAGTTGCCTCCCCTAAATTTCTACTCAATATTGTTTTCTAATAAGGTCGATTTCCTCACATTTAAGCCCATTTGATACTAATACTAACTTATGACCTCTAAAAAGCATAAAAAATAAACACTAAATAGATTCTGATTCATCGCAAAAGACATGTTTGAAGAATGCTGAGATAATCACTGTCTTTTGCGGAAAAGAATGTGTCAAATAAATTTAGAAATTGCAGAAAAATCTAACCAGGTCAAGCCAAAAACATGTAATGGCCGACAAAATAGGTACATTTTCCCGAAGTTTAATATGTCTAAAATAACCTCCAGATATGCTCTAGAATGCACCACAGACATTCCCCATTTCCAAAAAAATCAAAATGCCACACAAAGGTTAGTTTTCACAGATCACTGTTCATATAATATTGATAACATGGATCTATCAAAAAACAACAAACAAATCAGTAATCAATCATATAATTAATTTGCATTTTGTCACAAAATAAAGTAAATTATGTGCATAGGAAAGAAAACCTGTGTCATCATACCACTGGACAAAACACTTCATTGTCTATTGTAAGTAAATGCTGGGTCAAATACATATTTGTTGTGAACATATTAAGATAGTATTACATTCTTTTTCAAAATTTTGGATTTTATTTGAAAAATCTACTATCAGAAAGGAAACCAAAATCATCTTAAATATAAGTTTTCTTTTAAAGATGAGCTTCCTTTATCTTGTTTTTATACAGGTCTGTTTTTATTTTCATGTAATATTGTGCTTATTTTCCCTTTTCAAACGGTTTAACTTCTATTGCATGATGGGGAAAATGATTTCTCTCTGTTAGTGAGACATTTTTAAAAATACCAGAGACAATTAGTACATGAAAGACACTTTATCATATCTCAAGTTTTTGATATGAGTATAACCATTTCCCACATGTATACAACACATCTGCAGCAGACGGCTTTGAAATGATCAAGTTAAAAATAAAGGAAATCTCTACAAATGATAGCATGATTATTGATTAGAATTGAAATCTTTGTGACAAATGGAGAAATTGCTCACCACGAGCAATTTTGCCTTTCGCCACAATGATTTCAGAAGTCGTCTGCTGCAGAGGCGTCAGAAAGCATCTATATGTGGGAAAGGGTTAATTCCTGTTCAAACCAAAAAACAAGGTAAATTGAAGACCCTGTAATGTTGTTAACATACCCAAACTCATCTGGATTATCCAGTGATTGATCAGCTGGCCTCTTTTTACCTCTCATTGGTATCATAGGCGTTTCATCTGAAAATTGACAAAAACAATTATTGTCTGATTGTCTGAATTCATGTCGGTTCACAAATAAGGAAAAAAAAATAGGACTATTTTCAGCAAAGGTCACTTGGTGTAGTTTAATGGCATGTGGAATTGTAAAGGTCAAATCTCATAGCGATCGCGTAAACTCATGTTTTTTAAGAAAAAATAATTCGTTAATAACATATATTGTGATGTATCCCTAAAACTCATTATTCTGTACAAATCCAAATTCTTCCTGTTTTATCAATCATTAGTCGCCGGGCAGAAGCCCGCGACTTCTATTTTTAATAGGTTTTCGGAAATCACATGGGAGGCCAGGGGGGGGTTATTATTAGATTTTTTTTTTTAAATGTCTTGAACATATTACAATTGCGTTTGTTTAAAAACACTAAGTTATGACACATCTAAAATGAAATAAATATTCCGATGTTTTAAGTATGTGCAGTTTCTTTATTTTGACTGGCATTTACGTTTTTGTGTTTTATTTACGAAGACAAAACAGTCCCTATTAGCTAGACTGGGATACTTTATTTTCATAAACTATGTAATCAAAAGGCGATAACTACAAACCTTTACGTCGCACAGTCAAATTTGTTTAGATACGCGCACCTGCTTGCAGAGACTATCGATATAACAATCACGTTGAATTCTCCTTTTAATAGATCAGTATCAACATAAACTGGTAACAGAAACAAAAATAAGAAATATTTTGTGAAAATATGTCTCAAATATAAGCCTGTTTATCGGTCGTGAACGTCGAAACGCCTTTTCCTCAGTTCATGACCTAGTTTCATATTGCCAAAATGTCAACAAAGCGAAGTAACCGGAAGTAAAATGTAAACTTAGAAAAGTGACTTGTTTATGCAGACAAAAAATGTCGCACGACAAATTGATATCTTAAACCAGCTGCTGCTTAAACGTCACGAAATGAGTGCATGGGTCGAATGTAGGAAGAAAGATACTATATAAATGCTTTTTTCTCTCGAATGCAGTGGAATAAAACATGCACTACAGCTTTGCCTGACTTTGTATTCACTTTCTTCGATGTCTAACATCTTGAAACGAGGGTCAACATTTCGAAAGAATGCTCAAACACCTTATTACAGATAGTCTATCATAGATAGCTAATATTACACACTTAAATGATTAAATATATGTGATATTAAATGTTTATTTGGCTTGAAACAAATTAAGAGAAGAACAAACTGATAAACAATAGATTTAGAAATAAAGAAAATCTGCTCTTTCGCACCCAATTAATTTCATACTTGCCACCTATTAAATAGTAATGGGACTCGCAACTGGCATTTCTCTTGCGCCAAACATATATTGTATAATGCATCAACGATTTAGATAAACAATTTAGCTGATATGTTGTTTCAAGTGTGGTCTACGTTTTAAACATATGATGATAATTTTTAACATCTGTGAAATATTTATTATAATTATTATTAAAAAGGAGGAAGTTCATGTCTTCAGCAATTTAACCGTTTTCTCAATGTTTTAAGCGTTTAAAGGTTTTCATTGTTGCTTTAATAGCTTTTTATTGCATGTAGATTTAAATCCCAAAATGTATTAATTTGTTGGGTTTTTATTGACAAATACAAAACATCCAAAATCCTGACCACAAGAAATCCTGAAATTTGTAGATCTATGTGGAATTTCAAAAATCCTGGAATTAGTCCTTATGAAAACATTATGTGTATGTTTAGACTAATGAAAGTCAAGAATACATGTGTGTTAAACAATAAATCAATGCAGTCTTTTCCGGCGACATTGATGCCTTGCATCAACTTTCTCTTGTACTAAAATTAAATAGACTTGGCATTAGTTCATGTGCTGTATGTATATAATATGTTATAGGGTCCAAAAAATTAAAAGAAAACAGCCAATCAGATGCATGAAGAAAATTCGGATTATTACAGGCCTCTGGGCCAATGCCCATTTAATACTTGCCGTGCCCATTCAAATTTAAAGATGATGGGCTTGATCGGCCTGTTGAAATTTCCAGTAAAACACAATATATTGTTCTGCTTTTTTTCTGTTATAAGGACTATTTGTTATTCAAAACATACCAAAATGTTTTTTTTCTATTTAGTTGCTTTATGTATATATAATTGTCCCCAATTTTCCACTAAATCAAAAAAAGATCAATCAACTCAGGAGGTTAAGTTTAATTTTGCTTCGCCTTAAATCTTTTTTCATTCCCTTCCATTTCTGTCTGGTTGCTGACAAATATCTCACACAAAAAAATGATTTGCCGTAAACAGTTGTTTTTTATACAAGAACTTTCCCTTTACTAAACATCTAGATCTAGCTTAAAAATCAATATAACACACAGCCGAAAACACAGTACAGTGTACACAACAATAAGGAAAACAATTAAAAGTTAGAATGCAGAACATTTCATTTTAAAACATCACCTTATTAGTACCTCTCTTAGGCTCTTAGGATCGCCATGAACTAATCAAAACGTTTCATTTCCTTTATTTCTTTGACATTATTCATTAGATAAATACAACATTAGATTGGTCTACAATCTAGATCATTTGTTTAACATCTCTAGATGTCAAAACTGAGGTTAACACTTATCGCCGAAAAAATCACACGTAAAACAATATTTAGGTTCATGATGGCCAACCAAATATAACGTCCAGTGGAAACCCTGACAGTCATCTATAGATACCTTTCACAATTTTATGCTTCAGCATGTATGTTAATTAGGGATAAGGAGCATGCAGTGGTAAGTAGCGACACTTTGACCAGAGATAAACAAGAGATCTGCTTTTGTTGTTTTTATCTGGAACTCGTGATGTAAACAAAAAACAAACATCAATTCACCTCTTTGAGGACTTCCACTTGGGTTACTACTTCTGGGGGAGTTAAAGTCGTATTCATTTTCACTCGAATGAGAACTCTTCTTAGACGCGACACCAAGACATTCTTTATTTTTCTTCGGCATCTTCAACGGCGACTTTTCTAACAAATTGCAGACGAAACTGGTTAATGATTGGTTCCCGGGCTATCGCGTTCAATACCAAAAGGCCGGTAACCAGTATTCGGTGACGGCGTAAGAAATACAATTGCATATTTAACGTAAATGTAATTTGGTATGCATTTTATTTTATAACTATTTGTCTAAAAAAACCAGTTGAAGTCTTAACAGGTTCATAGTCAGAAATTATATTCATGCTAAATTTTAGTTTCTTAAACGGCGGAAAATGAGCCAATTCGTTCGGTCACTTGCGGGCTCATTTCTACAGTGTGTTTGACCAAACACTTATAAATGCATGTATTTATATATCTCTGGTTTGTCAATCGTTTTTTCATCAAACATTACAGCACTGTTCACCAGGTGGACATTTTTTAAAAGTATAGATTAATATATTTAATTTAGTGCAGAAATGTGGTTCAGAAAGCTCAGCCTATGACAAAACTTAAAACGATCTTCCTCTCTGAAGCTATTGGCCCGATTCTGTAAACAATTCTGTCCATATTAATCATTCTGAGGTCACCCTCTACCAACATTGTTAATACGAAAAAGATTGATGAAAATATCTTGTCCAAGTGGGGATTACATTATATAGTGCATTTATTTTCAAACTTCCAATTTGAAATGTAGCAGCCCAATAAGGAAATAATTTAACCCTTGAATGTGTGATATATGTTTTTATCACAAGTCTACTATAATTCTTGTTTGAATGGCCATGAACATGTAATATGATTATAGGTGCTACCTATTTCGGGTAAACATTTATTATATGTTGTGATCGGTGAATAATTCCCCGTGAACTGCAGTTAGCCCCTTGCTTGCAGCACGATCAGTTATTTACGTCAATTACGAGTCCTACCGACCTAAGCAAAGAAAATAAAAATCATCATCAGGTTAAGCTTATATTTAACTTTAAAATATAGCCAAGATTTTACATCCATGAAATTATCATGACAGGTACAACAAATAATCAACTTGCCCTTCATAAAGTACTTCAAATAAAACGATTCCATAATTTACGGAACTACATTTGTGACAAGTCAAACTAACGTTTCCTATACTTTCTGTCGTTTTCTTTTTGGTTCATTTAGTTTAAACTTATTTATATTACATCGATTGTGAAACAAGCTTTCAGCTTATATTAATCACGCTCGATGTCTGCTTCCTGGAGACTTAAATCCCAAAGTCAGGAACATAGAACATAGAACATATTTATTGATTATAAACATACATACAATGTTTCGAACCAAATACAATGAATTAACAAATCAAAATACCAGAACAAAAACAAAAAAAACAAAAACAAAGAAAAGTCAGGACCCGCTCATCACGGGACTCGAACCAGGGACCTTTGATACAAGAGGCCGACGCTCTACCTCTGCACCACTAATAGAATGACGTCACTTTTATGACGTCATATTACAGAAATTTGGATTTATAACTTCCGGAAAGTCAAAAAACCCTTACAAGTTTTTATTTGAACTCGTTTTAGAAATAGACGACGAGTGTTATTACACGCAAATTATCACACATAAAATAACTTGTGCTTGTTCCTTTATCGTGTATGTATTATCATATTTAATTATTTCCTCTAGAAGTTTTTTTTGTTTCGATATTTTCTTTTCATCCAATGAAAACGTACGAGTATCGTGACTGCGTATCACTGCATCGAAAAGTTCGCTCTGGACACAATTTTAGAAAAGACGGTATAGCAATTTTTTGCAAAGTTCATACACATTACCTATTGACGGGAAACATCGCCGGCTTCGCCGTCGATTTGTTTACCCGTATAATACTTGTCTTGAATTATAATTTTGTAAATAATATTGGTTTTACATGGGTGAGATAAAAAAAAATATAAAAAAAATTAAAAAAATGATAAATGGTCACCCCACAACCCGAACACGAATGTTGGTTGACTGTCCAGAGTTTAACTTCAATTGTTTGTTATTGTTATATATATATCCCTATGGTATAGATCGTTCATTATAGTGTTTAAGTTATATCACGGGGTCAAGTTCACCTAACTTGATGTTTCCGGAGTTTCTCACACTTTGTTTCAAGGCAATTAACTAGTACTTTCCAACATATGCTTTTTTTTCAGACTTCGGCCGACCAGTGGAAAGCGAAGGCCGAAAGTCACAATCACTTTAATCAATCAGCGTAAAGAATCAATACTCGACTGGGCTATCTCGACTCATCTGAGCACTGTGGCACTCGACCGTTCTTTTCTTTTTCAAGTTGTTTATATCATCAAAAAGTATTAAACATCCCCGAATCCTTATTTGACTGCAAACCCTATGTTGTGTGTACTCAACAGAATCGTCTCATTGAGACGATTCTTTTGAGTACGCACACCATAGGGTTTAGTGGAGTCATAAGAGAGATATGGATGGGAAAAGACCAGTTTACTCCTCCTTATCTAGTCCTCTGATCATATTATGTTCGTACTAAGTCTCTCAATTCGTGTACGGACTAACCTACTCCACCAGTGAGATTGATTGTTTGGTGAATTACGCCGCGTTCAAGAATGTTTCAGTTATAACACCGCGTTTCCTGTGCAGTTAGTCCTACCAGTCCTACTAGTCCATTAATTCTGACACCAGCCAGTCAGTCGTTTTGCTACCCCGCAACCATGAGCGCCAAGGAGGGCAGCCATTACTACCATTTTTAAAGTATTTGGTATGACCCTGCCGGGGATCAAACCCAGGACAACCCGCACCTAGGCGGACGCTCTACCACTACACCATCTAGGCGGTTCAGTAATGAGTCGAGTGTCATTAGAATAAGGATATAGAGTATGGTGTATTGAATGTGATTTAATTGTCACGTGAAACTTGTTAAAAACGTGGTTTAATTTTTAATAATGAATACGGGATGGATAAAGAGAGAATATAGAAGAAAACAGATTAATAGCAAACATTTTATTTCTTTGAATCAATGCGTATATGTGTTCGGATCATCTCGGTTACATAGTACAGTGCACTCGCGATAACATGTCATCATTTGAATATTTAACGTTTGACTCGAAATGTAATGGATATTTCTTTTTAAATTTGCGAAACAGCAGTTCTGACGGCTCATACGAGCATCAAGAACTTCGTATGTGCTGTCGTTTTGTTTATATCATGATAAACACTATGTAAGTCTATAATTGAATTACGAAGCCGACAATACATAAATGAGTTAAGCATAAGTCGAATACGTCGTTAACTCGGAGTAATTAATGGGTCCGTTAGGAGTTCGAATTATCGTGGGTCAACTGTACCTAATTCAGACATCGGTCGTCTTTCACGAGCATACCCAATATACGGACAGTGAATATCTTTTGAAACATGAAGGTGGTGTGCTGTTAAAAGTATTCCAAGTTTCAATGTGGGATAACATCAGAGGGGTTTCCCTCGTGAATACATTTCATTCAGAATAATCCTTGGAACCGGAACTCTGTCACTTGCAAGTTCCGGAAGTAGTTCAAAATAAACGGCTTTATTATTCCCGAGGTTTATTCCCGAATGTGTCCGATTGGATATGTATAAAAAAAGAAAAAATATCAACTGAATAAGTTCAATTTTAATGTAATTGCATCACAGTACAGATAAAGCTACCTCTGGTTTAAAAACAGCTTAGCATAATGCCATCTTGAAAGTCAAGAACAATACATTTAATTCGGCACTCATACCCACATACAAACAAAAACATCCTTCAAAAGTTACCCATGTATACGAAATCAAATATTCACTAGACAAATGAAACATGACCAATTGCACTGAGAAACGCACATACATTCACAAAGCAAATACAATCATTCATGAAAACCTTTCATGCAAACTGTATTTCGCCAGTTGAACATATTCACATATAAACATTCACAATGATTATAAACTGACCGGAGTAACTGGTCATGAATTATTGCATGTACATATTCGACATTTGCATTGCACAACGCAATGCAAATGTCGAATATGTACATGCAATAATTCATGACCAGTTACTCCGGTCAGTTGTATGTACATGTATATGCACAAACAGTAACAATGTCAAATTCATGAACAATAAATTGAAATGCATGAAGTCACATATACACGGATAAACATACATATCGCAAATGAGTCACATTAAGTTATGTTTGGCAAAATCAGGGTCGACATTGTTGAAAGCTAAGGTGTAACACTATCGGGGCTACATTTCTATAATGTAATCAGAATTACCCCCTTCGACTGTGTTACATATAGACGAAAAGTGAAAGATTTGACGAGACTGTGCGTACACAGTGGCTCACCTGAATCTTCACTGTTCGCATATCTAACAAGATTCATGTTAGTCTAACTCAGATGCGATCATTTCTTGAACTAAATCTTCAAAATAAACTCCCATCAAATGCAAAATCAAAAAACAGTAGTCTGTGTCATCAACATATTACTGGAATACAGACATATGAAACAATGAAAGGAAATAAATAAATAAATAAATAAAATGGAATTGATGAAAAAGAATCTGACAAAAATACTTTCCGTGAAAAAATAAGCACATGAAAATTAGGCACATGAACAAAAAGTAAATGAAAGATAAGAACATTTAAGCTTCCCTCAGCTAAAAACCAACCGTAATGCCTTTGCGACCACCGTAGATCCAGATCAGCCATCAGCCATCTGAAGTCTCATCTGGATCTGCACTTTTCACCTATAAGTCATTGAAGACTTCAAGAAGCTTTTGCAAAACAGTAATTATTATGATCCTAAGCATGGATGCGCAGTCAGATCGTTTTCCACACATGTAATTATAATAACGTTTAGATTGGTTTTTGTTCTGGAGCTCCCTCAATTAAAATACAACTTAATCCTTTCCCTCATATAGACGCTTTCTGACGCCTCTGCAGCAGACGGCTTTTTGAAAACATAGTGACAAAACGAGAAATTGCTCAAAACGAGCAATTTCTCCTTTTGACACAATGTTTTCCACTTTTAGTCATAGGTAATCCATTCAATTATAGAGATCTTCTACTTTTGACGAAATATGTTCAAAGTCGTCTGCTGCAAAATTGTCGTATGAGGGAAAGGGTTAAGACACACAAGCCATACGAGTCGTTTCAAACATGTGAGCCGTCCCGCAAGAAAACCAACATTACGGTATTGAACTCCTTACTTGATGTGACATTTTGAAACTCGTCTGCATACATACATAAACTTTTTACACGAAGAAAACAAACTAGAAACCTGGGCAATTGCATGCATAATTTACGCACTTGTGTTGAAAATATCGTGGGCAAAAAGGAGAATTTTTTCCTTTTCCCACAATGTTTTCAAAACTCGTTAGCAGAAATATCGTCAAATGTCGTCTCTATGAAGGAAACTTTTGATGCAGATGTATTCGAAAAGATTAAAATGCCATATTAATGTACGTTCATGTGTATATGCGTTTTAACAAAATCTATACTTTTGTATATTTTACTCCTGTATCCCAACTTCTCTCTACATGTACAGCCACTATGATCATGTTGATATATATGCCGATGTAAACCATTTTTGCTTCTGTAGCATATATGAAAGAAACGTAAGAATTGGTAAAAACACGAAATATCCACGGTACAGTTATCTCCCTTTTATTGGATTTTGCAAATAGTCGAGTAAGATTTGCGTTGAATAATACCCCAGATTACAACACTCTAGAACAAAGAAGGAATGCACAAACGCGCAGTCTAATCTTGGTCTTCAGAGTTCGCTTTAATATTCGTGAAACCTTGTCATATATCACACGATAACCGACCTCTTGTCAGCTTAACATTGCTTAAACTTCTGGAGAAGAGTTTCCTTGCAATTGTATTTGGGTTGTGTCTAGCGGTTAGGGGTGCAAATGCACCTGCGTACAGTGAAGACTTGAGCGAGCTTGTGCATCCACATAGTCTCACCCAAGCATGCACTTCCCGTATACATGTATTTTCGTTCGTGATTAATCTGTTTACATTTAACAAGAACTATACTCCAATTAGATTTACATTAGAGGAACATTGCCAAATGTATTATGTGAGATGAAGAAAAAACTACACGATAAAGTTAGCTCGACTACTCTTACACCATTCTGCCTGGTGTACGAAACAAGGGAGATAACTGTGATGGAATTTGAAAGACCTCGATTGTTGTTCTTCACTCGAAACGGATCGACTTTCCAATGTTCTCTAAATAGATGATGACTACATATTTAATTACTGTATTATTCAAATACTTTCAGTTAAATTTTCGAAAAAGTATTATCTATTTAGTGGAATGGAAGATAAATCTGTTTCTTTATTGAGTTGTATAACGGCTTTGATTCTGCGCACAACCGGTTCTATTACACAACATTATTGGTGACCAGTGAAGATCCATGGTTGCATACATAACATCTTAACCCTTTCCCTCATACGACAATTCAGCAGCAGATCAAACAATCTCTATAATTAAATGGATAACCTATTGCTAAAATCGGAAAACATTGTTGTAAAAGGAGAAATTGCTCGTTTTGAGCAATTTCTTCTTTCGTCACTATGTTTTCAAAAAGCCGTCTGCTGGAGAGGCGTCAGGAAGCGTTTATATGAGGGAGAGGGTTAAGCCATATACACAAACCATTGCAGTATTCTAATTATCTTGTTATTTTGGTAAGATAAAACCATTTTTAACATGTTGAACTGCGTGGTTTAGCTTATCAGAAATGGAGCATCTTTTTTTCTCAAAATGTTGAATTAGAATACATGATTAATGTTAAGTGTAACAGGCCTAAATATTAACCTTTTCTCATATACAAAAGATCTTCAGCAGAGGCTTTTGCAACATCTAGGTAAAAGCTTGTAACATGTATATAGATGAAAAAATAATTATCGAAAATAAACATTGTTGCAATTTATCCATTTGACAACCTATTTTCGAAAGTGGTCTACTGTAGATGTTGCATACATTACCAAAGTTAAACGCATATTTTATCGAAACATCAATAATTAACTAAAGTGGAGCTGTGCCTGTATCGCAATCGGATTCAACTCGACACTATTCGAAAAAGTCCTCTTCCAAAAAGCATCCGACATCTTTGGAACCTATTTCAGTGATGCTCTAAAGTTGTTCCGGTTGGCATGTAACCATGCGGGTCGCTTCGGATATCAACATTCAACAATACTAAAACAGATTAATGCACACATACTGAACACCAACTCGCTATTGGTTAGTATACATGTACTCATGGACGGCACCCGTAAACTATTGCTTGGCTGTAGTTTCAACTTGAAGTGGTTTGTTCCCTGTGGAGAGCCCTACATGTATATATGGGAAGTACCATAGGGTATTTGTTTGTGTATAGCCTGGGGTCCACGGACGGGAGGTCCTGGTCTTCCGGGGCAGCGAAATGGATCTTCTGAACGAGTGAAGAAAATATGATGAATATTCGAGACATTGCGAATGTTTCCCCTGGACAACGACGCTTACCGACGGAAAATGGAATAAATCTGAAAAGAGAATAAGACAATTGTATTTTTTACTGCACATGTGTTAATTCGTGCGTATGCCAACATAATTACAAACTGAACTAATTAGACCACATGCATATATATTTTACTAGTCAAAATGTAAAAGAAACTACTAAGCAGATGTATCTCGGGCATTTATTTCACTATTTGTTTATGATGGTGACTTTAGCACCTCTACAAATCATTGTTTTTCGTAAACATTATGAAGCAGTACGTTTTTAATTCTATCCAAAATTTACATTTCCAATATTCCAGAATTGAAAATCATATATTACTTCACATTTGACATACCGTTTGTTAAATTAAATTCAGTTTGTATACTTACGATTTCATTGTGGTGTGGTGTTTTGAAATGAGTTTGTTATTTTCGTCCAAGAACCGTTCAGGACGAAACACCCATGGATCACCCCAAACCTCTTCGTCATGATGAATTCCCCAGATGTTCGGTAAAATCTGTAGATACAAAAGTACATCATGATAACTTTAATTATCTTCATATATTATTGATTGATTTGATTGTAACGCCAGTTTCAACACTGTGTCGTGTCCTCTATGTCACGTCTAAGCTTTCTGAATAAATTTCTCCGTTTTCAACAATGTGTTTAAATCTAGTTCGTAATTTAACTCTCATTTAAAGAAACGTGTCACGTTTTTACATAGATTATTAAAATTCATCTGCTGCCAGATTTGTTGTGTGTAGGAAAGGGTTAAATATGCTAGTAGAGTAAAACTTATCCTCTGTGTGAAAGGGTGTTTCTCACGAGTTGGTTATTACGGTGAACACAGGCGCCCATCAAAACGAAATTAACATGCACTTTGTCTTAGTTTATACTTAAACGGGTAACTTTAACCAACGTTTTACTACTTTACTACTTAAACCAGACGAGAGTAATGAATGTTCAAGTCTGATGAATAAAAGGTATTTCAATAATTTGTCGTCTGGATAAGAAAGATTAAAGCAGGCAGCTTTTTAATTACATATGAGCCGTCCCACGAGAAAACCAACACTGTGGACTCTGCGTAAAGTATCGACCCGGATCAACCTAAGCATATTGCTCAGACTATCCCGGACAGACGTGTTTCGCATTCTGTGTTTTTTTCTGTTTCAGGACTCATTACTCTATATCTCTATCCCCCCTGAGACGAAATGTGTCGGCCTGGATTAGCGCAGCCTGATCTGGATCGATACATTACGCAGAGTCCATAATGTTGGTTTACTCGTGGAACGGCTCATATAGACTAGATTTGAAAGTTAACATATTTAAAAGCGTTAAAATTATTGTGACAAAAGTGAGACATTGCTTATCATTGTGGGGATGAGTTATACATTGATTGACCCACGTTTAAAAAACAAACTTAACATACACATATATATATACCAGTCGCATTTGCTCTTTGAAATGTTATTACATGTAATATTTCCCCTCATCATTTTTCAAAGCGGACGACTACTATGTAACTCTTTCAGCGCCAAAGGCAATATTGAGCTTTTTACAAACAATACAGATTCAGGTGAGTCAGCTCGTAACGAGCTGTCTCACCTGAAATCTGCATTGTTTAGCTGTGAGTTATAAAAATATTCCAAAAATCCTATAACATGAAAATAGAGTCGTCCGAGTGTGAACATGGAAGGGTCTACTTTAAACAATTCGGCCTTATATAGACGCTTTCTGACGCCTCTGCAGCAGACGGATTTTTGAAAACATAGTGACAAAAGAAGAAATTGCACAAAACGTGCAATATCTCCTTTTGCCAGAATGTTTTCCACTTTTTGTCATAGGTTATCCATTCAACTATGGAGATTTTCTATGTTTTGACAAAATACGTTCAAAGTCGTCTGCTGCAGAATTGTCGTATGAGGGATAGGGTTAAATGAGTCAATACACATACCCCGGAATTCTTTTCTATCAAATAACCATTCAACATAATGTCTTTGTTGCTTTTGTGGGGTATGGCTAATGGCGTCTGGCTAACATATCGCAACATTTCGAACATCACGGCTTGCGTATACGGCATGTCTTTTTGGTGGGAGGCGTTTGGGAATTCCTCGCCGATGACGGCATCAATTTCTGCGTGAACACGTGACTGAACGTTCTGGTGGTGGCACATTAATAGGACTAGCATGCGTAGACTTTTCATCATTTCTGTCATTCCTTTTCAAATATAAAAATAAAATATATCATTATTCCAGATTATCAAAATAATTGAAGTCAATGGTGGAATTGATTGTATATGATGTTTTCACAAGCATGCAAACGACCCTTGCAAAATGGCTTTATGCCGAAAGGCGAGGGTAAATAAACCCATATGATGATGATGCAAACGACCTTTGAAAATTGCGTCGGAAAATTATTGAGATCTCACAGAACGAGATTTTACTAAATATTTTACACTAAAGGGTATACACATCAAATATTCATGCCATAATTCATATCAAGTAATCAGTTTAGTGTTCTTACCGGCTGCAACTGTATCGTACATAATTCCTCTGATATAGTCGTCTGTTAGCCATGTTTCCCCCTTCTCTCGGATCTCGTCTGCTTGTATCTGTAAGCAGACGTCAACTAAACCCCGTACTCGCCCTTCTTCAAACGTAGCCTAAAAAGTAAAACATTACATCATCTATTAGACTTCTTAATTTGTGTTTATTTAATTATTTAATTGTGTTTAATAAATTTGGAAAACTTGTAACCATTATGAAACATGCCGAGAAATGTATCACTTTGAGCAATTCGCTCTCCTCCAAAATCTGTATGCTGCAGAATTGTAAATTTCAAAAGCAACAAACTAAATATCAACATGTTTAAAAGGTTTCAATAAATACACCAGTTTTTACATTTCATTATTACTCTTCTAGCGCTAATTGCAGTATTGAAGCATTTGCAAACAATACAGATTCATGTTAGACAGTTCGAAACCAGCTATCATCCCTGTAATGAGCATTGTTTGCCTTATAAATGTAGTTATACAAATATGCCATATCTTTTATTACAAGTCAAATTGAGTTGCCCGATTTGGAATATGGAGCAGTCTAGTTTAGTAACTAGTTCGGCGCTGAATGAGTTAATCAATCTCAATGTCTGCAATTATTTCCCACATTATACTACCGTTTACCAAAGGGGAAAAATGTCGTGGTGACAATATAATGAAACACGAGCCAAGTGATATTATAAGAAATACTAACCTTTTGTGACTCAAAGAACTGCTTGGACACTTTGTCTCTGGCTTCGATCGCTTTACGGAAAATTCGTCCGTGCTTTCCCGGAAAGTGCCGTAAAAACGGAAACATCCGAAGTGGTAGATCGACGGATGGCTCCAACATGGTGTAAAGTTGATTGACAAGATCCCACAAGGCATTGCGTTCAGGGTCATCTTCCGGTAAGGTTTCACCGATTAACTGAAAATAGACGGACGGAAATATTTAATATCAGATATAATTACTATATTTAGTGCTTATTATATTGGAAGCGTGAAAGTTATGTCCACATCCATTATGTTGGGCAAATTATTCTTTAAAAATGGCGTAATAAACAAAAAACCAAACGATGTAGATCACGTTAAGTCACACAATTCACAATACGATACAATGGTTAGCGTTTAGAACGAATACGCTTTACAGCATAACAACACATATAACAATACACATGTAAATGTTAATAACTAGACTAAAGAGGTCTATATAAGGTGGAGTAAACTGGTGTTTACCCAACGATATCTCTCTCATGATTCAACCAAACCCTATGTTGTGGGTACTCAAAAGAATCGTCTCAGTGAGACGATTCTTTTGAGTACCCACAGCATAGGGTTTGAGGGTCATTTACCGTATTGAGGGATGTGAAATACTCTTCTAATCTAGAGCTCTGGAATCATAACCATATAGCATGAGATGTTACCGGTATAAGGTTCATTGAAGTTATACCTTTTTGATTGGAGAGAAATTCGAGAAAGCTGTGAAACATTTTTAACAATTTTACTTTTAATACTACGATTATATAACATATATCTCTATACGCGCCGAATTTCCAACAGTAGACGCTTCCGTGTTGAAAACAGGAGGAATCCACATTTGAAATATTTAGATAAATGAAAGGCAAGCAATGCTGATTACAGGTGAGACAGCTCGTCACGAACTCTATCTCACCTGAATCTGTATTGTTTGCATGAACTTTAATATTGCAATTGGCGCTGAAAGATTTAAACATGTACGAATAATCAATGAAATAGTGTTTAAACTAGAGCATGTCGATAACTTAACATACAATGTAACAGCAATTAGAATGTCAGGAGTTCTATATACGAAGAAACACACACTTACATAAAGACAATTAAGATCCGTTAAAAAGTCCCGGATACTTGAATCAGGGTCAATATTTCCCTTTTCTCCACTGTTTAATTTCGAAACGAATGTTTCTATTGCACGTCTACAAAGAGTATCAAATCGAACGGAGTCCAAATAAAACTGATGAACTTTTCGAGACAGTATATCCCGTAAAAGTTGGGTTTCTCTACTCCAATCAGCGCATCCTACATGTTTTCTGTCGTAAAATACATGTCGTGTCGAATTGATACCTCTATCGTTGGTATGGTAACTCACGGGGTTGCTTAGAAACGCTTTTTCCAACAGTTCAGCATCACTTATAACGACTACATTTTTGTTGAATAATTTAAATTTAAACAGTTTTCCATAAATCCCACTAAGTTTGGTGACTTCGTGCTGCATGCGCGTCGTGTCAATTTGTAACGCGTTTCCTAGCAACGGGATTCCTTTAGGTCCCGGCATCTTGAAAGGCTTCTTTGTCAATCTGTATAGAAATGTTAAGCACGGTGACATCTCTCCGGAAAGTCTTTTGAACACATTAAAGAATGAACAATATACGGCATATAGAAGCGTAAGCATAACTGCTATGTAAAAATGTCCTGATAAAATGACTGTTGAAGACAGTTTAAAAGTCAAAAACAACTTAAAAGTGTCTGTTCTGTCGTAATTAGAGTATAATTCGTGTATATATTGCACTTAAATATGAACACTGTCTTTAAAACGTTGACAACTCCGAGTTCTCTTTGTTAATATATATCTCAATATCTTATTCAATTTGTTTGCTTAAATACTAAACTCAACAACCCTTTCTTTCGAATGTCACGAATGGTTTTATAAAAAAAAAATGTATAAGGATTATTTTAAGTTTACTGTTTCGTTGTTAAACTAGAGCGTAGCCAAATTTATAATCTCGACAGAGCGTGAGAAATTGTCTATATTAATATCTTTAAACACAACTTTGTAAAGATACACTCATTGAACGTTCGTCTGCTGTCTTCGTATTGCTTATAAAACAGAAAAGGTCGCCTGCTTGATTTATAAGTTCAGCAAACGTTTACGTCATTTCTCGACTGATCGCTTGCTCACAAAAGTACGTCAGAATATCTAATTTCATTCACTTGGGAATTAAGTTATTGTCACGAGTCTAGATTGTCTTCTCTGGCAGTGGTGCTATTAATAAATAATGTTAATTTCACATCTATTAATTGACAGCTGAACGTGTTTGCTTCATTAAATTCAATTGTCACTTCGCCATGTATATTTCACAACTTAATATTATCTATGTATTAATTTCACGTTACTTATGTTTTCCTCTCGATCTTTTTTGGCGAATCGAATTTTAGAGAACAAATTTAAAATTTGAATTTGTCCGAAAATAATTGTAAAGTAATTTCTTGTAATATCTCTGTTTCGCATTCGCCTAATGACTGAGCTATTAAAAAGCCGAGTGCTATTTATACTGACTTTCAATAAAGGAAATGGCGTCAAACCGAGATTTTTCTGTCGTTATCTGATATATTTAAAATTACCCTTCTCGTCCCACAAGCTACTTTACGTATGTCTGATTTACATAAAAACACGTCAACCGAGCTCATTTCCATATAACCAATATCATATTTATATATACCATAATAAGAAAACATTTAGAGAAAGGCAGCTAGTATTCACAGTGGCCAGTTGGTTCTGATATAGATTATAACTTTTAATTTATATTTGTGTGTGAACGAAAAGGGATTTTCACAACTCTCCATGCACGAAAATACTCTTTTAACCTACTGAAACGCATATTTCGATAATGAATCACCTATTTAAACACCCAATGACGGATTAAAATATTTAAATTCCCGTAGCAACGAAATGGGAATGCAGCGGTTACATGTAATCCGTTGCAATGTATGTGACAAAAAGATACTCTGAAAACAAGGAAGAGCTTGAAAGAAATCTGATTCAAATCACATTGTTCGATATACTTTATACTCTTTATTGATGACAAGACGCTACATTCTGAAATCGACATTTCTGAACCCTTTCCCGCCTGCAAACGCATTTAGCAGCAGACGACTTTTGAAAACATTGTGGCCAAAGGTGAATGTTTTCAACTTTATTTAACAATTAAGCTATCTTTTATGGAGATTTTTCAGGGTTTTGTCACTATGCTTTCAAAGTCGTCTGCTGCAGATTGAAAGGGTAATTTTCAGAAGCTACGTTCTAGATCTGCCTACAGCTCCACGCGGTCTTACTATGAACTTCTCTGTTGTTTGTCAATCCGTCTTATGTGTTATTGAGAAGCGAAATGAGGTGAAGATTTGATCACAAGAAAATAAAGCAGGTTCGCCTACTGATCCAAATCTGTACAGTCAATTACCCTTATCCCGTTGAACTCATGTGACTGACATTGTCAACATTTATTTTTAAACAAGTTCATAGATATTTATGAAATCGTCGTTGATACATATTTATACATAAGTTGCGAGCAAACGTCGATCAATATCAGTCTGCCGAAATGTATAAGCTGATATTGAACTGCATTGTTTGCAAATGTTGTTTGAAGTATTACGATACGACGCACGTACATGCTGTTAAAAGCCTTGGATAGCATGATACGGCAAAACACATTAGATGGACGGTGTTGAGGTGGTGCGACTCCTGTTACGCCGTTCTACTTTACTTATCGTTCAATCTATGGACGCCCTTTATTTGTAATCGTACCGTGACTTGTCCGCTTTTAGATTTGTGAATGAACGTTTGTAAATACTATATCGTGAGTATTATGTTTAATCCGTTCAAGACTGTTTTGCCATAACAGTTGATAATAAACAAACACAAAAAAAAACCATATGTACACCTTGTTCTATATAAAACATATATTTCAGTTCGATCCCCGCTAAAACACTTTACGACTGGTAGTAATAGCTTTACCTCATTGACGATCAGTATTGTGGGGTTAACATTACGACTGATTCGCTGGTGTCAGTATAAAGCAGCTAGAAACACCATGCATACACAAAACAAAACAAAAAGTAGTATATCATAGAGTTTTTCGCCATATTGTATTTTTAAGTGCACAACTATGTGTAAAGTGTGTAGTATATTTGAACTAAGCCCATTTTTTTCTTCATAGCAACTGACCAATTTGAAACATTTCAAACAAACAAACATACGTATACAATGTAAATAACTCCTTATAGAACGTTAAATGAAGACTAAATAATATAATTGGGCCGATCCATGGGACAATTTGACACCTGGATATTAAGAACCAGATACGACATACTATTATATCAGCCTGCGCGGATTCGAGCATGGTCTTAACTGTTCGTAAAGACATTCGAGTAATTGTATTACGGTTATACACTGCTTGTGATCTCTAGCAGAACATTCAGTCTGTAATCTGATCTGAACCGACATCAGTACTTATCAGACTCTCGTGGGTCAGTTCCCCTTTCACGCGGCCGTATAGTGCCTACGTTCACATGACATGTTTAACCATTTTCCACATATGGACGCTCTCTGACGCCTCTCCAGTAGTATACCTTTAGTAACATCGTGACAAAAAAGGAGACATTGCTTTCCTTTTGCCACAATATTTTCAACTCTGATCAGTGATTACACAATTATTTCTGGAGATACTCTATAATGTGTCCCATATATGTTTAAAGTCGTCCGCTGGAGACGTTAACCCTTTTCCACATACGACAATTCTACAGCAGACGACTTTGAATGTTTTTTGCCAAACATAACAAATCTCCATAGTTGAATGGATAACCTATGACAAAAAGCGGAAAACATTGTGGCAAAAGGAGAAATTGCACGTTTTGTGCAATTTCTTCTTTTGTCACTATGTTTTCAGAAA
The DNA here is from genome assembly GCA_031761405.1 of Serripes groenlandicus. Taxonomy (NCBI): domain Eukaryota; kingdom Metazoa; phylum Mollusca; class Bivalvia; order Cardiida; family Cardiidae; genus Serripes; species Serripes groenlandicus. The sequence goes on from JASEVX010000001.1 coordinate 240,855,642, forward strand.
GCCGTCTGGTGCAGAGGCGTCAGAAAGCGTCTGTATGAGGGAAAGAATTAAGTATATCAGTGGGCAAGGGCTCTACCCTGTCCAACACACAGCAAATCTAAAACAAACGGTTTTGAAATATTTTAGGCAAAATTATTAAAAATCTCTAGTAATGAATAGAGTTCAAAACATTTTGACAAAAGGAGATATTGTTCATCATTGACAATTTTTTCGTTTTCAAGTATCGTCTGCGGCAGATTCGTCGAAAATGCGTCTCTGTGTGGGACAGTGTTAAAGGATAGTCCTCGCATAATTAATTCTTGATCTAGTACACAGGAATTTTGAAAACGGCATTGGAATGGGAGAACTGGCTCATAATAAAGCCGTTTTCACTCGGATGATATTTTTCGAATCAGACGCCCCTAAGAACAGTCTACTGTAACGGTTAATTCTATTCCCTTGCAGCAACATCTCTTTGTTGTATTAAATTAGTTTGTGTGCGTGTGTGTGTCTGTATGTGTGTGTGTGAGTGTGGGTGTGGGTGTGTGCGCACAACTATTCAGTTCTATAACAATGCATTTTCTTGAAATCATGCATTCAAGTACTTTATTGATTATTATGTTTAAGGGAAAGAGAAGGATATACAAATGAAGCTCTAAAAATAGAAAGCAAATATAGTAAATGATTTAAACACACCCCTTTCAGGTATTTAAACTTCTAGATCAAAACCATCCCCAATCGTCCATACATAACGCTACTACTGAACGCGTCGTGAAAACATGATCAATGTCTTTAACTTAACGGGGGATTTTGAAGTTACAGATGAGATATGCGCATCTACACAGTCTAAAATATGGTCAATGTCTTTAACTTAACGGGGGATTTTGAAGTTACAGATGAGATATGCGCATCTACACAGTCTAAAATATGGTCAATGTCTTTAACTTAACGGGGGATTTTGAAGTTACAGATGAGATATGCGCATCTACACAGTCTAAAATATGGTCAATGTCTTTAACTTAACGTGGGATTTTGAAGTTACAGATGAGATATGCGCATCTACACAGTCTAAAATATGGTCAATGTCTTTAACTTAACGGGGGATTGTGAAATTACAGATGAGATATGCGCATCTACACAGTCTAAAATATGGTCAATGTCTTTAACTTAACGGGGGATTGTGAAGTTATAGATGAGATAAGCGCATATACACAGTCTAAAACATGGTCAATGTCTTTAACTTAACGGGGGATTGTGAAGTTACAGATGAGATAAGCGCATCTACACAGTCTAACCGGAGTCGCCATCATTCCCCACTTAAAATGAGCTACTACTCATGCAATTTGACCTAAGAAGAGTTGTAGGTGCGCGTGCAAATTAGTATAAGTATTGCTTGGTCGGGATGCTTCTTCGTGTGCTTACATGATGCTTGTTTGCCTAGATGTCAACGGTGCATATCCTGATGAGGAAATGGTTATTTTGCGCAGGCTACGAGAGATAGGTTGCTAAATCTGACGTTTATCATTGATCAAATTACAGTCGAAATTGTATCTTGTGGTCAATTTATTGCATTCTGTGTTCTTCTGTATACATGTACCTCTTTAATGATGCATTATTAAGTCGCAGTGATTTGAAATAATCGGGAAACAATGCAGTAATGTGTAATCCTACATAGTATCTTAAGTCTAATGTAACAGCGAGTTTCTTTTAATGGTATGGAATAACGCTGAAAAGGTTTTCCCACATACATCGAATCTGCATCAAACAAAATTAAAATTAAAATTAAGTAAGAGTATAATAATCGAATAAAGTTGTAAATATAATGATAATTATAGTTGCTAAAAACACAACTACAACACTTTATCAAACGTGTTCTTTCAACTATCCAGATATTCTTTTTTTCATTTCAAGTTTTATAACGTAAACGGCAAGTAAATTTAAGTTAATGGATGTCGATGGTAGATCTGTTCATATTGTATATCCATAAACGGCTTTTAGGAAAAACAGTGTTAATTACGTCCAAACTTTGGGCAGAAAAAGAACTATAAATTCAAGAAATAGTTCTTTCCGCAAACACTTGTGGAAGCAAGAGAGAGCAAATAGTACTATACCGCCAGTCCGGTTTTACATTCTCTTTTATTAATAAAGCAAAGCCTATGATGCAGGTATTCAAAAGGATCGTCTAACTGAGACGATTCTTTTGAGTACCAACAACATAGGGTTGAAGGGTCAAATAAAGATTTTAGAACAAGCAAAACCTCCCTTATCTACAGCTCTGTAAACTGTGTTTTCAACTATATTCTCACATAGGGAAGTAGTATTTAATCCCGATGTTTATATAATATTGTTCCTGGTCTACTAAAGAAGAGGGAGCTTATTTTAGGGCATGTGCAGTTCAGTTCTACACTTTGAATTTTCAGAACAGCGAAATACCGAACTTGATTTGACCTATGTCCAACACATAATACGTAGACAGCATACAACTATGAACAAATGAGCCGAGAAAACCCAACATTGTCGTAAAGTATCGACCCGGATAAGCCTAAGCATGCAGGGCAAGCTAACCCGGACAGACACTTTTCGCCTCCTGTGGATTTTCTATTTCGGGAATCATTACTCTATACCTTTATTCCCATGAGACGGAATGTGTCGGCCACCACGAGCCTGCGCGGATTGCGCATGCTGATCCGGGTCGATACATTTCGCAGATTCCATCATTATTTCATCCATTATTTGATTTTAATTACTCTCGCCGTGCAGAATTAACTATTTGGCGAGCAAATAATGTTAGTTTTCTCGTGGAACAGCTCAAATATTGGCTTTTTAAAGGGTGGAACATTTCTGTTATTGAAAGCATTTTTTGTTATCAAATAGATTTGTAAACAATGTGACAAAACGATGAGCGATTTCTCCCTCCTTCATTCACACTGTTTTCAAAAAGTTGTCGTCTGCGAATTTGTCAAACTGCGTTCTGCATGTGGAAAGGGAACTTTAATCGTGAGAAAGTCCTATCATAACAGATTGCCTGCTTAGTAACTGTCGTATATCTTATTTCAATGGTAAAACCACCTGTTATGCATATTTGAGGTGAAAGACAAGAATGCGATACCCTTCAACTATTTCATAATGCATTCAGAAGCGGGTGCAACTAGGCAACGTCACACAAAAAACGACCTCCTTCCGATTAGTCTAGAAGATCTGGATCTGTTTGGTCAACCATTCAGCCTGATCGTGACGTTTCTTGATCGCCATAAAGTCGTTTATATTTCTGGTGAATAATCATTACTTAGATTTTCATACAGACATGCTGTTTGATCGTCATTGACATTGGTTTAAAAAGGAAACTATACCCAAATAGACTCGGTAATTTCCGTACAAAACCATTAGAGATCGGTATTGTACGTGGGCTTGCGGATAGATGAACGAACAATACCGATGTCATACGAGTTGGGACGGAAATCGCCGAGTCTATTTAAAACTTCATACGGATAACGCCGGGATCATTAGAGTTCTGTTCTACTGTAAAAATCGGTTTTCATGTGACGTGATCCTATGCATTAATTTGCGGATACATATCGGAAATGAAATAGGGTGCAGAGTTCTGGGGTGTTTCATTTGTACCATCTTGTCATGCTGTTTAAGGAGGACAATCAAACGTCTTGGTGAGTCAGACAGAATGCACTTTTTTTCATGCTTACCTATAAATTATAGAAATTCCTCGGCGAAATAAAAGCTTACAAACTCGCAGTGAGTTGACAACTTTTTGCAGTAAATTGATATATTTTACAGTGCCGTTTATGTTGTTAATCCTTTCCCTCATACGACAATTCTGCAGTAGACGTATTTTGTCAAAAAATAGAAAATCTCCATAATTGAATGGATAACCTATGACAAAAAGTGGAAAACATGGTGGCAAAAGGAGAAATTGCACGTTTTGTGCAATTTCTTCTTTTGTCACTATGTTTTCAAAAAGCCGTCTGCTGCAATGGCGTCAGAAAACGTCTATATGAGGGAAAGGGTTAACATAATGAAAATACTGAGTCTTAAAACGAGAAACAACTCGACTTAACGATACAATAAACATGATTCGCGCATCTTTTTAACATTTATGATACCACATTGAATAGGCCCAGTAGGTCTCATTTAATGAGGTGAATCAACAAAGGTCATTGTTTATATCAAAACAATAGTTGCAGTGATCTTAAAATCGTATTGTGTCACTGGGTATTATCATGTTTATCTGACCCCCAAAGAAGCCCATTAGTAAATGCCAGATCTAAAAGAATATACATAGAATGAATATCTATTGAAAACATTTAGCAAATGAAGAAATTACTCCTTATGAGCAGTTTCTCCTTTAGCCATACTATATTCAACCTTTTCCAATATTTGAACTTTCATTTATAGAGATGTTCCAAGATGTTCCACCTAGATCTAATTTAAACTTTATTGTATGTGGGGAAAGGGGTTAAACTGGAGGTAGTCCGCTCTTCTTGTGTTGATTTAATAACAGATAAAAGAATGTGTAAGGAATACGGTATGAACACGTTTTTTTGCTTTTCATTAATAACACCATTGAATAGCGAATCATTTAAACTTTTTTTTTTTTTTTACCATATAAGGGCGTATCTGCTTATTCAAAAACTCGGCACGTTTCAACCTTTTTATCTATTCAACTATTTTAAACTCTCCCTGCGTAAAAGTATAACCTTGAAAATAACGACACCAGTATTGATTAAAACTTGAAAACATTGTAGAAAATGAGTAATTACTCGCTTTAAGGATTTCCTTCTTTGCACACGTCACGATCTTATGATCAATGTGAGCCGTGTGCTATAGCAAAGCAGATACACTTAACGACTCAGGACATTACGACCGTTGTAGTTCCAGATAAACATACGCATCAAAATAATAAATTCACTGCACGAAAATTGGGATTTAATTTAGAAGTAAATTTCCTTAAATTTCCTTAAATTCCAAAATTTACTTGATGTGCAAGTAAATTTCGGAATTTAAGGAAATTAAAGGAAATTTACTTCTAAATTAAATCCCAATTTTCGTAAAGTGAAAGTATCGACCGGGATCAGCCTAAGCATGCCGCGCAGGGTAACCCGGACATATACTTTTCGCCTCCTGTGGATTTTCTGTTTCAGGAATCATTACTCTATACCTCTATCCCACGTAGACGGAATGTGTCGGCCCGGATTAGCCTGCGTGGACTGCGCAGGCTAATCTTGGTCGATATATTACGCAGAGTCCATAATGTTGGTTTTCTCGTGGAACAGCGCATATATTGATCTGACCCTGAAATGATGTCTGAATAGTCAATAAAATGGCTAATTTATGAAATAATTTATTGGGGTTTATCGCCGCATTCAACAATTTGTCAGTAACTTCACGACGGCCAGTTCACCGACTCATTTGTTTCCTGGCTTTCTGACACCAGTACTTTATACAACATATTTTCCAAGCAACTCACAACCCCTGGATTGATAGCCCGCGTTGCTACATGTACCTGGACTCTCTGTGGTGCTCATGGGATTGCGGATTTAGCCTTGCGACCGATGCGCTTAAATCAGGATAAGCTTGCCTCGTATCGGTAAACGCCGTGATATCACTGAAATACGGATAAGCTTGACTCGTACCGGTAAACGCCGTGATATCACTGAAATACGGGTTGTTGACTCGTATCACTGGTAAACGCCGTGATATCACTGAAATACGGATAAGCTTGACTCGTACCGGTAAACGCCGTGATATCACTGAAATACGGGTTGTTGACTCGTATCACTGGTAAACGCCGTGATAATACAGATAAGCTTGACTCGTACCGGTAAACGCCGTGATATCACTGAAATACGGATAAGCTTGACTCGTACCGGTAAACGCCGTGATATCACCGAAATACGGGTTGAAAGCGGCGTAAAACACCACGTACAAACAAACAAATCAAAACAATGTTAGAGCATTACACTGAACATTAACTATGTTTACGATATAACCGATGTGGGACACCTTATGTAGCATACGACGCAATAAAAACCCTTGTGATCAAAAATAATATATCCTGTCATAATAATCATTTCTGTCCCTTTTTTTCTCTCACAATTTTTCCAACACTGTAACACAGTAAAATATCAAACTATTAAACTATTAAACTATTTAAACTATCATATCATGTGCTCTAGGATGTATAAAGTGTGGAAAACATTGTGACAAAAGGAGAAATTGCTCAAAACGAGCAATTTCTCCTTTTGCCACAAGGTTTTCAACTTTTTCATTAAATATAACGACATAAATAGATAATGTTCGTGTTTTCAAGATTTGCTGTATGTGGGAAAAGGGATAATGATTGTCATTCGATCGGGAGGTCCTAAGTACTTTTAAATTACCCGTTATTACTTTGTGTGTAAGTCAGACTTAAAAACAAGGAATATACGTCATTAGTATAGTAGCCCAAGGTTTTCTATATACTTACACAAAAGTAATTTGATCGCGATGGTTTTAGTACATTGAAATAACCAAATTGTTGGAGGAGGGGGGTTCTTGCAGCGAGTTTTAAACAATTGAGACGACAGAAAGTTGTCATCGGAGCTGTTTCTCTTTTTTTTTCCCTGTTATTAATACCCGTCAGTATACTAAGAGCAACACACGTCGCCAGGAAAAGGGAAATGGCAAAAATGGGTTACCATTGACCTAGCTATTATATACTTCATATCGGGATAGAAAATCTGTTATTTTCAAGGGTGAAGGGCATGTTCTATATTTATTGTTTTGTGTAAAAATCTCTTTGAAGAAATTTTAAAGACGACCAAAACAGCTTAATGTCCTTTTTTCAAATATATAACATGTACTTTAGTATATTATTCATGTTTATATGAAAGTCATCATTTGAAGAAAGAAAACACAAAGATCCGGTTTTGCCTCCTTTAAAATAACAATGGCGTGATGAAATAGGGCGACACTTCTAGCTTTTTACCAAAGATTGATTATATGACGTAGCTATTTCCCGTCTAAAAACGCCTTTTGACGCATTTGCATCAGCTGACTTGTTGAAACATTGTGACAAAAGGAGAAAAGGCTTATTTATGTTTCCAACTTTGTTCGATAATTTTTATTTCATTTACAGAGAAATGTATCATATCTGTCATGTATGATGTTACCATAGTATTCATAGTTTTATAAATAAGGACAGCTGTATGATACTTACAACGATCAGCAAATTGAAGCCACTTTAATTCTTATAAGTATTTTTGACGCGGCTCATTTATTTATTATAGGAAAACATCATACTTTTCTCACTCTACTTACTTTTTATTTAATGTGATTTGAAATACATGTCTGGTGTTAAACATTGGTTTCTTCCATTTAGATTCTGTCAATTACTAAACACAGTTGATATTGAGCTTGATACATGTATCGTCATATCACAAAAAAACTACTTGCGACTTATCTTTTACGACCCGGAGTATTCCGAACTTCGGATTTTATCAGAATCTTCAGGTAGCTGTTTATCAGTTACTCATTTCAATAATTTCAACGTAATCACATGATTTGCCGAGCTCAAATGTTACCAAATCCTCGGGTGATTATTTTGTGAAAAGAATTGCTGATGGATGTTCAATATACAAAGTTTCGTTAAGGATAACTTTTCTTGCATGCAGGTATAGTCGCGTATAATGCGCATCTATGCGTAAGCTCACGCTGAATTGCTGGTATGGAGGCGCATGCGCATCATGTGATAATGAAACTAGAATCTAGCCTGCACTTTAATCATGATCCTTTTCCATTATCTAAGCCACAAACATACACGAACATCTAACAAATACCTCCAAAACACATGCTTACATTTCACATGTTCGACGTTACTTGTATGTCTTTTTCGATAAACCTGTAAAATAACTAGGTTGTGTACTATATTCTGTTAAATTTTTATTTTTCGTATTATGTGTATATGTATACCCTTCATTTATGGGGGAAATAAAGAAATATCTATCTATCTACCTATTTAAAGTTGCTCTTTATTTTCTAGAAGATCTATTTCAAACCAATTTCCAATCTACAAGCGAACGCAAATGTGGAACATTAATAGTGCTGTCCAATGTGTCTATTAAAGCACAAAACATACCACTTCCCAACAGTATGTGTAGACTGTATGCTAATTGTGCCGGACTTGGCTAGGATTGTGATTGGTCATTAACAAAGTCCAACTATTGTCACACTAGGTGGCGGATTCAGTTATCAAATGACGTAACAAGAGGTCGTTCAATGCTGACAGATAAACCACAGACTACCGGGTGATTACCATATGAGCCATCCCACGAGAAAACCAACATTGTGGATTCTGCGTAACGTATCGTACCGGATTTGCCCATGCATGCCGCGCACGCTTACCCGGAATCATGAATCATGAATCATTACTCAATACCTCTATCCCACTAAATCGGAATGTGTCGGTCCAGATAAGCCTGCGCGGGCTGATCTGAGTCGATACATTACGCAAAGTCCATAATCTTGGTTTTTCTCGAGGAACCGCTAATATTGTTATTAACCCTTTTCAACAAATAGACGCTTTCTGACGCCTCTACAGACGACGTTTGAAAAAAAAATAGTGTGGTAAAAGAGGCAATAGCACATGATGAGCAATCTCTCCTTTTTCCACAATGTTTTCAACTCAATTAAATATTTCAATTTTCATTTATACATATTTTCAATGTTTTTGCCTTAAATTGTTTTCAAATGTGTGGACTCCATTTTCTTAATACAGATGTAGGGTATTTTGAAAAATGATGCGTTTTAAGGAGGAATATTTTTTAAAAAGAACGTGTTATTTGGCCATAATGTTTTAAATTTATATAAAGTGCCAAGATGTTTCAATTTTAACTATATATGATAAAAATCAGACGTCTCCAGCAGTTATTCATCAGGTAATCGATTTAGTTTAATTTTCTGGCAGAACAGTTTCAAAGTAAACAATTAAGAAACTCCCAAGTGCAATGTAAATACTTATTCGGAATCGATCCAAAATGATTCATCTGAACCGCAGTATACGAAAGTGTTCTTTTAAAGCCACAATTAGGGACATATTCTAGGAATACCTTAGACATTGCTCATTGTATTCAATATTTTCATCATACATACTTGAATAATAAAGATATCTATATCATCGTGCTAATAATATTAACACTATGTCATTGCCCAATTGTGTGAAACGTATGTGCGTTTAAGACAACTTCATTGTATTCATGGATATGTTTTTTTTTCTTCTATTTATTTACAAAGAATAATCTAAAATGAAAGCACAAAAGCAAATATTAGGTCAATTGAAAGAAAATTCAATTTGTCTATACCACGCAAACCTTGGTTTTTGTCTGAATCGGCCAAGTATTATGTTTTCGCGCAATACATAGGTCTTTGCAAAGGAAAAATAAGAAAAGCATCACATTTATATCTGACATGAGTTGTCATTTCATATAAAGTTTTATTAAACGAGTTCAATAAATTTGTTATTTGGCGAGCCTGTGGCGAGCTTAATAACAAACTTAATAACAAACTTCTTGGACGAGTTTAATAAAACTTTATGAAATGTCAACGAATTCTAGATTCTTTTTATCACATGACGAAACACAAACAAAAAATCAGGTTTTCGCGGTCAGAAAATAGTCAGAAATTAGTCACAACATGTAATAATTAATAAACTGTTATATAACAAATATATTTTCATGACCGATAATGGTCCCTTTAGCTCGTCAATATATCGTGACGCTTGTGTTAACCGGATACACGCTGTCAGTCATTGTGTAAACATTCGCGAATGAATACAAAAATATAGTGATTTGGTCATGTTATATTACACACGTTACATATAAAGAAATACGTAATGGGTATATTAGATCGGATACAAGCATTGTCATGTGATAAAAAGATTTTACTGTGTCAAATATGTCAAATGTTTATAGAAATGATCAAACGTAATATGTATGCGTTACTCTCAGACTTTTTAGGCAACCAGTTTCATTATTTTCCACCAGTTTTAGCGTAATTTGACCTTAAAACACATCGAAATTACTTTTAACCCTATGATTGCTGGAACCGATGGTGAGAAGCCTGAGTCACCATTATAGAGCCCGACTAACCGCACTTATTACCGAAATTGTTTAAACATGAAGATGTAAATGTAAATTTAGGAAGGAGTGCTTGATAATAAGCTGTAGGTTTCTTATCGATCCTTGAAAATATGTTGAATCATGTATACCATAAATTATTTAATAAAATATTGCTTAACACTTTCACTGGCGAATTTCACGAAGTTGACTCTTCCATGTTGAAATTTTGACCACTCAATTTTTCATCAAAGAGGAAATTTGGTTAATTGTAATGCCTTAGTAGCAAACAATGTAGATTTCAGTAGAGAAGGCTCGTTACGAGCACTCTCTCCTGCATCTACATTGTTTGCAAAAGCCTTTAATTGCCTTTGCCAGCGCAATAGTTAAATAACTGTTTTGATTGCAGTGTTGTACAAATGTCTTTCACAGAACATTTGGATACCTAATAAGGACTCACAGTCTCATTAAAACCGGACCTAAACTTCGCTCGCTCGTATATAGATATGATGACTGCCCCCAAAAGGTCGTCTCATATTGACCTTTTCACCAATACATCACATTTCCGCTTGCACAACTACGGTATAAAACAGATAAGATAACCCATATAAATAAACGACATCGTGTGATTTCATTGAACATAAAAACCAAACACGTGATCAGCATGACTGTTAACATGAAATCGAACTAAATAACCTCCATCCTTGAAACGAATGCTTTTATTGACGCCTTTTACGCTTTCACAAAATTTGTTGAAGCAGACGGTTTTGAAAAGATCTTCGCAAAACTCTTGAATATATTTACGAAAGAAAGAATTATAATGATCGGATGGATTTGTCAACATCATAGCAAAAAGAGAAATTGATCACGAGTTCTATTAGCAATTTCTCCTTTTGCCACAATTTTCTTAAAGTTTGTCTCACGAAGATAACTCAAAATGTGTCTGCATGTGGTGGGAGGGAGATTAACCCCTCCACGTTGCCGTGGTTTTAACAACAACAACACAGCGATTTACGTTTTGGGTTGTCATTCATCAAGTACTGGCATTTAAATGGCTGAATTGTACCAACGTCATAGTATAAACGTAAACCGAGCAATCAAATCACGTAAAAACGTTTACTTACCGTTAATTAAATGCATTAATTCATTAGGATCGTCTGCTTTAACCCTTTCCCTCATATAGACGCTTTCTGACGCGACGCCTCTGCTGCAGACGGATTTTTGAAAACATGTCAACAAAAGAAGAAATTGCTCAAAACGAGCAATTTCTCCTTTTGTCACCATGTTTTCAACTCTATTCAAGGATTGAACTTTCATTTAAAGGAAGTTTCCAATTATTTTCGGGTATGTTTTCAAAGTCGTCTGCTGTAGGCTTGTTGTGTATGTGGGAAAGAGTTAATGCATCAGGATCGTCTGCTTTAAATACACCTGATGGGAATAAATCTAAATTGCTGAATATTTTAAGTACACATTCTAGACATTTTAGATTAGAAGATATCGCGGGCAAAAGGAGAAATTTCTACCTTTAATATTTATCCTTTTCGTAAGTCGTCTGCTGTACAGATGTCCTATGCGGTCTTTATCAGAGAAAGGGTTCGCGTTTTAACGACTCTCTTGAAGATCAAACATGTTTGGTTTTTTTTGTAAATGAACGTTAGCAAGATAATATGAAATTGTTTCTAACGCATTTCCTTATAGGCTAATTTTAGAGTCGTCTGTTTTGAAAGTAAGGGACAGACATGTGTAGGCTACTTTGAATAATGGATGTGTTACTTTGTTATAGAGTTTAACACATTGAGGGCAATTAAGCAATTTGTATATGATGAGCCGTTTCTCTAGTTTGCTATAAAGTTATCATAAGTCGATTGCTGTATTGACGTCACAAATCGTCTTTATGCAATGATCGGGCGTTTTCAACAGTCAACGTCGTCATGTTTGGTTGTAACGTGGTTGGCGAAAAGAAGTACACTGTATTGTAGTATCTTCGCTCTTCGTTTTGAGATTCCATAAAGGTACATGAACTTTAACCTAAGACAGATTCGCATTCAATTGTTTTACCAGAATAGACGCGTATGGCTCAACTCGTAGGTAACTACATGCGAACAATGAGAGAGTTCTGCTTTACCATTTCCCACCTACAGACTCTTAAAAAAAAAAAAAAAAAAATACATTGGCAAAAGAAGAAATTGCTCGTGTTAAGTAATTTCTCCATTTGCCGCAATGTTTCAAATCAATATTTATACTTTCATTTTGAGAGAGTTTTCATGTTTCTGGTTAAATGTCGTCAAACTCGTCTTCTGCAGATGTGTTTTATATGGTAAAGTGTAAAACTTTCGATTGCATAGTCTAACCCTAGTTTGCATTGACCCCTATGAATTTATAAGCCGTTCGTTTATAGACGTTTTGTGTCGCTTGCCGATAACGCAGGGAGACGCTTAGGGTTCTTTTAAATATAGTATGTCCGTCTCTCCGTCTGTCCATCACGTTATGCATTAATTGGTCAAAACTGTGTTTCTATTCCGCAGATTCATTTTAAAAAAAATGCAGCACTTATGTTTGAGCCATTCCACGAGAAAACCAACATTATTGACTCTGCGTAATGCATCGACCCAGGCTAATCCGGGCCGACACATTCCGTGTCAGGTGGTATAAAGGTATAGAGTAATCCATAGGAGGCGAAAAGTGTCTGTCCGGTGTGGCATGCTTATTCTGAACCGAGTCGATACTTTACGAAGAGTCCACAACGCTGGTTTTCTTGTGGGCGGGCTCATTTATAATTATCTTGTGAGCAGGAGAACAAAAAACGGAACATCTCTTGAGTCCGCTCTGTTTAGAAATTATCTCCATTTTTCATTTCGTTTTACACGTCCTTTTTTCACATTTCCTAGCCTAGTACTGCTTTGTTAACACAGGGATCATATATAAATGAACTGTCGCCGTGATATAACAGAAATAATGTTAAAAACGGCGTAAAACACCCATTAAAACAAACAAACAAACATGTCCTTTTTACGCAGACGGCACCAGTGTTCCGTGGAACGCTTTTACTTTCGGTATATTTAATAACGTTCATACATAAATATATATACATTTATATATATAATATATATGTGTTTTATTCTTTCGCTTATATAGCTTATTATTCATAGTTTCGCCTAATTGCTTTGAAAGTCCTCAGGTGTAGTTATTCTTTGTCTATACGGGGACGGATTAAAACCAATGTTGTAGCACGAGAAGGGTTGACATAACTGCGGAACTAAACATTGAACTCCTTAAAACGTGTGAAATGTTATTATAAGATTTAACCTGGACGTAAATTGGATTTGGATTACTGCGTATTAATCCTTACCTAATACAACAAAATCTGCAGCAGACGTTTTTGAACACATCTAGGAATTCCTAACACATGACAGTTTATGTGTGAATATGGCTGAAAACATTGTGGAGCAGACGTTTTTGAACACATCTAGGAATTCCTAACACATGACAGTTTATGTATTGAATATGGTTGAAAACATTGTGGCAAAAGGAGAAATTGCTCATTATGAGCAATTCCTCCTTTTATCACATTGTTTTCAATAGTCGTCTGCTACAGAGGCATCAGAAAGCGTCTACATATTATAAAGGGATACTCCTTACCCAGATTACTAACGACTTAAGACTACTCTGATTTTGACGACTTTTGAAATACAGTTTTGGAAAAAGGAGATATTGCTTTTTCCAAAAATATTGTAAACAATGTAAAAGAATATCTTTCCAGATATGGGATACAGATGCAAGGTAAACTGTATTAACCCTTTCCCTTATACGACAATTCTGCAGCAGACGACTTTGAACGTATTTTGTCAAAACATAGAAAATCTCCATAATTGAATGGATAATCTATGACAAAAAGTGGAAAACATTGTGGCAAAAGGAGAAATTGCACGTTTTGTGAAATTTCTTCTTTTGTCACTATGTTTTCAAAAAGCCGTCTGCTGCAGAGGCGTCAAAAAGAGTCTATATGAGGGAAAGGGTTAAAGAACTCTTTTTATATATAGTTTAAAACATTGTGATAAATAAAGAAAACGCTCGTTTTGAGCGACTTCTTTTTCGCAGAGTGTTTTCAAACATTATTTGATGACGAGTCGTTAACAGCTGTCTGTATTTATGGAAAGGGTTCACTCCGGTGACACAACAAGAGAAAATGATGGAAGAGCATGCTTAAAAAATATGATCACGTTATTTTAATACAAAGCCGGTATAATAGTTATAATAACGACCGCAGAGTGTTTACCCTTTAAAAATATGTCAAGAAAAATGGTTAAAGAAAAGGCGCACACATACTACATGTATAAAAGTATACAATATGTCGATCTAAATGCATTTAGAAAATGTGTATTTAATTAAGTTTCTTCTCCAGAATTAAGTCTTAGATTTGCATGAAGAAAGGTTTAATATTGTCTGAATGCGGTTAAAATAATGAAAACAATATTACGATTCTATATGAAAAAAACATATGTTCATAACAAGCCTGATTAATCATTTGTGCTATCACTTGAAATACCTTTGTCGCTGTGCAGTTGGACATTTAAATTCAAACAAAGAAGTTAAGTTCTATATATTGATCTATTTTATTATGAATTAAATCAGATTCGATATTTATGGCATGATGTTCTACTCTGTATTCATAAAAGAGATACGTATCTTAAATACCAGATATATCTTTCTAAGTCATCTTGACAAAAACATAGAAAGTCTTTATAAATAAAGGTATGATTACTGAAAGAAAGTTGAACACATTGTGACAAAAGGAGAAATTGCCCATTTGGCGCAATGTTTACCTTTTGTGAGTCGTCTTCTGCACAGACGTCAGAAAGCGTTTATATGTGGGAACGTTAATACAGATAGAGAAAGAATAGATAGATAGATAGAGAGATAGATAGATAGATAGATAGATAGATAGATAGATAGATAGATAGATAGATAGATAGATAGATAGATAGATATATAGATAGATAGATAGATAGATAGATAGATAGAAAAATATATAGATAGATAGATAGATAGATAGATAGATAGATAGATAGATAGATAGATAGATAGATAGATAGATAGATAGATAGATAGATAGATAGATAGATATATATATAGATAGATAGATATATAGATAGATAGATAGATAGATAGATATATAGATAGATAGATAGATATATAGATATATATATAGATAGATAGATAGATAGATAGATAGATAGATAGATAGATAGATAGATAGATAGATAGATAGATAGATAGATAGATAGATAGATAGATAGATAGATATATAGATAGATAGATAGATAGATAGATAGATAGATAGATAGATAGATAGATAGATAGATAGATAGATAGATAGATAGAGATAGATAGATAGATAGATAGATAGATAGATACAGAATATAAGAATATAACACCATATTTTCTACGAAGCTTACATGACTAATTCAAAGGTGTTTAACCCTTTCCCACATACAGGAAATTTGCAGCAGACGACTTTGAAAACATCCAGGAAAAAATATGGAAAATCTCTACAAATGATAATGTAGTTATTGAATCGATTCGAAAACATTGTGGCAAATGGAGAAATTGCTCATTATGAGCAACTTCTCCATGTGCCACATTGTTTTCAAAAGTCGTTTACAATAACTACAATATCATTTGCAGAGATTTTCCATATTTTTCCCTGCGTGTTTTCAATTTTGTTCAGTAATTACACTTAAATTGATAGTAATATTCCCAAGTTTTCGCTAGGTGTTTTCAAAGTCGTTTGCTGCAGATTTTTCGCGAATGTGTGAAAGACTTGAAATACGGTTCCAAGGCGCATGACACAAGTATAAAATAAATACTTACCATTTTTATAAACAGGTCACTGAGAAGATTGCTCAAATGAAGATCCATGTTCTCAACATGTTCCATATTGACAAACGTTCGACTGAGTGTTCTTATCTCTGTATTTAACTCGAATTCACCTTTTCTCGAATTGAGATATTTCCGAACAATTGTCTTCTGCTTTTCTGACGTCTGCGTGAAGTCATTGAACGAAAATCCGTAACCGTTAAAAACGTGATTTTGGAAGAACGGTTGAAGTCTGCCACTCGAATGTTCTGAATTATGCAGAAGAACGTTTACGAGGTCGTCAGATCGGTTTAAGACAACCACGTGCCTCCCAGCAAGTTTAAGCCGAATCAGCGGGTTTAGTTTTGTCCATAAATCAGTCAATATTATATGTAATTTACCACTTTTTAATTCAGTAAATGATAGTTTTTTCATTGGAATTCTTTTATAGACGTTGTTTCTGTCGTCTGCCGTTTTCGCCATAGTAATATGTTGTCTGTCTGCGCACGCCGGACACTTTGAGAAGGTTACCACAGGGTTGTTGTGCCCTCTGTCTTGTAGTTTGTCAGCATTAACAAATTTGGCAGACGTCAAAAATTCACTTGTCCTACTTATCGTATCCATTTGAATTTTGAATTTTGGTAGGAGTCGGAATATATTTAGTTTCATGATTGATTGTAAATACTCCTATTATAAATATTTCTGAATGTTCGAATGTATTAACGAACGTTACCGCGACAAGTCTGCAAATGAAAGTTCGTAAAACAAAGAAACCCTTATATAATTCAAACACAGACTTTGTTTACGTCTATTTCAAAACTGACTCTGTAAGAACTCGACACCCACACAACAGTGTCACATGACGTCTAAAAATAGATTGATTGAAATCAGAACCACCGATGAATAACAAAAGAGACGCCTATCCCGTTGGATCAAAGGTCGAGATAAAATAATCCCGTCACAGCGGTTTTAGTAACACAGTCGCACAAATAAGAAAAATATAATTACATTAAGAGATGATAAAAAAAAGGCTTCAAAGCCCAAATTGCATCAAATTTTGGTTTACCCCGCTTCATTTAATGTCTAAAATTATATAAAACTATGTAACACAACTCCTTTGATTTCTCACTGAAACATTTCGAAACAGATTAAACTAGTTCAATTTACAACATATATAGATACGCCCGTTTCCTCTTCCCCCTCTCTCTATTTTCTTTAACTACAGACGACTGTTGAAACCCTTAAATCAGGCGATTGAGAAAAAACATTATTTAAAAAAGTGTAACTTCCTCAAAAAGCGCAATTCCTCTTTATCCAACACTATGTTCAACTATGCATCACACATTTATAGTCCATCATTATAAATATTGCCGAGTTTACTTCGGATATATCCAAGACAGACGACTCTCATAGCATATAAGGTAAAACGGATAATTATATATATTCTATGATTATTTTCTTATCGCACAAATATAACCCGAAATATCACCTCGTATTATCCCGATACCAATAAATCAGGCTTGGAGCAAATATATTCTGATCCGACCATATTGAATTTAAGTCCAATATACGTGATCCATATAACCGATAGATCGTAAAAGTATGTCACCCGTATATTAATCAATCACTCGTTGTGAAATATTGCTTTTTGTAAAAGTGAACGTTTATTAGCAGAGAGTGTTATCTAATATAAACAAAAACGTCTCTCACGGTAAAATATATCTCGAATCTTCATTGCAAAAATTACTCGACAAACCTGACCTGACCCTAACCTTTGTGTAGAACTACACTTTTCGCCTCCCATGGATTTTCTGTTTCAGATGTCATTACTCTATACCTCTATCCCTGACACGGAATGTGTCGGCCCAGGTTAGCCTGTGCGCAGGCTGATCTGGGTCGATACATACCGCTGAGTCCATACTGTTGGTTATCACATGTTTGTTATTAAATGTGTGAATTGTTATTCATATACGCCATAAAAAAGGGTGTATTTGCACAAAGTTCAGGGTGGCAGCCTAGTTTCGTCAAGTAATAGTAAGTTCAACAAAAGCATGCAACTTAAATGTGTTCAGGTTTTTAGGTAAATTGGAGAGGGACAGAGAGATAATTTACATAAATACAGATAAAGTTTGTTATTCCCGGAATTCTGCTACGAACCAGACACAGCTTCGACGACGACTCTGGTAATACTCTATGTATCATGCACGAACAATGGACATCGCCGTCGACGACTACGACGTTGACATGCGAGGTATCTCGCAACGAAGACGTCAACACGATGACGCCGTAGAATAAACTCAAATATTTCTGATTCAAAAAAATACGAACTACCGTCGACGATGGCATAGATGAAACCCGAATAGTTATGCTAAGATCAATTCAAAACGCCATCAACAACAGGGCAGATGATGCTACACTTGTTATGCTACGAACAAGAACCAACGACGTAAAGCGACGATGTAGATGATACTCGAATACTAATCATCTACGAACTAGAAACAACGTCGTAAACGACGACAAAGATGCTACTCGAAAACGAATCATCTACGAACTAGAAAGAACTTCTTAAACGACGACGCAGATGATACTCGAATACTTATTCTACTAACTAGAAACAACGTCTTGAACGACGACGCAGATGAAACTCGAATTCGTATTCTAAGAACTAGAAACATCGTCTTAAACGATGACGCAGGTGATATCCGAATACGTCTTTTACGAACTAGAAAGAACGTCTTGAACGCCAACGTCTTGAAACTCGAATTCTTATTCTACGAACTAGAAACAACGTCTTAAACGACGACGCAGTATTCGAGTATCGTACTCGAATGCGTCTCTTATGAACTAGAAAGAATAGAATAGAATACAGAAATTTTATTTGTAAAAAGAACTCCGTAAACGACGACGCAGATGATACTCGAAAACTAATTATACAAACTAGAAATAACGTCGTGAACGGTGACGCAGAGGATACTCGACAATTAATTCCGCGAACTAGTAAACAACTTCGTTAACGACAACGCAGATGATACTGGAATATTTATACTACGAACTAGAAACAACGTCTTGAACGACAACGTAGATGATACTCGAATACTTATTGTACTAACTAGAAACAACGTCTTGAACGACAACGTAGATGATACTCGAATACTTATACTACGAACTAGAAACAACGTCTTGAACGACAACGCAGATGATACTCGAATACTTATTGTACTAACTAGAAACAACGTCTTGAACGGCGACGCAGATGATACTCGAATACTTATTCTACTAACTAGAAACAACGTCTTGTTGAACGACAACGCAGATCATACTCGAATACTTATTCTACGAACTAGAAACAACGTCTTGAACGACAACCCATATGATACTCGAATACTTATTCTACTAACTAGAAACAACGTCTTGAACGACAACGCAGATGATACTTGAATACTTATTCTACGAAATAGAAACAACGTCTTGAACGACAACGCAGATGATACTCGAATACTTATTCTACTAACTAGAAACAACGTCTTGAACGACAACGCAGATGATACTCGAATACTTATTCTACTAACTAGAAACAACGTCTTGAACGACAACGCAGATCATACTCGAATACTTATTATACTAACTAGAAATAACGTCTTGAACGACAACGCAGATGATACTCGAATACTTATTGTACTAACTAGAAACAACGTCTTGAACGACAACGCATATGATACTCGAATACTTATTGTACTAACTAGAAACAACGTCTTGAACGACAACGCAGATGATACTCGAATACTTATTCTACTAACTAGAAATAACGTCTTGAACAACAACGCAGATGATACTTGAATACTTATTCTACTAACTAGAAACAACGTCTTGAACGACAACGCAGATGATACTCGAATACTTATTCTACTAA
The DNA here is from genome assembly GCA_031761405.1 of Serripes groenlandicus. Classification (NCBI taxonomy): domain Eukaryota; kingdom Metazoa; phylum Mollusca; class Bivalvia; order Cardiida; family Cardiidae; genus Serripes; species Serripes groenlandicus. Next base: position 240,875,490 of record JASEVX010000001.1, read on the forward strand.
CTAGAAACAACGTCTTGAACGACAACGCAGATGATACTCGAATACTTATTAGTCGCCGGGCAGAAGCCCGCGACTTCTATTTTTAATAGGTTTTCGGAAATCACATGGGAGGGCGGCTTATTATTAGAAAGAAACAAATCTAGATGATTTGAACATATTACAATTGTGGTTGTTTACGAACACTAATAAATGACACATCTAAAATGAAATAAATATTCCGATTTTTTAATGTTTGCAGTTTTTTTTATTTCACTCGCATTTAAGTTTTTTGTCTTATTTACGAAGACAAAAGTGGTCCCTTCAAGACGTGAACCAACACCCCCTAATGCAGACTCTTATGTGTTATCATTGAGGTCAATTTCGGATTCTCCTTTTAATAGCAATTTTAACTTACTAAATGTTGTTTTCATGTTCAAAGAGATGTCTTGATTTGTGTAGAATTCATTTAATAATGTTAATCCATGAATATCTAAAGTAGGAACTGTTTCTAAGCTAAATATAGACCCTATTCTGTTGTGTAGTTTCGTGACCTTTAACATCGATTTTCGCGCGTGCGCATTTCGATATAAAAAAGCGAGTGATATTATTTTATTTTAGACAAGTACAAGACGAATGTTTGACGCAAAGCGTCAAAGAGAAGCCGCAATATTTCGCTGTACATGTAGAAATAAGAAAAAAAGAACATTTTTAAATCCACAAACAATAGAACAATTTAAACTGTAGACGGTAATGCTGATATATTTCTCCTTTTGAAGACTTTTGTTTTCTTCAAATTACCTCCCTTTAAAGGAATACCAGGATATTTACCTTGTGATTCGAATAAGATTGACAAACATTGAAATGATATGAATGAATACTATTATTTAAATAAGTAACAACAGCAAAATTAAATTTAAGCCAAGATAAATGTGTACACATTTCGTTAATTTTTTATAGATACCCTAATGTATAGGTATGAATATAAAATTTATAACCAAATGTTTTCATTTCAACGTTCCTAATGTTTGAATAGACTAAGGAAAGTCAAGAATACATAAATAAATCAATGCAGTCTTTTCCGGCGACATTGATGCCTTGCATCAACTTTCTCTTGTTATACTAACTAGAAACAACGTCTTGAACGACAACGCAGATGATACTCGAATACTTATTCTACTAACTAGAAACAACGTCTTGAACGGCGTTTTTAAATGATGTTATGGCAAAGAAAATAGGATTGGTTCCAGTTCAAACACCGTTTACGACAGTGTCTGTTTCATCACGAAGGCATTTTCACCTACCCGTGTATTTCTCGACTCTTTCATACCAGTACTCAACACCTCACTGACTAATATCCAACATAAACTATTTAGCCTATAGCTAGCTATGAAAGACGAATGGCGAAACAAAGATGAACCGTTCGACCTTTTTGCGTCATTTATGAAACTCGTTTGGGCGTGACTTGCTGTCACTGTCGTCAGGATGTCCGCATTTCAACCCTTGCTCGGCCAATAAGTCTTTCCGGTCATTAGTATTCAACCATTAGGCTAATGGATTTGATGGAATTTTGAAAGTGTTGTGTAGCGTTCTGGTTCGAAAACAGTAGGTCACTCAAGGTAAGTGCATTGGCCACCGTGCTACAACTGAAATATCGTTGAAAACGGCGTTTAACTCAAATCAATCTCCCAATCAATAAGCGTTACAATTTAAATATTGAGAAATAAACAACCAAAGCACCTTTAAAATAACTACATCCTGCACCAACGGCGATTGACTTCCATGGTGCTTGTATGACTTGATGGCGCAACGAGAAGACCCTGATTATGCTGTGCGAAATCACTAGGTACTACAGTTTAGCTAATGACCAGCCGAGCATTGGTAGCTCAGTCGATAGCGACGCGGGCTGTCCATCCAGGGGTTGTGAGTTCAAATCCTAGATCGTATAACATTCTTTCCGAATTTTGACAAACGTCACTGCGGCAAGCGTCCTTTGTCTTCCATCAATGGGCTAACATTTGTGGAAAAGTAGCAAGTTGCTTGGAAAGTATGTTGTGTGGAGTACTTGTAAAAGTAAGCAAGGAAACGCATGAGTAGTCGAACTGGCTGCTGCGATACGATATGACCGAAATATTGTTGTAAACGGCGTTTAGTCACTTTCAATCAATCATGTCCCAATTATCGACCTTTGTGTAACGTGGTCCTAATCAGATAATGCCAGTGTTTGGCTTGAACCTAGATTACCTAGATTATGCAAACTGCGTTGTGACATGATAAACAGGATATTTTCATTGATCTGTGAAAAAGGGGGTTCATAGACCGTACTCAATTGATTGGGTAATCATTCATTGTTTGTACACTTCTGAATAATTTATGTCTGCAATATATTGCATCGGATAAGCACATGAAAAGCAGCACATGTAAAAGAAAGAGTTATTTCTTTTTTTTTCGTGTTTGCACAACGTTGTCAACTTGATTCAGTAACTAATCTTAATTTATAGAGATGTAATTCAGGTTTTAAAAACTTGCTTCACAATCTATGTAAATGAAATAAGTACAACTCTTGTTCTGCCAAATTTATAAGCAAATATGTACGGGCCCCTTCTTCAGCATGGCGGCCACTTAATGTCATTTTAGGCATTTCTTATCGGGACCAAAGCATCGAACAACAAACATTTGCTGACGAAGTAGATATTCCTCAGCAGGATATAAAACAGGACATACTTTTTTTGTGTGTCACTGCGACGTTTCATTTTATAAGAATGGGATTTCAACGAGACGGATGTGCATGCTATTATATAAACGTATCTTGAAAACTCTCCAAGGCATCATCTGACTTGTGCCTAGAAACAAAGTATTCTAGAGAGATGTTTCTCTTTAAAGGTTAACCATTTCCCTGGTATAAACACGTTTTGACATATGAGCCGTCCCGCGAGAAAACCAACATTATGTCCTCTGTGTAATGTATCGACACGGATCAGCCTAAGCATGCCGCGCAGGTCTACCCGGAGAGACACTTTTCGCATCCTGTGGATTTTCTGTTTCAGGAATCATTACTCTTTACCCCTATTACCCTAAGACGGAATGTGTCGGCCCGGATCAGTCTGCGCGGACAGCGCAGGCTGATCTGGGTAGACACATGACGCAAAGGCCATATTGTTGGTTTTCTCGCGGGACGGCTCAGTTATGTAAAGCAGATGACGTTGAAAAACAACGTAAGAAAATGAGAAATGTTCGTTATTTATACATTTCCATTCACCTATATATTATATTCATATTGTAAATTGTTTTTATTCTGGCTGTATTAAATCAAATACCCCGAACGTGTTCAGTTAATAAACGCTTAACTTACAGCATCAAAATAATCATGTAATCACATAATTATATGTATATCACAGCCACTATGCTGTAGCTTTATTTTGATATTTAAATATGGCACCGTGTGAACTGCAGGTAATAATTTAAACAATCCTTTCCGGAAACCCAAACTAATTTACGACACATCTTCTAAGATGTGTCGTAAAGCCTACTCGACTTAATAAAACTTTTTTCAGACCGATGTATAAGAATGATTGCACGTCCGATCACGTTTTTTAAAATTGATATCAGTATAATCTGTATATAGAGGATATTTTATGAGTGTTTATTTATTATCACTTTTATTAAACGAGTTGTCTCAGATGATAGGCTGCGCACATGGCAAGCGTCCTATTCAGCTTAGTTAACGAGTTTATTAAAAGGGATAATTAATAAACACGAATAAGATATTCTTTTTATCACATAAAGTGATTTATGAGGTCTATTTCGAACATACTTGTTCAACCTGTACTTTCCAACATAGTAGTGTTTTCAAACTAGTTCGCTGTATTTTTGTCGTATAATGGAAAGGGTTAATGAATGTTTAATAAGGTCATGCAATTACTAGATCTAATTTTAAAATCTAATTCTAACCACAACCATAGTAACAGACACAATATCCCATTACACAAGTGTAAACAACTTATTGATTTTTAACAGCAATGTTTATATATATATATATATGTCATTTGACCTTAAGTTCGTCTAATTTCGGGAAAGATCGGTTAAGTTTGACTTATTTCGGGAGAGATCGGTATAGTTCGACTAATTCCGGGAGAAATCGCTTTAGGTCGACTTATTTCGTAAGAGGTCGGTTTCATTCGACTTATTTCGGCTCGACCAACAATCTTTCCGACGATTTACAAATCAATTCGTCTTTCACAAAATGTACGGTCTTACGATATATGTTGAAATGCAGCCGGTTGCTTGTAGAGTTCAATAAAAGGAAGCATACTGATTGAATGGAGTTTTTATCATGTAATCAAACTCGTCTGCTGTGACCGCCCCGAGGGTGTAGTGATGTAGCGTCCGCCTCGGCTGCGGGTTCGATCACCGACTTGCCATTAACAGAGACTTAAACATGATATAATTGGCTTTCTCTCCTTAGCGCCCATGCGTGTAAGTCTAGCATTACGACTGACTCGCTGGTGTTGGGATAAATGGACCAGTAATACCCAGCAGATGACGCACTATAACTATAAATAACATGTTGAAAGCGGCTTAAACACCATAAGAACAAACTCGTCTACTGCAGATGCGTCAAATCGAGCGGCTTGCATGTGAGAAAGTGTTATGAATGTAAGGATATCGATGGCTTAGCGTGAAACGGTTGTAACTGTATGTAATTTAAGAAGCAGTTACAACTGTTTCGCTCCGAGCAAACGAAATAGGTTCTGCCTAATCGTTCATCTAACAAGCCTTTAGCTTAGATTAATCATGCTCGATGTCTGGAGACTTAACCAGTACTCAAGCCGTGTGTGTGGAAAAATCCCAAAGTCAGGACCCGCTCATCACGGGACTCGAACAAGGGACCTTTGATACGAGAGGCAGACGCTCTACCTCTGCACCACTGTCTTCCACTTAACTAATTGCACGATGCAGATGGCGGCTGTCTAAATTCATTGTATTCAAACGTGAAATTGCTCAAGCAATGTCTTCAACTGTATACCAAGTTTTAGTCAGTGACAATTTTGTAATTGTTCCCGTTCTAGTATAGCAGGCAATTTACTGAATACATTGTGTTAAAAGGAGAAAAAAGCAATGTTTTCAAATGTATGCCAAGTTCACCCTTTCCGACCTGCAGACGCATTTTGATAAATAGCAGCAGACGACTTGGAAACATTGTGGCCAAAGGTGAAATTGCTCATGATGAGCAATTTCCCCTTTGGCCACAACGTTTTCACCTTTATTTAACAATTAAGCTATCTTTTATGGAGATTTTTCAGGTTTGTGTCACTATGTTTCCAAAGTCGTCTGATGTAGTGTATGTGGGTTAAAGTGTCATTTCTGTAAATGTTCCAATAGGTCATATCAGGTTCCGAAACTATAACACTGTGTGAAAACGTTCTCAGTACCAGAAATGAACTCCATGCTCCAAAACAGGCTTCTGATTGGTCAATTTGGTGAACGAATTTTGCTATAGACCAATTAGATACTTGAGCACAAATTATAAGCTCAGTTTAAATTTGTTAAGTGTTTGAGCCAGACTAAGGGTTAGGAATGCATAGGAAGGTCTCTCTTATCAGTATATAATAATAATTAACAAAGGTGCCCGGATCATATTAACACCCTTAAAATAAACTCGGTGATCAATTCGATCACCCACGAGATCAGGTTTTCAATGACGTAGCCTTGGCCTATTGTAAGCCCCGTATAAAGATACTACCTTTTAATTGAAATAACATTGTATATTTGTGTATATACGATACCTTCTAATTGAAATACATATATTAGCATATCGATATTGCTTTAATTATCTCTAAACAGCAACCCCTATCGAGTTCGATAAAATGCCGGGAAAAAACCCAGATTTATTTTAGTTGATTGATTGGCTTGAAACACTTTTGTAGTCATATCGCTGCTGTTAGTTCACCTTCTCATGTGTTTCCTGGTTTGGGATTGAAAGCCCGCGTCCCTACCGATTGAGCTTGCGGGCCCGACATGTATTTTGATAAAACACTATTACTTCTCAACGGTCTGCGTCACACGAGAATTAGATCTTCATGAATACCCGTAGTGGATATCGCAGGAAAATTTCTCTTACAATATTTAAATGTTCTGCTCATAAATTGGTGTTTAAAATACTGGTAGACATAACAACATACGATATGAATATAAAATATGTCCTATTTTCTATACTCAAATCGTTGAAGATGAATATCATTTTATCATGACCTGCCCATTATAAAGTTACTTAAGAAAGCAATATATTACTCAGCTAAAAAAATCTGCACCCACGCATCAATTATTTTATCAGTTGTTTAACAGCGATGAAACGACATTTTTTAAACGTTCACTGTTTAGATACTTTGCATTAAAAATCAGATTGATTAATTGGGTTTAAACGCCGTTTTCAATAATATTTCAGTCATGTCACGGCGTCCAGTTCACATACTCATGTCTTTTTTGGCTTTCTCACACCAGTACTCCACTAAACATACTTTCCGAGCAACTGGCTGTTTTACCAAATAGACTGTAAGCCCATTGGTGGAAGACGAATGACAGTATTTCAGTACTATAACGACTTTTCCTGCGTACTTTACCAATCATAGGGGCCTGGCAAGCTAATAAAAAAAAGAGAGAAACGGAAAAAAGAAAAATCTATTATTATCGCTTTCTGACGCCTCTGCAGCAGACGGCTTTTTGAAAACATAGTGACAAAAGAAGAAATTGCTCAAAACGAGCAATTTCTCCTTTTGCCATAAAGTTTTCCACTTTTAGCCATAGGTTATCCATTCAATTATAGAGATTTTCCATTTTTTGACAAAATATGTTCAAAGTCGTCTGCTGCAGAATTGTTGTATGAGGAAAAGGGTTAATAGACAAGGGCTCCAACTTCTTGTCAGTCAGGTTTGACCCATGTCACCGTTAAGACTGGTGTTCGTAATGACCCATGTCACCGTTAAGACTGGTGTTCATAATTACCCATGTCACCGTTAAGACAAGTGTTTGTAATGACCCATGTCACCGTTAAGACTGGTGTTCGTAATGACCCATGTCACCGTTAAGACTGGTGTTCGTAATGACCCATGTCACCGTTAAGACTGGTGTTCGTAATGACCCATGTCACCGTTAAGACTGGTGTTCGTAATGACCCATGTCACTGTTAAGACTGGTGTTCGTAATGACCCATGTCACCGTTAAGACTGGTGTTCGTAATGACCCATGTCACCGTTAAGACTGGTGTTCGTAATGACCCATGTCACTGTTAAGACTGGTGTTCGTAATGACCCATGTCACTGTTAAGACTGGTGTTCATAATTACCCATGTCACCGTTAAGACTGGTGTTCGTAATGACCCATGTCACCGTTAAGACTCACGGGTTCGATACCCGGTTGCGGCGACATTCTTTCGGGCGATGTTTTCCATTGCCTCTCACCTCTGATCTATGTGAGAAAGTAGTCAGTGGCTTCGAAAGAATGTTGTGTAAGTACTGGTGTGGGAAAGCCAGGAAAACATGGGTAGGTGCACTGACCGCCGTGATATGACCAAAGCTGTTGAAAGCGGCGTTAAACTCCAAACAAACAAACAAACAAATCACCGTTAAGACTGGTGTTCGTAATGACCCATGTCACTGTTAAGACTGGTGTTCGTAAACCGATCGTTTTCGGATTAAATCCTTGTGACCAGTGTTTAGGGTAAACATTTAGCTGCATGCTGACACATAACGCTTTATTTAATCGTTATTTTATTATTTTGCATCGAACCAAATTGCAAAACATGGGTCAAATCTAGCTGACGGGGAAGTTACGTCTCTTTTCCATATATAATAAAGTAAACAGTTTAATTGTTTTACATTGCGTGCCTAATTAGCCTATAGTACTAATTACTGGTATCACTATATGAGCCGTCCCACGAGAAAACCAACATTGTGGACTCTGCGTAAACTATCGACAGGGATAAGCCTAAGCATGCAGCGCAGGCCAACCCGGACAGACACCTTTCGCCTTATATCGATTCTCTGTTTCAGGAATCATAACGATATGTGAGAAAGCACATGTGAGCCGTCCCGCGAGAAAGCCAACATTGTGGACTCATTTAGTATCGTCCAGGATCAGCCGAAGCATGCCGCGCAAGCTAACCCGGACAGACACACTTCGCTTCCTATGGATTTTCTGTTTCAGGAATCATTACTCTTTACCTCTATATCCCAGAGACGGAATGTGTCGGCCCGTGTTAGTCTGCATTATGCTAGCCTCGCAACCCTGAGTACCATTTAAAAAAAAAGGCATGACCCGACCGGGTATCGAACTCAGGTCTTCCGCTTGAAAGGCGGAGGCTCTAACCACTACCCCCAGGACAACGATGCAACGTATTAAACCCCCATAATAAATACGATATACTGAATAACTAGTATACAATAGTAAGATCAATCTCATTTACATTGATTTTTTTTTCCAACACATAACTTAATCGTTTGTTTGAGTAAGTAATTACTCAATATTGATATACAAGTATACCACAGTGTAAATATTAGGATGGCAGTGTCGTAGTTGGTTGTTTAGTTTATGGTGCTAAGCCTCAGCATGATTGGTAGTGCGTGGACCATCATTGTCGTAATGATTCCAGGAGCGGCGTTCTCCCTCTACCCACTGCTCAGTCACATAGTCCTTAACCCTTTCCCTCATATAGACGCTTTCTGACGCCTCTGCTGCAGACGGCGTTTTTGAAAACATAGTGACAAAAGAAGAAATTGCACAAAACGTGCAATTTCTCCTTTTGTCACAATGTTTTCCACTTTTAGTGATAGGTTATCCATTCAATTATAGAGAATTTCCATGTTTTGACAAACTATGTTCAAAGTCGTCTGCTGCATAATTGTCTTATGAGGGAAAGGTTTAAGCTTAGACACCGGCACCGGCACAGAGTCGTTGTCATATACCACGGTGAGTACAATGTTGTCAAAAGTCGTCTACTGAAAATGTGTCAAAATGCATCTTATAAGTGGGAAAAGGTGTTAAGAATACGGACCCAAAGTTTATAATGATGACCCGACCTTCTATATATCAAAATACTAGATCGATTTTATTGGTCCCGTGACAGCCCAAGTTTGAAAGAAGTAAAAAAAATGAATATTGATTGGGAATCAATAATATAAGACCTCGGCTGTTCGTAATTTCAATTATTCAAAGGTTTAGAATGATGACCGCTTTGATGAAATAGGAATTTAAAATCCTTAACTCTTTCCAAATTACAGACTTTTTCAGACGCCTCTGCAGCAGACGACTTTTGAAAATATTGTGACAAAAGGAGAAATTGCTCATCATGAGTAATCTCTCGTTTTGGCACAATTTTTTCAACTTAAGTTCTTTCATTTATAGGGAAATTACATATTTTTGACTAAATGTTTTCTGAGTCGTCTGCTGCAGGTTTGTTGTAATCGGTAAAGGGTTAAAGGACAAGTAATCCCTTAATCCCACCCCAAGAGATTCGTTCACATTAAACAAAACTGTCGTCGGAGAAATCTGTATGAACCCTTTTCCACACATACTACAAATCTGCAGCAGACGACTTTAACATTATCTAAGCAAAAACACAGAAAATCACTCTAAATGTAGGTATAATCACTGAAAAAAGGTTGAACACATTATGGCAAAACGTTTTGAGCAATTTCTCATTTTGTCAGAATTACTTCAAAAGTCGTCTGCTGCAGAGGCATCAGAAAGCGTCTATATTTGGGAAAGGGTTAACCCTTTTACCATATGCAATACATTTGCAGAATATAACTTTAAAACGGAAAGGACACTCTCTATAAACGAGTGTAGAATTAGTAGAATCAGTAGATAGAGTTTCTCCTTTTGTCACAATGTTTTAAAACATTGGCTGCTGCAGACGTTTACCAATTCGCATGCATGTTGGAAAAGGGGGGATTAAATGACAAGTATGCCCTTAATCTCATCCCTAGAGGTTCATTTATCTGGAACGAAATGCTCATCGCAAAAATTACTCAATTAATATGGAATGAATTTTTTTTTTTACATGCATTTCTAATCTATCAATCTAAACAGTCCATCCCAGTCGCGGCGCTGTTGTCATGGTGGAGTGCACTTGGGCAAGGCACATTGCCTAGCCTAGTACTGGTTTGTCTACCCAGGTATCATGAATAAGTGAACTGTCGCCGTGATATAACTGAAATAATGTTGAAAACGGCGTAAAACCCCAACAAAACAAACAGTCCTAGTCATTCTGTCCGACACTTGGCAAAAGTAAATGGGATAACCCATTCGGGTTATGCCAATGTTTATGAAAGTTAAGTTATAGTAACGTTTAGTCTATCAGTGGTATATCGGATGAATCTGTATTAACCGTTTCCCTCATACAAACAAATCTGAATCAGACGACTTTGAAATTATCTTGGCAAAAACACAAAAAATCACAGGTGGTGCGGGAATCTATACGGTTTAATTATCATTCATATGAATTGCTGATTTATATATTTTAGTTTTAAGTGACCCTTGTGCTGTCTAAGATAGTCTCGTTCAAATAAAACTGTTTGCAGTCTGATATTTAATCCTCATCGACTCATTTTCTTAAGTTGATTGACACGCTCTTCAGCATAAGTGTAATCTTTTCCCCAATCCCACCCTTCCCCAAAACACATGTGACGATTCTGCAGTGGACGATTGTTTAAAACGTCGTCGTTAAAAGGATAAAATTCTCATCATGATCGATTTCACCTCTTGCAATAATGGTTTTTCAAATATATTCAAATAATATACCATTTTTAAATACCTTTTCCACATTATACCATGATGTTTTAAAGTCGTCTGCTGCATATTTGTAGGGAAACAGTGTTGAATTAAAAAGGTCCTCGTTACTTGCTAACGGAAGTCTCGAATTGCGAAAGTATTTGTTTAATACATTCGACTTTGAAGACTTTTACGCTTTTGCAGCAGACGGCATTTAATTTGAAATCTTTTTGGTTTACCCTTTCCCACACAATGAGCAATTTCTCCTTTGGCCACAATGTTTTCAACTTTATTTAACAATTAATCTATCTTTTATGGAGATTTTTGAGGTTTTTTGTCACTATGTTTTCAAAGTCGTCTGCTGAAAATTTGTTGTATGTGGAAAATGGGTTAATAAGAAAGAAAGAAAAAAAAAAGAAAAAAAAAAGAAGACATTTCCTCGATTGGTTTGTAAATTAATTGCTCATTTCAAACATTTTCTCCTATTTTAACAACAACATTTTCAAAGTCTTCTGCTGTAAAGGATTAAACAGTCGTCTGTATCAAGTAATGTGATACTAGTATTCCCTTCCCACACACAAACGCTTTCTGTCGCCATGCAGCAGACGTTTTTTGAAAATATTGCGGCGCAACGTTTTCAACTTTATCTAATTGATGTGGTTTTTTGTTCAGTTAAAGAAAGTTTCAATATTTATACTAAGTCGTCTGCTGCATATTTGTTGTAATTGGGAGAGGTTTAAATCGGTAATTTAATGATTGATAACATATAGCCGATGACTGATCAGATACGAATTCAGTGCATGTAGATCGATCGATATCTGATCTTATACAAAATCGTTTTTAACCCTTTACCATAGAATACATTTGCAACAGACGACTTACTATCTAGGCATACATAGGGGATATCTCTGCGAATGAGATTACAATTATTGAATAGAGTAAAAAAAGAGCCTTCATGGCATAAATAGCATTATGAGCAATTTCTTCTTTTGCCACAACGTTTTCAATCTTCGTCTTCTGCAGAGGCGTCAGAAAGCGTTCGTATCTGGGAAAGGGTTAAATTAAGAAATCACTGAGAATGACGATGCTGATGAAATAAGTTCAAACTTGAATTCTATGCCCCGCGAAATGTCAAAATACTTCATTATATATACGCAAATCCAATGCTTTTGTAAACATATACAATGAAGGAATAAAGAATGATTTTACTATATGCTTTTTATGAATTTATAATAGCTCTTCACAAATTGACAGCAATTTCGAAATTTTTATTTTGCATTAAACTGTCTATTTCGAAATGATGTTGACCTATACCATGATACGGGCGACTCTCGATGCCCCTGTGAGAGATTGAATATAAATTAAAATGTGAGCTCATTCCACGCAATGATTTTTCCAATTCTGTTTCGAATTTTTATTTGCAGATTGTATTTAGGGTCTTATTCCGTCTCATTAAAACTGACCAAAATACTTCGCTGAATACGAGCGCGTGGTTTTTAATGAGATTGGCTCAAATAAACTCTCTGTTACATGATAAGTTTACCCATTTTCTCACATACAACACATCTGTAGCAGATCCAGATATAAATATGCAAAATCTCTAAAAATGAAAGAACAATGATTGAATGAAGTTGAAAACATTGTGACAAAAGGAGAATTTGCTATGTATAAGCAATTTCTCTTTTTGACGAAATGTTTTCAAAAGTCATCTGCTGCAAAGTGGCCAGAAAGCGTCTCAATGTGGAAAAGGTTTAAACATACATTGGTGTTATACACATGGGCCTACACTTCTTTTCTTCATCAAATGAGCCGTCCCGCAAGAAAACCAACATTGTGGCCTCTGCGTAATGTATTGACCCAGATTAGCCTAAGCATGCAGCGCAAGCTAACCCGGACGGACACTTCTCGCCTCCTGTGGATTATCTGTTTCAGGAATCATTACTCTATACATCTTCCCCCCTAAGACGGAATGTGTCGGCCGGATCAGTCTGCGCGGACAGCGCAGGCTGATCTGGTCGATACATTACGCAGATGATATGAGCCGTCCCGCGAGAAAACCAACATTGTGGCCTCTGCGACACATCCCGTCTCAGGGGGAAAGAGGTAAAAAGTATTGGTTCCTGAAAGTGAAAATCCACAGGAGCCAGAAAGTGTCTGTCCGGGTTAACCTGCGCGGCATGCTTAGGCTGATCCGGGTCGATACTTTACGCAGAGTCCAGAATGTTGGTTTTCTCGCGGGACTGCTCAAATATGCTGGCTAGACTGTGGGGATGCAAAAGCCCGCCTGAGCCTTCGTTATATACAAACACGTTTAGACCACATTCGCACGGTTCGAAAATAATTATAGTGAAACGGCGACAAAAGGGAATATTTATGACTTAAGACGACTAACATATCTTTAAAGAACACTGGATTGGTTGTGGTTTATCGGAAATTAATATTTAATAAAGAGAGAAAATGAAAAAGTCATATTTGTAAAACATATTTAAGAATGCGTGATTTCGGGGAAAGCGTTTTAACTCTTTCCAACATACATCAAATCCGTAACAGACGACTTTGAAAACATGTATATAAAAAAATGGAACATATCTATGAATGAAAGAATAATTAGTGAAAAGAGTTGAAAACATGAGCAATTTCTTCTTTTGCCACAACGTTTCAAAAAGTCGACTGCTGCATATTCGTCGGAATGTGTCTGCAAGTTGGAAAGGATTATACAAGCCTGTGGTAAAGTAGTTAGAGCGTCAGGCGCTGTAGTGGGAGGTTAAGGTCTATCGGTCCCGATCGGGTCATACCAAGTACTCTATTAAACTGGTCATAATGGTTCCCCTTCTGGGCGCTGAAGCTTTAATGGGAATCGTTGCACTGATAGAAATATCAGTAGTTTTAGTAAGTTTACCAAGGAATCACTTGATATACATGAGATAGTTTTGAAAGAGGGGATGATACACTATTCAAACAAGGGATTTGTCCGCAAACAAAGAAGACAAACAGTTATAAAGAGACGCCAACGCATTCAGCCACCCACCAGAAAATAATTCGGTTCAGCAGCGCCACGGAATGTTTCACATATTTCGTCACGATCCATCGCCAGCAAATCATAATAAGTGTTCTAACCTTTCTTGTGGTTAATACTTTGGTAAATGTAATAGTTCTGGCCCTGGCATGTCAAATATCAGAGGTCAGATTGTAATATTCTACTCGTTATAGAAATGACCTCTGACCATTGACATGCCAGTCATATATCTTTAATTGACCCCACAGAGTGAATTAGAACGGTTGTCTGCCCCACGGTAAAATGTCGCACATACAAGAACATCTTTAGGTAGTCCGAAGTACCTTCTCCTTATTACTAGCATAGGAGGTAATATGTGTGCCACTTGAATACAACTGAGGGTTGAAACTTGATGATTTACATGTACACATAGAAGGTACTTCAACGTTTTTAGCATTGGCTCTGAACTTTTTCTAAATACACAGCTGGACCAAATCCTTTTTATTTTGAAGAGATTCCACATAGAAATGGTTAAGATAAATCGTGAGAATATTATTATGTTAACAGTTTACCTGTAATATATGAGCCGTCCCACGAGAAAACCAACATTGTGGACTCTGCGTAAAGTATCGACCCGGATCAGCCTAAGCATGCCGCGCAGGCTATTCCGGACAGACACTTTTCGCCTCCTGTGGGTTTTCTCTTTCAGGAAGCATTACTCTATACATATATCCCCCTGAGACGGAATGTGTCGGCCCGGATTAGACTGCGCAGGCTGATCTGGGTCGATATAATGTTAGTTTTCTCGTGGAACGGCTCATACATAGATTATATTAGAATCGTCTGCTCTGAAAACCTACATGCACGAGGAGAATGTGTTACGTTACATCTGCTAACCCTTTTTGAGGTATCTGCAGCATCTATGACATTTAAAAATAGTGTGGCAAAAGGAGATCCAAATAGTTTCAACACTGAACACAAATATTCTTTAGAATATAGAGAATTCCATTTTCTTTTTATAATAGAAGTTTATTGCATATAGTTGTATGTGGGATAAGGTTAAATTAGATTTGAACATTTTCGTTCGAAACCATTTCTCCTTTTCCACAATGCATTAAGAAGCTGTCTGCTACAAAGACGCTTAATGCGGAGCGTTGCGGGTAAAGGGTTTGCTTAAACGATATAACAAGACAAATGACTTGCACAATTTTAAGTTTAAGTGTATTTTATGCATTTAACGCGCCATTTCCTCATCGCATGGTATGACAAATAATTGAAGAAAAGTAGCCCGGGGGTATTGCACATCTAACGTTATCATTTTGTTGCTATTTTTGTACTGATGATCTTTTTCATTTTTCCTTAACCACGATATTTTGTTTTTATGGGTTTTACGTCATTTTCAATAATGTTCAATAATATCATGGTTTATGCGTGAGTTACTAGGACTACTGGATTCTGTCCCCACAGTGTGCTAAGCACCAATCAGGGAAAGCAATTAGTATCACTTTAACAAATCGGGATAAAAAAAAATACATATCAATCTCTAAGCATACAGCAGAAATAGAATTTCAACATTTACCATAAGAAATTCAGAAGAATGAGAAAACGACGAAGAATGTGGAGAAGGAGAAGAAGGAGAAGAAGAAAAAGAAAAAAAAGAACATTTACTCACTATTAATGAATAGACGTTTGTCATCAGATCCTTCAAGTGTCCATCCAGTGTTAGGTTATCTCCCTTGTATTCGTGTATATTTAATATCAGACGATTTACCTCCCTTTCCAATTTTTCATCTTTCTGCTGCCTTGACTCCCATTGCCAATATAGTGCTTTACTGAAAAATAACAGTTTTCAATGTGATTTGGTACACTCAAAAGACAATAAATATCAGTAATTGTTAACGCCACTACAACAGAACCCTTTAGTTTAGTATGTGTATCTTGTAACGCAATGTACGAGTGTTCTCATAATCTGTTATAGTTGCATTCATACAACATTTTCATTTGTTTATGATTATACATTCTGTTTTTAGCTCACCTATGCACGAAGTGCAAGGTGAGCTATTGTGATCACATTTTGTCCGGCGTCCGTCCGTCGTGCGTCGTGCGTCGTCCGTCGTCCGTCGTGCGTCGTGCGTCGTGCGTCGTGCGTCGTCCGTCGTCCGTCGTGCGTCGTGCGTCGTCAACATTTGAGCTACATTTTGCATCCAATCTTCATGAAAGTTTATCAGAACGTTCATCTCCATAAAATCTTGGACAAGTTCGAAACTGGGCCATATGAGGTCAAAAACTAGGTCACTAGGTCGAATTGAAGGGAAATCTTGTTAACACTCTGGAGGCCACATTTTCAACTTGACCATGTTGAAACTTGATCAGAATGTTTGTCTTGATGATATGTAGGTCAAGTTCGAACATGGGTCACATCGGGTCAAAAAGTAGGTCACTAGGTCAAATTGAAGGAAAATCTTGTTAACACTCCAGAGGCTGCAATTTTTCGAATATGGGTTATGCCGGGTCAAAAACTAGGTCACTAGGTCAAATTGAAGGAAAATCTTGTTAACACTTTTGATGCCGCATTTTTTGGTCAGAATGTTTGTCTTCAAGATATCTAGTTCCAGTTTAAATATGGGTCATATTGGATCGTCAGAAACTAGGTCACTAGGCCAAATTGAGGGGAACTCTTGTTAACTCTGTAGAAGCCGCATGTTTTGCTTCAGCAGCTTGAAATTTTGTCAGAATGTTGAGCTGAATGATATCTAAACCAAGTTCGAATATGGGTCATGCCGGGTCAAAAACTAGGTCACTAGGTCAAATTTAAGGAAAATCTTGTTAACACTTTGGATGCCGCAATCTTTGCTTCAGCAGCTTGAAATTTAGTCAGAATGTTTGTCTAAATGATATCTAGGCCAAGTTCGGATATGGGTCATGCCGGGTTAAAAACTAGGTCACTAGGCCCAATTGAAGGGTAATCTTGTTAACACTCTGGATACTGCATTTTTAATTTCAGCATGATAAAACTTTATCAGAATGTTTTTCTTGATGATATATAGGCCAAGTTCGAATATGGGTCATGCTGGGTCAAAAACTAGGTCACTAGATCAAATTGAAGGAAAATCTTGTGAACACTTTGGATGCCGCATTTTGTGTTTCAGCAGCTTGAAATTTGGTCAGAATGTTTGTCTGAATTATATCTAGGTCAAGTTCGAATATGGGTCATATTGGATCAGAAACTAGGTCAATAAAGGAAAATATTGTTCAAACTCCGGAGGCCGCATTTTTACTTTGAGCAAGTTGAAACTTTGTCAGAATGTTGTCTTGATGATATCTAGTCCATGTTGGAATATGGGTCATATCAGGTAAAAAAATATAGATCACTAGGCCAAATGAAGGAAAATATTGTTAACACTGTGGAGGTTGCATTCAGAATAATTGTCTTGATGTGTTTTGCATTGCAGTACATTGTATAATTAAGGTGAGCGATCCAGGGCCATCATGGCCCTCTTGTTAATAATATTGACCATTTATCCGATATAATTACATGATGTTCATTGTACCATATACACATATCAGTGGATAATGCCCTGATCATTGCAATGCTTCAAACAGTGATAATATAAAACCGATACGTTCCACTTTTTGAGCTTCTTTGGTCTATAATATCACTAAGCCCAAGCAAGGAATAAACATAAATATATGGAGAGACAGGCTCTTATTTTGTATCCAGTGTCCCAATACTTGATTAAAGAAATTGAATTGAATTGAATCCAATTCATATTTCAGCAACACTGTGCGAAAACCAAACTTAATTTTGTTCGACTAGTGAAGACCCAGATCAATCTACGTGTCAGCAGAAAACCATTCATTTTTAGCATGAATGCTTCTGCAGATACTCATGTTTAATTATTATGATTACACTTAGGTTGGTTTTCTCCGAGCGCCATACGATGAATGTAATACCCTGTGTAGACATGGAATGATGAAATAAATAAGCAGAACACTTGAGATCGTGATGTCTTTCCATTCGTTAACAAACACACGGCAACACCAACCAAAACTTCTTGGTCAACCAGTTACTACCCAAAAATATAAGAGTCCTAAATTAGAAGTAAAATAACAAGTTATGTTTACGGAATGGATATCGGACTATAGGAGATGTGACACTGGTCGAGTAGATACGTAGAAAGATGTGACTTTGGCCGAGTAGATACGTAGAAAGACATGACACTGGCCGAGTAGATACGTAGAAAGATGAGACTCTGGCCGAGTAGATACGTAGAAAGATGTGACTCTGGCCGAGTAGATACGTAGAAAGATGAGACTCTGACCGAGTAGATACGTAGAAAGATGTGACTTTGGCCGAGTAGATACGTAGAAAGATGTGACTCTGGCCGAGTAGATACGTAGAAAGATGAGACTCTGGCCGAGTAGATACGTAGAAAGATGTGACTCTGGCCGAGTAGATACGTAGAAAGATGTGACTCTGGCCGAGTAGATACGTAGAAAGATGTGACACTGGCCGAGAAGATACGTATACAGATATGACTCTGGCCGAGTAGATACGTAGAAAGATGTGACACTGGCCGAGTAGATACGTAGAAAGATGTGACACTGGCCGAGTAGATACGTAGAAAGATGTGACACTGGCCGAGTAGTTACGTATACATATGTGACTCTGGCCGAGTAGATACGTAGAAAGATGTGACTCTGGCCGAGTAGATACGTAGAAATATGTGACACTGGCCGAGTAGATACATAGAAAGATGAGACTCTGGCCGAGAAGATACGTAGAAAGATGTGACTCTGGCCGAGTAGATACGTAGAAAAATGTGACTCTGGCCGAGTAGATACGTAGAAAGATTTGACACTGGCCGAGTAGATACGTAGAAAGATGTGACACTGGCCGAGTAGATACGTAGAAAGATGTGACACTGGCCGAGTAGATACGTAGAAAGATGTGACACTGGCCGAGTAGATACGTATACAGATGTGACTCTGGCCGAGTAGATACGTAGAAAGATGTGACTCTGGCCGAGTAGATACGTAGAAAGATGTGACACTGGCCGAGTAGATACATAGAAAGATGAGACTCTGGCCGAGTAGATACGTAGAAAGATGTGACTCTGGCCGAGTAGATACATAGAAAGATTTGACTCTGGTCTTGTAGATACGTAGAAAGATATGACTCTGGCCGAGTAGATACTTAGAAAGATGTGACTCTGGCCCAGAAGATACGTAGACAGATGTGACTCTAGCCGAGTTGATACGTAGACAGATGTGACTTTGGCCGAGTAGATACGTAGAAAGATGTGACTTTGGCCGAGTAGATACGTAGAAAGATGTGACTTTGGCCGAGTAGATACGTAGAAAGATGTGACTCTGGCCGAGTAGATACGCAGAAAGATTGGCAATTCGATACAACTTCGATCTAAAAGATCAGGCAAAACACCGTATCGTTTGTTTATAAATTAAGTAGGTTATGTTGTCAGCCATCAGACCGTGATACAGGTATAAACTTATTGTATAGGGGACGGTAAAGGATTTAAATATGTATATATAGCATGCTCCACTAACTGATATAACTATAATAAAGTACATACCTCTATATAAAGGTGCATTCTTAACGTTCTAATATCCTTTCGTGACACTTAAACCCTTTGTTGTGAGTACTCAAAAGAATCGTCTCTGTGAGACGATTCTTTTGAGTACCCACAGCAAAGAGTTTGGTTATGTAATAAGAGAGAAATTGTGTGGAAAAGACCAGTTTCCTCCCCCTTAGTTTAACCGCCTCTGACTTTGGAGTAGCTGATTAGACTTAGTGTTTAAAATGTACTGCAGGGTAAAAACTTGTTAACTTATCTGCAGTCATTCAAATAAAGAGAACATTTTGTTACTTTAAGAACTGTAAGGGAAGTTAATAATGTTTACCAATGGAAAAACAAACATGTATATTGCATGATTTTTCAGATAATTTGTAGCTTTCATTACGTTAAGTTAACCCTTCCCCACGTAAAGACGCTTTCTGACGCCCCTGCAGCAGACGACTTCCTAAATAATTGTGGCTAATGCGGAAAATTGCTTAATTCGCTGTTTCTCCAGTTGCCACAATGTTTTCAACTATATTCAACAAGTGTCAATTATAGAGTTTCGTCATTGTTTACTGAAAGTCTTCAAAGTCGTCGGGTTCATATTTATTATATTTGAGTAAAAGTAAAGGATCATAGAAGATTATCTTTAGTTAAAGAGATCAAGATACATGTATATATTAAATATATATATTTTAATTATCTCGATCTAACAACTAAATGCTTTAAAAACAAACGATTCTGTTTTTATGTTTGAATACAGATCACCCGACGAAATATTAACACTTGATACATTCACGTTTGTATCAGAATTATCCACTGGTATTTTTTTAAATTATACTTGTTATTAAAAGGGAAACAACTCACATAGTTTTAAACTGTAAGAACACAAAGGGAAGTAATAAATGGTTGACATTGAAACAACAAAACTAAGATATTTCGTAAGCTTTTAAAACTTCATTACAGAAAAAAAAGAAAATTCCTTTTACTGATCTTAACATACAAAACAGGTACGCTATCGAAATATGACGACATGGAAATAGAGCAACGTGATTCGTGCGTAAAATTTAACCGTGCCTTAGGTTTCCCAACCTTCACAACCGTTAACCCTTTCCCTCATACGACAATTCTGCAGCAGACGACTTTGAACATATTTTGTCAAAAAAAAGAAAATCTCTATGATTAAATGGAAGATCAATGACTAAAAGTAGAAAACATTGTGTCAAAAGGAGAAATTGCTCGTTTTGAGCAATTTCTTCTTTTGTCACTATGTTTTCAAAACGCCGTCTTCTGCAGAGGCGTAAGAAAGCGTCTATATGAGGGAACATTATGATGCTATCTGTAGTTTAAAAGGTGAACATTTGGGACATAAAATGTGTCGACCTTGTAAATTGTCGTTAAATACAATAAGGATGTGATGATCTTTCGGTAAAAACAATCCTGTTTGGTGATTCAGGTGAGTCAGAAACCTGATGACGATTGATTGTTTGGTGTTTAACGGCGCTTACCACATTTCTTTCAGGGCGTTTCCTGTGTTAGTTACCAGTAAAACTGGTCCATTAGTCCTGATACCAGCAATTCAGTCGTTATGCTAACCCCGCTACCCTGAGCGCCAATGAGAGCAGCCATTACTTCAATCTTTAATTTCCTTTGGTGTGACCCGACCGGGGATCGAAACCGCGACCACCCGAGGCGGTACCAGATAACGAAGGGTGAAGACTGTAATGATTATTGTCAACGTATCTGAAGCAGACCTTTCTCCCTTATAATCTGAATTATTTACGTAAAATCATTATTTACGCCTTATTATAAAATGCAGTGTGTTTTTTCCCAAGTATTATGTTAAAGCATATGTTTATATTTGTAATTATTTTCACATTGAACCCTATGCGTTCAAGTCTATGAATAACTCTTCTGTTCTATTTTGGTCTGTTCTAAATTCACAAGTATATAGATTATTATCTAGGACGTAAACTAGTGCGTTTGTTTGATTGCGTTTTAACGCCCGTTTTTATCATTATCTCAGTTATATCACGTCGACAGATCACCTTTTCACGATCCCTGGGTCAACAAACCAGTACTAGGCTAGGAAACGTAAACTGGAACTGGAACGACTCAAACGTCAATGCTTAAAATTAATCCGCTATACTCGAATTATGTAGGCATCGAACAAAGAGATACTTTTTGGCACTCCGAATTTCCTTCAACATATAGATATATATATAAGCGGCGCTCTTCTCAAATACACCGTAAGGCATCTGCGAGCAGTGTATATTCAGATTAGCTAGCGCATCCACACATTCTGATCTAGCTCTGCAATGCTCACCAGTTACTCCTAAGTAACATCTAGGTTTGTTCGTTTATAATCGCACAATAGGCGTCTGGGTTTATATTTGAATGGCGTCCCGACCCCCTTACACCTATGACGGTGTAAATAAAAGAGCTACAAGCTGTATAAAAAAAGAGAAGAAAAAAGTTGCTCAAATGGACAACAGTAAGTTTTAATAAAACGAATATATCTGGCGGACGCGTATTTTTATGTCAGTACATGTATCATCTGAAACGAGTTAATTATAATGCAGTCTTTTTGTATGCGGGAAAGAGTTTAAACAAGAAATGTTTCTCTCGGGATTCGGCAAAATTATTATTCCAACCAATGAGGATCGAGAGACCGGGAAGGTTTAGCACCATCTAAGTACCGTATGTTTAACCCTTTTCAAAAAACAACAAATATGCAGCAGATGATTTTGAAAGACTCTTGAGTAAAACAATGGACAATTTCTAAAAAAAGAAAGTCTGATTATTGAATAGGGTTGAAAACATTGTGGCAAAACGAGAAATTGCTCATTATGAGCAATTTATCCTTTTGTCACAGTGTTTTCAAAAGTCGTCTGAATCAAATGTGTCTAAATGCGTCTATAAGTGGAAAAGGGTTGACAAAAATTAGCATGGATCTTTCTACTGCGAATCATGAATGTAGAAATTTCGATTATTCTTCTTACGTGTACATATTCGTTGCCTTACTGCAAGAATATCGAAACTTCTCGACCCCCTTACCATATAAAACATTATTGAAGCAGAACACGTTGAAAACAGGTGTAGGCAAAACTATAACAAATCTCTGTAAATAAGAGTTAACCCTTTCCCATTTCAATAACTTAACCCTTTCCCACATACAAAAAAATCTGCAGCAGACGGCTTTTGAAAACATTGTGACAAAAAAAGAAATTGCTCAAAACGAGCAATTTCTCCTTTTGCCACAATGTTTTCAACTCTTTTCAACAATTATTCTTTCATTTATACAGATGTTTTCTAGTTTTGCCTTTATGTTTTCAAAGTCGTCTGCTGCATATTTGTTGTATGTGGGAAAGGGTTAAGTAATTGAACAAAGTTGAATAAGGTTTGGCGACATGACACTATTATCAAGTATCGCCTGCGGAAGTTGCGTGAAAGTGCGTCTGCATATATGGGAAAGGTTTATGTAATTTGGTAATGGGGTATATCTATGCATTATTTATTTTATATAATGGTTGAACTTAGTATGACACTGTGACGTGACTGGTTATTTGATCCTGTTGTGATAAGCTACCTTCTGTATTCGCAGGATTCTTCGATGTTTGAGTAGCAAATGGACTACACACAGTAAAACACTTTGAATTCTCGAGGTCAAAATTTCGCGATTTTAGTCCGAAATCAGCCTTTTATTTTAAATTCGTGTATTCATGAATTCGCGATATCGGGACTAAATTGTTCAAACAGCCTATTTAATAAGAGGCTATGTGTGAACAAAATATAATGCCTAACTTATTTGTACCAAATTGTCAACACTCAAGGTAGAATGCAGTCTACACGTTACAAAATAAATCACATCGGCTAAAGTAGCACATTTTCTGATATTTGAAAATTCCGGACATTATTCGCGGGAATTATGAATTCGCGAGGAAATCAATTCGCGAATATTTGCGAAAATAAATATGTTTTACAGTATTTGAGGGCCGCGTTCTACAAAAAAACATCCTTAAATCAATGGTTATAAGCACAAATCCATATCAATTAGAGGTATATTATGGTGCTACATTGTTCGCCCTCTTGTCATAGACGTTTGCAACTTATACCAAACAGTTTCAAGCGTTTCAAAGAAAATACTGAAATATGTTGTTTACCAAGGACTCCATTGCATGTAGACGGACAGTGCAGGTTCCGACCTAGGACTACATTGCATGTAGACGGACAGTGCAGGTTCCAACCTAGGACTACATTGCATGTAAACGGACAGTGCAGGTTCCAACCTAGGACTACATTGCATGTAGACGGACAGTGCAGGTTCCGACCTAGGACTACATTGCATGTAGACGAACAGTCCGAGTTCCGACCTAGGACTACATTACATGTAGACGGACAGTACAGGTTCCGACTTAAGACTACATTACATGTAGACGGACAGTTCAGGTTCCGACCTATGACTATATTACATGTAGACGGACAGTGTATGTTCCGACCTGAGACTACATTACATGTAAACGGACAGTTCAGGTTCCGACCTAACACTACATTACATGTAGACGAACAGTTCATGTTCCGACCTAAGACTACATTACATGTAGAAGGACAGTTCACGTTCAGACCTAAGACTACATTACATGTAGACGGACAGTGCGGGTTCCGACCTAAGACTACATTACATGTAGAAGGACAGTTCAGGTTCCGACCTTAGACTACATTACATGTAGAAGGACAGTTCAGGTTCCGACCTAGGACTACATTACATGTAGAAGGACAGTTCAGGTTCCGACCTAGGACTACATTACATGTAGAAGGACAGTGCGGGTTCCGACCTAAGACTACATTACATGTAGAAGGACAGTGCAGGTTCCGACCTAGGACTACATTACATGTAGAAGGACAGTTCAGGTTCCGACCTAGGACTGCATTACATGTAGAAGGACAGTTAAAGTTCCGACCTAGGACTACTTTACATGTAGAATGGCAGTTCAGGTTCCGACCTAGAACTACATTACATGTAAACGGACAGTTCAGGTTCCGACCTAGGACTACATTACATGTAGACGGACAGTTCAGGTTCCGACCTATGACTACATTACATGTAGACGGACAGTTCAGGTTCCGACCTAACACTACATTACATGTAGACGGACAGTTCAGGTTCAGACCTAAGACTACATTACATGTAGACGGACAGTGCGGGTTCCGACCTAGGACTACATTACAGACATGCCTACGAATAGACACTTGTTGGGCAATTTCCTTTGATGTTTCCTAGTTGGGTAGTACCCAACAAGGGTACGGTTTATTCCGTAATTATCACCCTTTTACGGAATAAATAGCATTAATATGCTTATTAGGTACCCATTAGAAAATTATAATTACTTATCAAAGTGTCTTATAAGGGTGTTCGGTTGGCTTTAGGATATAGACAGTACCCAACAAGTATCCATTCGTGCACTCATGAAGACGGACAGTTCAGGTTCAGACCTAAGACTACATTACATGTAGACGGACAGTGCGGGTTCCGACCTAGGACTACATTACATGAAGACGGACGGTTCAGGTTCAGACCTAAGACTACATTACATGTAGACGGACAGTGCAGATTCCGACCTAAGACTACATTACATGTAGAAGGACAGTTCAGGTTCCGACATATGACTACATTACATGAAGACGGAGAGTGGTGCAGGTTCCGACCTAGGACAGTTCAGGTTCCGACATAGGACTACATTACATGTAGTCGGACAGTGCAGCTTCCGACCTATGGCTACATTACATGAAGACGGAGAGTGGTGCAGGTTCCGACCTAGGACAGTGCATGTTCCGACATAGGACTTCATTAAATGTAGACAGACACTGCGGGTTCCGACCTATAGGACTTCATTTGTATGTAGACGAACAGTGTATGTTCCGACCTAGGACTGTGGATGTGAACGGACAGTACAGGTTCCGACCTAGGACTACATTACATGTAGAAGGACAGTGCATGTTTCGACATAGGACTACATAACATGTAGACGGAAAGCGCATGTTCCGACCTAGGACTACATTGCATGTAGACTGACAGTGCAGGATCCGACCAGGATGTGCAGGTGTACAGGCTCGTGTAAGTCTTTACTTTACGCAGACATATTAAGATCTCAAATCGCTATATCTGCCTTAATATATATCTACACTTGTCACAAATGTCATATATATTATTGGAGCAGGGTTCTAAAGTAGATTCATTACGTACAGCATGCATACGACATGCATACGACATGTGAATAAAATATCAATTTATCTTATTGAAAGGTGTTACGTAAAAAGTCGCAGTACGTTCGTCTAGTTACGTGCTATATACATACATTTATTTAACCCTTTCCCACATACGTGTAGAACAAATCTGTAGTAGACGACATTGAAAACATTGAGAGAAAATGTGAAAAATCTCTTTTGTGAAAGTAGATATGTTGAATACCAATACAACATTGTCTCAAAACAAGAAAGTTTTCATTAACAGCAAGTTCTTATTTCGCCACAATCTTTTCATAATCGTCTGCTACAGATGTGTCAAGTTAACCGTTATACCATGCTGCCTCGTCCAACAATTGGAACCTTGTTGAATACGTCCGTTATAAATTGGTAAGCAGTATTGATCAGGATCAGATCGTGCCTACTCAAAAATGATCATATGTCAATTATGTATGATGATACAAAACACGAATGATTACAAAACTGCTACGAACATGCATACCTAGTGAGCCTTTCGATTTAAAAACTTGAATATAACTATCGAACATGTGTGTTTCGTATGAATGTATGTAATGTATGAATGTATGAATGTATGTAATGTATGTTATGTATGAATGTATGAATGTATGAATGTATGAATGTATGAATGTATGAATGTATGAATGTATGAATGTATGAATGTATGTAGTGTATGTTATGTATGTAATGTATGAATGTATGAATGTATGTAATGTATGTTATGTATGAATGTATGAATGTATGAATGTATGAATGTATGAATGTATGAATGTATGAATGTATGAATGTATGAATGTATGAATGTATGTAGTGTATGTTATGTATGTTATGTATGAATGTATGAATGTATGAATGTATGAATGTATGAATGTATGAATGTATGAATGTATGAATGTATGAATGTATGAATGTATGAATGTATGAATGTATGAATGTATGAATGTATGAATGTATGAATGTATGTAGTGTATGTTATGTATGAATGTATGAATGTATGAATGTATGAATGTATGTAGTGTATGTAGTGTATGTTATGTATGAATGTATGTTATGTATGTTATGTATGTTATGTATGAATGTATGTTATGTATGTTATGTATGTTATGTATGAATGTATGAATGTATGTTATGTATGTTATGTATGTTATGTATGTTATGTATGTTATGTATGAATGTATGAATGTATGAATGTATGTAGTGTATGTAGTGTATGTAGTGTATGTAGTGTATGTAGTGTATGTTATGTATGAATGTATGAATGTATGAATGTATGAATGTATGAATGTATGAATGTATGAATGTATGAATGTATGAATGTATGAATGTATGAATGTATGAATGTATGAATGTATGAATGTATGAATGTATGAATGTATGTAGTGTATGTAGTGTATGTTATGTATGAATGTATGAATGTATGAATGTATGAATGTATGAATGTATGAATGTATGAATGTATGAATGTATGAATGTATGAATGTATGAATGTATGAATGTATGAATGTAAGAATGTATGAATGTATGAATGTATGAATGTATGAATGTATGTAGTGTATGTAGTGTATGAATGTATGAATGTATGTAGTGTATGTAGTGTATGTTATGTATGAATGTATGAATGTATGAATGTATGAATGTATGAATGTATGAATGTATGAATGTATGAATGTATGAATGTATGAATGTATGAATGTATGAATGTATGTAGTGTATGTAGTGTATGTTATGTATGAATGTATGAATGTATGAATGTATGAATGTATGAATGTATGAATGTATGAATGTATGAATGTATGAATGTATGAATGTATGAATGTATGAATGTATGTAGTGTATGTAGTGTATGTTATGTATGAATGTATGAATGTATGTAGTGTATGTTATGTATGTTATGTATGAATGTATGAACGTATGTAGTGTATGAATGTATGAACGTATGTAGTGTATGTAGTGTATGTTATGTATGAATGTATGAATGTATGTAGTGTATGTTATGTATGTTATGTATGAATGTATGTAGTGTATGTAATGTATGAATGTATGAATGTATGAATGTATGAATGTATGAATGTATGAATGTATGAATGTATGAATGTATGAATGTATGAATGTATGAATGTATGAATGTATGAATGTATGTAGTGTATGTAGTGTATGAATGTATGAATGTATGAATGTATGAATGTATGAATGTATGAATGTATGAATGTATGAATGTATGAATGTATGAATGTATGAATGTATGAATGTATGAATGTATGAATGTATGAATGTATGAATGTATGAATGTATGAATGTATGAATGTATGTAGTGTATGTAGTGTATGTAGTGTATGAATGTATGAATGTATGTAGTGTATGTTATGTATGTTATGTATGAATGTATGTAGTGTATGAATGTATGAACGTATGTAGTGTATGAATGTATGAACGTATGTAGTGTATGAATGTATGAACGTATGTAGTGTATGTAGTGTATGTTATGTATGAATGTATGAATGTATGTAGTGTATGTTATGTATGTTATGTATGAATGTATGTAGTGTATGTAATGTATGTTATGTATGTAGTGTATGTAGTGTATGTTATGTATGAATGTATGAATGTATGAATGTATGAATGTATGAATGTATGAATGTATGAATGTATGAATGTATGAATGTATGTAATGTATGTAATTAGGTAATGTATGTTATGTATGAATGAGCAATATCTCCTTTTGCCACAAAGTTTTCAAAAGTCGTCTGCTGCAGTGGCGTCAGAAAGCTATATGAGCAAGGGTTAATCATCGCAAAGCATTAATGCCCGAGCCAGGAAACCGATCTCATCACCCCCTGATTTGTAGACCTTGTCACTGCCGACTGAGCGTTCACCCTCCGTTGGAAGATGTTATATACTGAATTCGGTTAATGAATGCATTTCTCGGTGTTCTGAGCCGCTTTGTAACAGCGACGCATTGAACTCAGGTTTATTCAAACACTCTTTAAAATACGTTGACTAATACCATTGTAAAGCTTCACATGGTTCGCTTTTATAATATGTCATATCAGATTAATGCTTATAGCTCATTCATGACTTTGTTAATATATGTATATTGGTTGTTTGTCTGTAACTAGAAACTATGTAAAGTTTACGTGACAAAATAAAATATGTTTTGAATCAATTTTCATTAAAAGTTTAATGAATTTTAATGAAGGTCGTTTTTAGTTTTCAATTATCGTTATAATTTGGTTGAACATCATATAATTATAACTTAACCTTCCCCTATTTAATTACAGTCGAAAGGGACCGATCAATAAATTCGTGTTCGAGTGAATTTTCGATGTATCGTGAATTAATTTATGTATTGCAGCTTCGTAATTAATGTATCTATCTCTGTGTTTCTGTCTCTCTCTATCTCTCAATGTCTATCTCCGTCTTTCTGTCTTTCTGTCTTTCTGTCTTTTTGTCTTTCTGTCTTTCTGTCTTTCTGTCTTTCTGTCTTTCTGTCTTTCTGTCTTTCTGTCTGTCTGTCTCTCTGTCTATCTGTCTGTCAGTCTGTCTGTATGTCTGCCTCTCTGCATGTTTGTCTTTCACTGCGCAAAGGTCAGGATCAAGCCAATATTGCCGAGTAATAACTTAGCATATATTGGGAAATGGTTTGATGGCGGGAGGTATTGATTATTAGTTTATTACTGATAGCATCAACAACTTGATTCCCTGGAATATATGATTTATGTATGATTATGTTCTTACCCTTGCAACAATGAACATGAAATAAATAACAAAAATATGAAACTCTCAAGTGTTGTGTGTGAAGTCCATATGTTGCTAAACAAACGTAGCCCCTCCCATTTAAACTAAAATCCTATTTCTCACCTGTCCGACTGTTTATTCTTGATCATTTGCCCCGTAAGATGTTTTCAGTTTGATAATGCTCCGAAACAATTAAATCTTTGCATGCTAAATTATTTTCGTCTGCTATATTGTCGTCTACAACATTTGAAAACAAATAATTGTTTTCCCAATATGTTTACTGTAATAGAATGTGAGTGTCAAACAGTTTTGATCTCAGATCAGTCCTCATGTTTTGTTGGGTCTGATCTGGATCCAGGCTATTTGCAAATGTCAGCTAACCTGTCGCTAGCGTGCTAAGGATTTAGGGTTGAACATGAATCAATCGATCATGCATATCAACCTTCAATTCAACATATGTTTTATGTATCAAATGGGTGACTGCAGATTGGTTTGCAATCGCGTTATAGGAAAACCAGCCTTTCAGAATAGCACGTACGCATGCACCGTTAAATACTTCCACGAAGGTTGGTCGTTTAACACTTTCCAAAATACAGACGTTTTCTGACGAGTATGCAGTAGGAAGCTGTTCGACTTTTTTCCTTTTTATTATTGATACTTATATGAGCCGTCCCGCGATAAAACCAACATTGTGGACCCTGCGTAAAGTATCGACCCGGATCAGCCTTAGCATGCCGTGCAGGCTTACCCGGATGGACACTTTTCACCTCCTGTGGATTTTCTGTTTCAGGAATCATTACTCTATACCTCTATCCCCCTGAGACTGAATGTGTCGGCCCGGATCAGTCTGCGTGGACAGCGCAGGCTGATTTGGGTCGATACATTACGCAGAGGCCATAATGTTAGTTTTCTCGCGGGACGTCTCATATTGTGCATATCTTTGTTTTCAAAGTCGTCTGCTGCAGATGTGTAGTACGTGGGAAAGGGTAATTACGATGGCATTTTATTCCAGTCGTCTGCTTCAAATACTTTATCATAATTAGCAACTTCTCATTTTCTCATGCTGTTTTAAAACATTGTCATTTGCTATAGAGGTTTCGAAATAAATTGCTGTATAAGGGAAGAGCTATACTACTAGCACATGTATATTTCGCAAGAAAAAACGTTTTGAAATAAACGATAATGGATTCGAAAACTTCAATAAATGTCAATCGATCTAGATATGGCGTGACTTCATTTGTGTGCATTTTTGTGTAATTTTAATTATATACAGAAAAAGGTGATTAAACCTTACGATATAATAATATATTCATTATTTTGAATACGATACATCTACTGCGCATTTTGATATCCTAGAATGCATAAAGAAAACTGTACATTGTTGAACTTGATTTACATTTTACCTTTATAAAGGCTGATATATATTTAAAATTAAACGTAGCGTTTCAAAACAATATTATGAGAAAACGAGAATTTGTTGGTATAAAGCAGATTATTCTGTTGTAACGATGTATTCAAAAGTCGTCTGCTGTATACATTTCTTATATCAGGGTAAGTGTTAGATAACCAGTATAGCTGGTAGTTGAACTTTATAAACGCAAGGCTTGCTGGAAGTTTGTTTGTTTGAATGGTATTTTAGGCGCTTTCAACAATTGTTCTGTTTTATCACGGCGTTCTTTTGTAAGTTATTCATCCGTGTTATTTACCCAGACACCAGAACATCGGTCATAATGCTTACCCCCATAATCCTGAGAGTAAAGGAGGGACTGTTCACAGTTCTCATTAAAACAAACAAACAAACAAACAAACAAATGACAATGGGGTAGCTTTTTAACTGACTCATTTGTATTTGGCTACATGTTTTTCTCTTCTTGTGACATTGGTGCCCAGTAAGGGATCGTGACAGCAATGCTATGCCAGCCTTATGGCGCTTGCAGTGTATATTAAGACATCCTTGGCACTGGAATTCCGAAATTCGAGGACGAATTTCCAGTTAAGCAGGGGCGGATGTCGTGCTCTGAACACACAGTTGGGAAGATCACATGTAAGCGGCCCGGTTAGCTCAGTCGGTAGAGTACATGCCCTGACATCGAGAGGTCCCGGCTTCGAGCCCCGGACTGGCTGCATGTTTCTTACTCCTTGTGACATTGGAGAAAACTACCCTCGCGTTTTCCCTGGCAGCGTCAGGCGATATGGGGTCTTCGTATTGCGTATTCGTACATGGCATGGATTTAGTGGTACAATGTTACATCTATGACTAAAATTAGTATGGACGAACAGTGAGGAATCTGACGGGATGTGCGTATGCTCAGGAACGAGTAAGTTTCCGCTGTTTTCACAATCATAATATTCTGGCTGTTACATTCTGTTTAAAGGTCGGACAAAAAGGTTGAATACCCAGAGTTCAACATTTTCTCAAGTATCACCAAAGTGGACAATTTATATACGTCAAAAGGAAACAGTCACTTGTGAGGTTTTAAAAACAATTATAAATACACTCACAAGAAATTGCCGGAAATCCATACTGCAGTGATGCATAACACTTACAATATAGTAGTTGGAAAAAACCAGTTATCAACTGAGGGGCATATTAGAACATAAGGGGTAGGGTCAAGTGAAAATGTATCATAACTTGCATTTGTCATGTCCTTCATTGGAATATAATTGAAGCCTTTCATTGTTTATGATCAACCTCCATTCTAAGGTAGGTTGACCATATGCATACACACAGCCAACTAATTATTGATCATAAACAGTAATGGAAATGAGTAATCTTGCCAATCATTAGTCTTAGTATGTATACAGTGCTTTCATCAAGGAATAATTATAAGATTTGTGAATTCCACATACACTTTTCAAGATGTTTGTCAGATTATTTGAATTTTATTATTTATCAATAAAACCACAAAACAGACAATTTAGGATTTGCATGAAATAGCACGTCATTTTACCTTTCCCCTATTAAAGTCAAAATTGGACACCTTTGCAGCAATCTACTTTTAAAACAATGAGAAAAGGGTTAAATCACTGAAGACATGAGTTTTCTCTTTTTCTTAAAATTATATTAGCTTGGCATCTTAATTATATCATATTTTGACAAATATTAAAATGTAGTCCAATATTTATAAATAAGACCACCCTCGAATTTATTGTAATTCTTTCCTTCCTTTTTTATAATGAAAATAACAAACTACTCATGTTTTAAACTTGTATTATGATGAGCGCCCTTGTGTCAATGACGCATAACAATATGCAGATCGCAAGCAAAATGCCTGTAGGGAAGCAAATGACACATTTAAAATTGTCAAGGACGAAATCATTTCAAACTTAATTTCGAACATAAACGGAACCCTACAACATGTTAATTTATTGTAATTCTTTCCTTCCTTTTTTATAATGAAAATAACAAACTACTCATGTTTTAAAATTATATTGTGAAGAGCGCCCTTGTGCCAATGATGCATAACAATATGCAGATCGCAAGCAAAATGCCTGTAGAGAATCTAATGACACATTTAAAATTGTCAAGGACACAATCATTTTGTACGAAAGACCCGATTCGTAAACCCATTCTTCTACGAAGTGTTGTAGTTCTTTACACTCTCTTTATAGGCAGAGAGTGTTCATTCAAAGTAATTTTTCTACTAAAACCGGTTTTATCTCAGTTTGTTCTTTTCTTCATTTGTTTCGAACCAAATAAACATTTTAAATCACCTATAATTAACTATTTGTAAGTGAGTGTAAAGAACGGCTCTCTGCAAACAATATTGATCTACGCAGTAGTATTCGCTTGTCATGTGATCAACAGATTTAGCTTAGAATCAGGTAATATTTTAGATATACATGGATAAACATTATTAAATGCATTCTTCACAAATCAAGACATCTCTTTGAACATGAAAATAACATTCAGTAAGTTAAAATTGCTATAAAAAGGAGAATATGACGTGATTTTTATCTCGATATTGACACATAACAGTCTACTGCTAGCAGGTGCGCGTATGTAAACACATTAGACTGTGCGACGTAAAGGTTTGTAGTTATCGCGTTTTGATTACGTGTAGTATAGTACGTCAGTCTAGCTAATAGGGACTGTTTTATCTTCGTAAATAACAAATAAAAAAAACATAAATGCGAGTCAAAATAAAGAAACCGCACATACTTAAAACATCGGAATATTTATTCCATTTTAGATGTGTCATAACTTAGTGTTTTTAAACAAACGCAATTGTAATATGTTCAAGACACTTAAATTTGTTTTTTTCTATTAATAACTCGACTAATAATAGTAAATTAAAGCGGTCAAGTCAGATGTTCGTCGTAGCTTCCTGGCTGTTTGTAAGACGAAATGATGGTGAGGATTCTGATCGGGCTACTGTACGTGAAAACATAGGTTGATTAGATTCTCCACTGAGCGTAAAGTCCCAGCGTTCGCGATGTTCGGGTGATGTTAACCAATTCAGGCATAAATCATGTTTTATTTTATAGTAAACTGAGCTACCGACCCCAGGCTAGACCAGTATCGTCTGCAGGCATGATACGTATTGATGTAGATACTTATTATCAACCGGATCCTGATCTTCGCAATTGCCTTAGCATTTCATTAAATTTATGATTAGTTTCTAATGAAACATAAGTTTTAAATGCAAAGTTAAATACTATTTAGTCATATTGAAACAAATGACTGCGGGCAGTTCAAATTTACTGAACATACGTACACATGTACGCGTACATATACCAGAACGTCAAAGTAACACGCATGTCTTTTTATTTGTATCTCGGCGTATTTGGGTGTTTCATGTAACCCGTCAAAAAGTGTCAACAAATATAATATCTCACCAAACTAGTGTTACGAAAAAAACAATTGAGAGTAGACCCTTGACAATGGATGATTTTGAATTACTGACATTAATTTAAGAACGGGCGATTAAAAAGTTAAATATGACTGTTTGCATATTTTTATATTTTGAACGTCAATAAAAATACACGATTGTTTGCCGCCTTTGGCCCCATTTCTCCAGCAGGCAGGTCAGTATCAGATCAACATTATCATGTATTACACTCTCCTTATTTTCTTTATCCTGCTGTATCCTATTTATAGAGCTTGATCAAAGACACAACACACATTTACAATACAGATATGTGCTGCGTCCAGCGATTCGAGGTCCTGTTACACATGTGTACAGTGAAGACTCAGGTGAGCCAGTACATACCAGAGTCCGTACTGTCCGTCTGTCCGTACGATATATCGACTCATGTGCCTTGTTTAGCCAAACACTTGGAGTGTAGCTCCACTAGTTCTAAGCCAAAAGTACATTTTGATGGTTCATCTTTGAGCTGCGTCTAGAGCGTTGAGGTCCTGTTACACATGTGTACAGTGAAGACTCAGGTGAGCCAGTACATACCAGAGTCCGTACTGTCCGTCTGTCCGTACGATATATCGACTCATGTGCCTTGTTTAACCAAACACTTGGAGTGTAGCTCCACTAGTGTTAAGGCAATAGTACATCGAGGGCTTGGCGTGAAACGGTTGTAACTAAAACCCTTTTTGAAAACCCTGGTTTA
The DNA here is from genome assembly GCA_031761405.1 of Serripes groenlandicus. Taxonomy (NCBI): domain Eukaryota; kingdom Metazoa; phylum Mollusca; class Bivalvia; order Cardiida; family Cardiidae; genus Serripes; species Serripes groenlandicus. The sequence continues at coordinate 240,910,368 of JASEVX010000001.1, forward strand.
GGGGCAATTTTGACCCCTTTGTAAACAATGCAAATTTAGATGCCATTGCTCAGAACGAGCAATGGCACCTAAATTTCCATTGTTTACCAAGAAAATGATTTAACGATTATAAAGACTTTATGGCGAGGTGATTAACCTTAGTAAAAAATACTAATTTTAGTTACAAGCGTTTCACGCTAAGCCCTCGACATGCTGACGGTTTGCTTTGAGCTGAGTGTAGCGTTTTGAGGTATTATTGCATCTGTGTATAGTGTGAGCCAGTACTGTCCGCCCGTGCCTATGTGCCTTGTTTAGCAACCAAACTTAGAGGCTAGCCCCACTCGTTCTCAGCCAATAGTACTTTTTGATGGTTTCTCTTTGAGCTGCGTCTGACGCTTTGAGCGTATTGCTGAATCTGTGTACAGTCAGTACGTACCAGAGTCTTTACTGTCCGTCCGTACGATATATCGACCCATGTGCCTATTTTAGCAAACAAACTTGGGGTGTAGCTCCACTCGTTCAAAGCCAATAGTACTTTACATGCTGTCTAAGCGGAGCGTCAGTAAGACATCAAATAGTCTGACGAGGCTCCTATATATATATGAGTAACGGTTCGCGAAAAGAAGCCGCGTTGCACAGTAAGGGTATGCACTGGGTGTGGTGAATTATGGGACGTGAATGCATTAAGAGTGCCCTTACATAACGAGCACTCGGGCATGTGGTAGTCGAATCAACACATTAAAGGCGCACTTGGTGTAATATAACGAATTGAATACACCCTACATTTCTCTTGTGTGATACATACTTTTATATCCATAATGCGAAAGTCACGCACAATGATAACCCCCCTTTCCACCATAAAATAAATCAGCGGCATACATCTTCTAACAAATTAAGTCAAAAATATTGAATGTCTCTGTAAATGAAAGAATAGTTATTGAGTAAAGTTGAAAACATTGACAAAAACAGAAATTGCTCATTTTGAGCAACTTTTGTCGCAACGTTTTAAAAGGTTGTCTGCTGCTAATGCAGATGCATCAGAAAGCGTCTGTATGTGTGAAAGGGTTAACAAAGAACCGACACTCATGAAGCAGCAACAATAAGCGCAACTTTACTTAACTCTTTCAGGGTCAATGGCAATATCGAGGTTTTTGCAAACAGTGCAGATTCAGATGAGTCAGTTCGTGAAGAGCTGTCTCACCTGAAATGTGCATTGTTTGCCTTTTAGTTATCAAAATAGTCCAAAACTGTTAATGCATGAGAATCGAAGACGCCCGATTTTGAACATGGAAGAGTCTACTTTAAACAATTCGGTGCTGAAAGAGTTAAACCAAGTCGTACCTTTTCCAATGATGTTTCATTAAACTTCATATAAAACTCTTAATAAAATAATCATTGCTCAAAAATGAACTCTATGCTCGCACTAAGGCTTCCGAATGACTACTCAGATACTTGGGCAGACAATTAGAGCATAGGGTAAACTTTGATAGTTTTGGAGCTGCAGGCTCATAAATGTTTCATAAGAGACTTAATAAAAGTACACTGTGCTCAAAAATGAACTCTATGCTCGCACTAAGGCTTCCGAATGACTAATCAGATACTTGGGCAGACAATTAGAGCATAGGGTAAACTTTGATAGTTTTGGAGCTGAAGGCTCATAAATGTTTCATAAGAGACTTAATAAAAGTACACTGTGCTCAAAAATGAACTCTGTTCTCGCAATAAGGCTTCTGATTGACCAATCAGATACTTGGGCAGACAATTAGAGCATAGGGTAAACTTTGATAGTTTTGGAGCTGCAGGCTCATAAATGTTTCATAAGAGACTTAATAAAAGTACACTGTGCTCAAAAATGAACTCTGTTCTCGCAATAAGGCTTCTGATTGACCAATCAGATACTTGGGCAGACAATCAGAGCATAGGGTAAACTTTGATAGTTTGGGAGCTGCAGGCCTTTGAGTAAGTGTAATCACCTAAGGATCATACAAGTATGCATGCTGATAGTCATCGCCATTAGTATTGTAGATTCAGACGGTCTTTTTTAACACTATATGAGCCGTTTCATAAGCAAACCAACATTGTGGACTATTCGTAAAGTATCGACCTGGATCAGCATTAGCATGCCGTGCAGGTTTAGCCGGACAGACACATTTCGCCTCCTGTGGATTTTCTTTTTCAGGAATCATTACTGTATACCTCTATTCCTCTGAGATGGAATCTGTCGGCCCGGATTAGCGGACTGCGCAGGCTGATCTGGATCGATTTATTCCGCAAAGTCCATAATGTAGGTTTTAACGTGGAACGGCTGATATGTACATTGTACAGACGACATTTGACGCCTCTGCGTCCGATGACTTTTGAAAACATAGTGCGACAGGGAAATAAATCTTGATCTAAACGAACACGTTTGAACCTTCTCCACAATGCTTTCAATCTTGTTTGAATATAATGCTTGCAGTTGTAAAACATTTCCCAATGGTTTGTTCTCTTTTTGTTTGTATGGCGTTTACCACCGCTTTCAACATCTATTATTTTCACGGCGTTTCCAGGGTAAGTTACCAGTACTACTGGTCAATTTATCCTGACATATTCACTAACAAGAGGACTCAAAATGTGTCACATCAGTGGCATATTAAGATGTAACATTGTAGGAAAGTGTACAAATCAGCCGAATTACAAGAACACCAACATTGTGGAGTATCGACCCGAATCAGCTTAAGTATGCCGCACAGGCTAACCCGGACAGACACTTTTCGCCACCTGTGGATTTTATGTTTCAGGAATCATTACTCTATACCTCTATTCCCCTGTAACGGAATTTTTCGGCCCGGATTAGCCTGCGCGGACTGCGCAGGCTGATCTGGGTTGATACATTACGCAGAGTCCATAATGTTGATATTCTCATGAAACGGCTCTCATGTTGTTTTTAACCATTTCCAATATACAGACGCACTTTGAAACCATAGTGGTAAAGGAAGACATTGATAATAATAAACAGCTTCTCCATTTGTCACATTGTTTTATAAACTTTGTAACAAATACTTTTTCATTTATAGAAAGTGTCCATATTGTATATTTAATATTTGCAAAGTCGCATGCTGCAGATATGTTGCTTCATACAGGTAAAGGTAAAACGATTGCTAGTTTAAAAGCAGATGTAATTTGAATGGTATTTTTGATAGCTTAACACACCTGACAACATACATACATCTGATATGAATAAACCTGAGGTAGACGTTCAAACAAAGAAACCCTTTCCCATGTGTTAACACATGTTGACGTATCTGCAGCAGACGACATTTTAAAACATAATGACAAAGTGAGAAATTTCACATTATAAACAGTTTTCCCAGTTTCTCACTATATGTAATGAAAACGACTTTCATTCACAGAAGGTGTCTATCTATATTGTTTACTTAATATTACCAAAGTCGTCTGCTGCAGATTTGTTCTATGCGGGGAATGATAAACTAGTTGCTTGTGAAAAAGCAGTTGTAATTTGATTGTTAAATTCGCTACTGTTACCTTGACAATGCTGAAAACTAATAGATACATGTAATTGAATATAACTGATGTGTATGTTCAGATAAGGTTTGCGTTAGTCCGTTACGTTAGCGATTCAGCCAAATAAATTACTGTATTTCGGTTAACAACCACCTAACGTCTCTCGTGTTCGGTACTAATAGGCTAGGAAATGTGCCTTGTCCAAGGGCACTCCACTATGAACACGCATAACAGGCTAGGAAATGTGCCTTGTCCACGGGCACTCCACTATGAACACGCATACCAGCAATATATGTTTTATTGATTTGGGTTTAACGCCGTTTTCAAAAAAAATCCAGTCATATCACAGCGGCCAGTTCACCTACTCATACATTTCCTGGTTTTCTCACACCAGTACTCCACACAACACACTTTCTAAGCAACTGACTACTTTTCAACATAGACTGTTATCCCATTGGTGAAAGACGAATGACGCTTGTCACAGTGGCTTGTGTCAAACGTCGGAAAGAATGTTGGCCGAGCTGGGGTTCGAACTTACAACCCCTGGATTGACAGCCCGCGTTGCTACCGACCGAGCTACCGGGGCTCGGTATAACAGACAAACGGTATATTGTAAATTAACTACTTACTGGAAAATGGCTCGAAGATCCGGAACGTGTTTGGAATAGTTAGCAAATGCAAAATCTGATCCGTTGAATACATATCGCTGAAAGAAAGGCTCGGACCTGTTGGCTGAGCTGATGTTCTGCAGTGCCGACTCCACCATACTCGCAGAGCGCAGGACCACGGACCGACGCCCCAGCACTTTGAACTGAAAAACCTTCCCGTACACTTTCCCGAAAGCCGTCACAGTTTTATGAAATATACTGTAACTGCCCAAGATCCAAAGTATTCCTAGAATCGGGTATCCGGCTGGTCCCGGAGAGTTTTTCGCCCGGCGCCGAAAGTACCGAAACATAGCAAGCGATATCAACATGATCGCTAGCCCTGCCAGACCAACAGCACACGCATCCCACAAAATAGAAGCTGTCCCTGACATTGTCATCTTTGTAGATACAACACGAAACTTTTATGAAACAATCCACTATAATAAAACACCGTTTCGGAATACAGCAAATGCAATATAAACAAACGCACTAAGTTAAATTGTAAATAATTCGTTCCAGTTCATTAAGCTATAATGACCTTGTTTTTAGTAAATCTTAAAGTGAAATATGAAAACTTAAAACACCTTAACCTCGAAAATGTTTACCAAATATAAACTAACTTGTATAACAATAGTATTTCTTGTTTTGCACTTCAGAAAATATACGCGAAATGACACTGTCGTATTTATAATTCAAAATATTTTGTCGTTTTCTTATAAATATAATCAACTGTCACATTAGAGCAACTCAAAAACAATTTCACCTTTAAAAGTTTATTTTATTACCGCAGTATTTATACTTGAACTAATATTGATTCGCCTGTAAATTGCTTCCTATTGAAAAACGTGCGAAATCAAGCAAGACCAAATGACGCTCTCGATTCGGCTATTTATAGTAACAGGCTCGCCTAGCTAAAAGGGGACAAAATGCATATTTACCTCTTTCTTTTATACAGACTGCATTTTAAGTGCTAGCCGTACACGACATTTTAATATAATGTGGAGAGAAGGTTCTTAAAACGGCTTTCAGTATTTCTCATAATTACAAACTGTGTAGATATTTAAGTAACCCTTTCGAACATACAAACAAATCTAAAGCAGACGATTTTGCAGTCATGGGAAATGTATAAAAATGAAATTAATATTATTGAAAAAGTTAAAAAATTGATGAAAAAGCTTATTTCAAAAACTGTTGCCTTTCTTTCTTTGATGTTTTCAAACCAGACGGTTATCTTAAACGAATGATTTGATTGGATGGAGGTTGATACGGTTCACCGTTGATACGATTGCAGCTTTGAACATCTCATTCACTAAATCACGTCTGCTCGTTCATTTAGCAATAATTAACCCTTGCCCACCTACAAACGCATTTTGACACACCTGCAGCAGACGACTTTTGAAAACATTGGGACAAAAGTAGGAATTGCTCAAAACGGGCAATTTCTCCTTCTGCCACAAAGTTTTCAACTTTTTTTCAGTAATAATTCCTACAATAATAGAAATTTTCCATATATTTGAGTAGACATTTTCAAAGTCGTCTGCTGCAGATTTGCTGTATGTGGGGAAGTGTTAATCACGTGTCATGACTCCCTCACTCTACCAGTAACACACCTATCATTTCATATTGAGTATTGAGTGCATCAAAGTTCTGTAATTGAGCCGTCCCGTGAGAAAACCAACATTGTGGTCTCTGCGTAAAGTATCGACCCAGATCAGCCTAAGCATGCCGCGCAGGCTTACCCTGACAGATACTTTTCGCCTCCTGTGGATTTTCTGTTTCGGGAATCATTACTCCATACCTATATTTACCAGAGACGGAATGTGTCGGCCCAGATTAGTCTGCGCGGACTGCGCAGGCTGATCTGGGTTGATACATTACGCAGAGGCCATAATGTTGGTTTTACCTTGGGACGGCTCATATCGTCCTTGAGTTGGCATCACTCCGTTTATAATTGCGTGCCCTAGTAACTGTTTGCTACTTATACTCCGGGTGTCTCAGGTTCGATCTCCATGGTGGATCGCCTATGGACAAGGCACATTTTCAGCCGATTATCGGTGTGTTTCCATGAAGGGAATGCCGAGCCCCGGAAGCTCAGTCGGTAGCGACTGGGGCTATTAATCAAGGGGTAGTAAGTTCGAATCCAAGCTCGGTCAACATTCTTTCCGACTTTTGACAAAAAATCACTATGACAATCGTCATTCGTCTTTCACCAATGGGCTAACAGTCTATGTTGTTAAGCAGCCAGTTGCTTGAAAAGTAAGTTGTGTGGCGTACTGGTGTGAGAAAGCTAGGAAACGCATGAATATGTGAACTGGTTGCCGTGATATGAATTCAAACAAATGTTGAAAACGGCGTTAAACCCGAATAAATCAATCAACTCATGCAGAGATCATGCATATGTGTTCTATTGAACTTATGTTAAAAACAGGATTAAACCTCAATCAAACAATATACAAAAAATATATATATTACAGTCGGGTTGGGATAAATCAGTCGATAACAACGAGGGCTATTTATCCAGGGGTCGTGAGTTCGAACCCAGGATCGGTCATTCTTTATTTCCGATGATTAACCAGGTTTGTTTTGACAAGCGTAATGTGTCTTCCACCAGGTGACCTATTGTCTACCTGACCGCTTTGGTTGTGTAGTGGTACAGCCTCCGCCTCGGGGCGGAAGGTCGCGCGTTCGATCCCGGAACGAATCATACCCAAGACCTTAAACACGGTAATAATGGCTGCCCTCTTTGGCGCTCAGGGTTGTTGTGTTTGCATTACGACTGATTGGCTGGTGCAAGGATAAATGGACCAGTTGTACTGGTAACTTACCCAGTAAACGTCGTGATATAGCTGAATAAAATGTTGAAAGTGGCGTAAAACACCAAACAATCAATCCTGTCTATTTATGAAGGTAGCCAGTTGCATGAGAAGGATTGTCGTGTGGAGCACTGGTGCAATTAAGCCCGAAGACACAACCTGGCTAAAATTGAAATACCGTTATAAACGGATATAACCCTTATTCACATGCAGGCGCATTTGAAAACAGTGTGTAAAAAGGCGCATTTGAAAACAGTGTGTTAAAAGGCACATTTGAAAACCTTGTGTCAAAAGTTGAAATGGCTTAAGTGGAGCCATTTCTCGATTTCCCACAATATTAACAACATTATTCAAAATCCAATTCTTTCAGTTAAAGGGTTTCTTAAAACATTTTTGTCTATGTACTTTCAAAGTTGTTCGATGAAGATTTGCTGTATGAGCAAAAAGGGTAAAAACTCAATAAACGTATTATTATTGTAAGCAGGATGGTGTCACTTTAATTTGGACAGGTGCGTATCAGCTGGGGGGATTATCGGTGTGGGACATTTACGGCTTTAACTCTTTCGCTGCCGAATTTCACAAAGTCGACTCTTCCATGTTGAAAATTAGACAACTCCATGCTTCGTCTAACAGGAAATTTGGTAACATTTATTGTCTAAGTGCCAAACAATGCAGATTTCAGGAGGGACAGCTCGTTACGAGCTGTCTCTCCTGAATCTGCATTGTTTGCAAAAGCCTTTAATTGCCATTGGCAGCGAAAGGGTTAATGTATAATCTTGAACGATCCTAAACCCACAAAAGAAAAATGAGTTATCAGTTTCTATATTAATTTTGTTTCGTAAATTAGGTTTGCAAGGTGGATTGAAATCAATAGAAAGAGTGCTTTCCATTTCAAGATCAGTCTGGATGATCAAACAGACTGATCACAATACCATATAGGAAGCCCTTTCCTACAAACAAACAAAAAACTGTAGCAGACGACTTGGAATACATTTAGTCAAACTATGAAAACTCTCTATGAATGCAAGAACACTTGTTGAATAAGTTGAAAACAATGTGGCAAAAGTAGAACATTTTCTTTTTGCGCAATTTTATTCTGTTGCCACATTGGTGTTTGAAATTCGTCTGCTGCAGAGGCGGTAGAAAGCGTTTGTTGTGGAAAAGGTTCAGAAAAGAATGCTATAGAGTTGATAAAATAGTATTGCGGCATCTTTCCATTGCATTTAAGTAATTGTAAATAGTATGACATATATAAGCCGTCCCGCAAGAAAACCAACATTATTGACTCTGCGTAATATATCGACCCGGATCAGCCTGCGCAGTCCGCGTAGTCTAATCCGGATTGACACATTCCGTCTACCATTTCCGGCAGTTAGAGACATCTGCGGTAGACAACTTTTGAATGCCATTGTTGTAAAAACAAAAACGCTCATTATGAGATATATCATCTGTTTCCCACAATGTTTTCAACTTTATCATAATTTCATTATGTCTTGATGTTTTATGTCGTCTGCTGTGGAGTGTAGGAATATATGTAAATCGTCTTCAGCGAGCCAGGACCATAACGAACAGAGTGATGTTGAAGCTTTCCGAGAGATTTTAAAAAGTGAAGGCACACGTTTGTCTGGACTTTCATTGCACCTCACACGTCAAAATATATTACCCTTTTTTAAATTGTCGCGGCACAATTAGTGTACGCTTTGTGAACATGTGTGAAGGTCGGATGGCAAATCAACAAAGATCCATGCAGCGCCACATCAGTCGGCTATTTACAGACATCATTATTATGTATTTATGTATCTATTTATTTGGTGATTTTCTGCATATCTTAGTATAGACCTAAATACTTTTGACAAAGAAGTAGAGGTGTATTCCTACTTGTTGTCATAGACTACTTATACGTCAATATGAAGGAATCCGCCGCCCCGAGTGGTTGACGTCGGGGATTTGTATTCGGGTGTCTCGGGTTCGATCACCAGTCGCGGCGCACTGGTCATGGCACGGCACATATCCTAGCCTAGTACTGGTTTGTTTATTCAAGAACAATGAATAAGTGAACTGTCGCCGTGATATGACTTAATGTTGAAATGGCGTAAAGCCAGAGTAAACAACTAAAATATCCCTCAATATAACCTTAACCCTTTCCCTCATACGACAATTCTGCAGCAGACAACTTTGAACGAATTTTGTCAAAACATAGAAAATCTCCATAATTGAATGGATTACCTATGACTAAACGTGGAAAACATTGTGGCAAAAGGAGAAATTGCACGTTCTGTGCAATTTCTTCTTTTGTCACTATGTTTTCAAAAAGCTGTCTGCTGCAGAGGCGTCAGAAAGCGTCTATATGAGGGAAAGGGTTAAACGATGCAATAAGACATCAAATCACAAGAAGTGACTCAAGTGCTTTCTGCTAATCAGACAGCTTTTCAAAGAATAAAAAAACAATTAAAAAAACAGTGCAAATAACGAATAGAGAGACCAGCGAGTCAAGGTTTGTAAAATACGACATTACTGCAATAGTCCAATTTATTGATTTTTAAATAGTGCGACAACAGGAACTAACCAGGTTCTAATTCTATAGTTGACATTCTATTACCATTATAATTATTACTGTTATATCTCAATTAGCGGTAATTTGTTCGCGACATGGAGAACTCAACCCTGTAAACTTGTATACTTTTAAATATTATTTTTTTCTTAACAGTGACATACATGTATAGGCCCATTGGACCGGGTTTATTTTTTTTTTTTTTTTTTATTATTATATGTTGTTATTTGTTTGTTTTGTTATACACATGTCACTATAATGAAAGATTTACTTACTTACTGTATACCATTCATCACCGAAAAAGGCATGGACAAGCAGTCTCTGATTTCTACGAAGTACAAAGTAGATATCAGAGGTCACAACTTTTAAACTGCTCAAACCTTCGATTATTACAGAGATTACAACAGGTTGCTAGTGCAGTTATAGGCTTTCGAGCATTAATCTTTCTGTTTTATCTGAAATATAGATAAAAACACAATTCAACACATGATGTATCAGAACGTAATAAGGTACGGAACAATTAAGCCTTTCCCACATACAAGTATGTTGTGTGGAGTACTGGTGTGAGTAAGAGTAGGTGAACTGGCCGCCGTGATATAACTGAAAAAATGTTAAAAACGGCGTTAAACCCAAAGCTATCAATCAATCTGATTACCATTAAGTACATGTATATATCAGAGGGACTGTTAAACGACTTTGTGGTCACAATTTTCAAACTGCTCAATCCTTCGATTATTACTTAAATGACAAATTACATTATTGCACTATATACGGATATAGACGTTTATCCATTTTGAAACACCGTGCATTTTCACATATTATCACATTTAAGTCATTTTTAGTTCATTTGAGCAGTCCCGCGAGAAAACCAACATCATGGACTCTGCGTAATGTATCGAACCAGATCAGCATGCTCAGTCCACGCAGACTAATCCGGGCCGACACATTCCGTCTCAGGGGGATAGAGGTATAAGGTAAATATTTCTGAAACAGAATATCCACAGGAAGCGAAAAGTGTCTGTCTGAGTTAGCCTGCGCGGCATGCTTAGGCTGATCTGGATCGATACATTACGCAGAGCCCATACTGCTGGTTTTCTCGCGGGACGGATCATATAGCATTGAGACAAATATTTGTGAGACGATCCCTTTAATCCTTTCCGACTTGCAATCATATTGTGACGCACGTTGCAAAAGACGACTCCTTAAGATATGGTGGTACAAGTAGAAATTGCTCAAAATAAGTATACTATCATTATGAGTGTTTTCATATTTTTACCTAGTTGTTTTCAAAGTCGACTGCTACAGATTTACTGTATTTTGGAAAGGCTTAAAGGGTTAAGGGGAAGGGGGTAAAAGAAGAAAAAGAACGGCAATATGTGTTGTCCCATTATATTTACAATATAGTTCAAGCAAGTAACTTCGTTTAATTTAATCTAAAGGGTTGGGTTTAGTGCCGTCCTACTTTTTTTATATAAAAGGAGTGTGTTTTTCACAACTTTCCGTAAAATTGCAATTCACACAATAAGAGAGTGACGAAAGAAAATTGCCGAATTATCACGAACACAATTCTGTGACGTACGATATTTGCCGAATTATCACGATCCTTACCAACGCTCAATTATGAAAACAATCTACAATAAATATTATTTCTCATTCTGCCTTAGCACTACTGTTCATTTCAATTTCTTTCGGAGATAACACAGGCATCGGTCATAATATTCAACCAATCTGGCGCTTGGTAAACCAACGACAGGTCTGTCGGTAACGACGAGGGCTTTCAATCAAGGGGTCCCGCATTAGAACCCCGGCTCGGTCATTCATTCTGTCCGATGATGGACTAGCAGAAATGAGGTAAACAGTCTATGTCGGGAGACGGCCGCTTGCCTTAGAACAATGTTTTGTGGAGTACTGGTATGAATAAACCATGAAACAGACGAGCAGCTTATCTTGCTGCCGTGATATGACCGGAAAAAAAGGTTCAAATACAATTGAATGAGGCGTAAAATATCGTTCAAATGTATCTGCTGAAGAGACGCCAAATATCCATTCGGAACGAAACACCTCTACAGACTACATATAGATAGATTGATTGATTGGGGTTTAACGCCGTTTTTAACAATTTCTCAGTTATATCACGGCGGCCAGTTTACCTACTCATGCATTTTCTGGTTTTCTCACACCAGTGCAACAATCTTCCCAAGCAACTGGCTGCTTTTCCATATAGACTTAGCCCATTGGTGGAAGACGAATGACGCATACAACCCCGATAAAACAATACAGACTACCTATAGATGTACGGGCCCGAAATCGACAGAGGAATGCCGAATTGTCAAAAATCGCCTATTTGAAAGGAAAGGGTAAAACACAGGAGTTATGAGTACGCAATAAGGTACAGAACAGTTTACCCTTTCCCACAGACGACACATATGCAGCAGGCGACTTTAAAAACATCTTGGCAAAATTAAGGAAAATCTTAATTAGGGAAAATTTAATAAATGAATAGGGTTGACTCAGAGTAGTGTGGCAAAATGAAAAATTGCTCATTGAGCAATTTATCCCTTTACCACAATGTTTTCAAAAGTCATCTGCTGCACATTCGTCAAATAGTGTCGTCTAAATGTGGGAAAGGGTTTATTTAACAAGTACGTCAACTGTGATCGTATAAGGGATTAGAGTGGCCCGGTTAAGATTCAGAATTATATTGTATTCGTCCATATCAAACACACCCTTCTGTTTTACCCACGCTGGTTGTGTTTGTTGTTTTTGATTTATTTATACAGTGCTGCTGATCGAATGAAGTATTGTGAGTCCTTGGATAATTAACTTTCACAATTCAAATCAATTTAATTCGCTTATTATTAGACTCGAACATCAAGTGTTCCTCGTCATTTCATAGTTACATGCGTTACCAACTATAGTATACAACACAAAAAAAAATCACAAAGAAAAGAGAGAAAAGACAATAATATAACAAAAATGAAAACAACAATTTCTATATAGACTATGGGTAAGAATAGTTACATGGATATTTATTTTAAAGGTTTTTTTTCTAAGTTCAAAATACTACACAATGCAAGCCACTGGCCACTTTTTTGGGGAAACCGCCGGGACCGAGAGGTTGGCTTCGGGAATATGGAACTGGGCAGCTTGGGTTCGATCCCAAATACCTGCGGTCATGATTGAGTTGCCTCGGGCAAGGCACATTTGCTAGCATAGTACTGGTTTTTTTACTCAGGGATCATCAATTAAAGAACTTTCGCCGTGATATAACTGAAATTATGTCAAAACAGCATACAAGCCCAATAAAACAATACAAGCCTTTATATCTTGTTTCTAACCGCTACAGGTACTTTATCGCGAAATTGTGATCACGATTTCAAAATAATTTCCAAAAAATGAAAACTATAATATAATATTGCAATTATTTGTTTAGATCAATAGCTCAAAACTATGGTGAACAAATGAAAACATCGGTACTCGGTAGACATGGTAATTTCGCGAATGTCAGTGAGTACGACCATCCCTTTTCCACAAACAGCAATTTGCATTAGACGACTCTGATAACATCAAAAACTCTATAAATCAAAGTATAATTATTGAAAAGAGTAGAAAACATTGTGGCAAGTAAAAAAAATGCTCCATTATCTCTATTTTTGTCACATTGTTTTCAATAGTCGACTGCTGCAAATGCTTCCGAAATCGTTTTGAACAATTTCTCCTTTTGTCACATTAGTTTCAAAAGTCGTCTGTAACTGGTCTTTAGCGAAAAGAGTGATATGGAAGTTTTTCGCGGGATTTTGAAAAAAGGTACACGTTTTGTAAATATATCATCCTTTTTTTTAAATTGACGTGGCACAATTAGTGTACGATTTGTGAAAATGTGTAAAGGTATAACATATGAGATTTAAATGTTTAATAGGAATGAAAGCTTTGTGGTAAACGTGAAAACCGCTTTTGTCACTACATTTTCATAAGTCTTCTGCTTAAGATGCGTCAAAATACGTCTATACGTGGGAAATGGTTCAAGTACGTCACCCATGATTAAACTGGATATGTAAACAGTTTAATTGCCATGATAAATATACAATTATTCCAAATGACCTACGTTTGGAGGTTGCATATTTAATATTTTCCCACTAGCAGACGCAGTTTGACGCACCTGCAGCGGACGATTTCTGAAAACATTTAAGCGAAAGGAGAAATTTCTCATGATGAGCAATTTCACCATTTGCCACAATGTTTCAAATGCTTTTCAATAATCACATTTTATTATTCATGGTGATTATTCATGGTTGGGCCAATTTGTTTTCAAAGTCTTACGTTGTATATGTGTTGTATGTTAACTATGGTTAAGAGTCGTTTGCTTTATGAGGGCTATGGGGGTGTGGGAGGGGGGTTGAGGGGGTGTGGGGGTTGTCACGATTATCGCAAGCCGACGAACAGTAGCGACTTCTAATGCTGCTCACAAACATTCCCGGAAATCCTTGCGATTATGACACTATTGCATTCGGCAAAAAAAAGAAGAATGGACCGGACAAGTAAAGAACATTTAAAGCCTATCGAATCTTTGCGGCTTTCTTACGAATAGTTGCGAGTGCTTGCGAATTTCTGCCGATCATTGCGAATGTATACGAATCCATTATAAGACTTTCTTGCGACTGATTTCTTACGAATGTTGCGAGTGGCTATACACATGATTGGAGGAGACGGTGAAGAGGGGGCATTTTATACCTTAGCGACACTACCCGGTCGAATGAGCAATATTCGCATCAAAATTGCCATTTAGTTGCAAGACATTTGCAAGATATTCTTAATGTTTTCTCAAGCTTGCGATTCTGCATTGCGAGCACTACACATACATTGCGATGATTAAGAATGGCTTACGAATACTTACGAGTATGTTGCGAAAAAGTGAAGAATATACCTTCCTTGCGAATTTTAGGAGCACGGTAAAAGGGTTTAATACTCGTAAAAGACCAATGGATTGGCCATTATGTGTTCATTTGGTTATATATCGTAAACAACCGTAATTTCTTGGAAACCTGTTACTAACCACACCAAAAAACCCATATGCTTTCGAGATATATTGATAAAGTATATGTATTGTTTTAACAGGTATGTATTTCCTCAACATTTAAGTATTAGCGATATTAGAGAAGTTTAATTTTGAATTAAGAAATATACATATATATATACATATATTTATATAGGAGAAGTTCAATGACGAATTAAGATAAAGGGATGTATTTGAAAAGTTAAAATGATGAATTAAGAAATTTATGAATATTAGATAAGTTCAAAGATTTACTAAGAAAAAAATAATATTCTCTCATACAGCAAATCTGCAGCAGACGACTTTGGAAACATATGGAACAAAAATATGATAAATCTCTGTAACTGAAAGCAAATTTAAAACATTTTGACGAAATGGGAAATTGCCCATTATGAGCAATCTTTCTTGAATGAAGATAAACGGATATATTGGAAAAGTTAAAATGATAAATTAAGAAATATATGAATATTGAATAAGTTCAAAGATTTACTAAGATAAAAATAAAATTCTCTCATACAGCAAATCTGCAGCAGACGACTTAGAAAACATATGGACAAAAATGTGATAACTCTCTGTAAGTGATAGCATACTTACTGAATTAAATTTAAATCATTTTGACAAAATGGGAAATTTCCCATTATGAGCAATTTCTACTTTTGCAACAATGTGCCGGTTCTGTATGTTTGTTACTTCGCTGAGAAGCACTCGACGTGAAAGATCGTTCATATTTTATAATATGATACACATTTGAATTTGAACATTAAATATGGCTGTTTGAAAATGAATACTGATTTCTGACCATGCTTCACCTTGTTGGCAATTGAAGTTAAAAATCGTCTAAATAGACACGCAAATAAAGTTTAAACACGGACCTCAAAATGATCTCATACACGTGGCTATTCTAACAAATGTGTACTGTGGGTATGTCAATGGACGCAAATGCACTTGAGATAATAATTTAAATGAAAAACCATCAATCCCATAATTATGTGAACATTAAATGTACCCTGAGACAAAGGTCAAGTAAGGTACAATAAGGATGGTACATGTATGTTTGAAAATGTCTTTTATTAAAAAAATCATTTTAAGATCACTGTAACGTGTATAGTACCGTCCGACAAAGTAGGAGTGAAAGACAAGCAACATTTTATTCCATTTTCTGACCAGACGACCACTGCAGTGCTTATAACAGTGACTAATCGGGTCAATGGATCTTCTCAGCTTACATTAGTATGACCAATATACATAATCCCTTACTTATAGATACAACCTTCTAATGTTGGGAGTTAATCGGGAAAAGCGGATTCCTGCAGCAAAATAGAGAAGAATGCTTACAGAGAAAGTATGGGCAGGTACAGTGAATCCATACTTTAGGAAAAGCAGCCCATATTCGGTTCCGATGCGTATTCCAGAGAAGCATTTGCAGCAAGCGTAGAACCAGATCAGCTAAAGCATACGCGAAGTCAGTTCTGGATGTATACACTGTCGAAGAAAGTTTCAAGATGTATTCATTTCGTTTAGGTTGCTTTGTCTGGAGCAGTGCTTTAGTACTTCAACGACAAAGGTTGCTCAAGAATAACGAGGAATGAACAGAATACTAAATATAAACTAGAGATACGATCGTAGACAAACACGAACCATCGTCAGTTGGAATGTTCAAGACTATTGAATAACGTTTGAGGCCATGCTTACATACATGTAGCACAAAAAAATGCTTTACTCAAAGTGTTAGACCATACCGTATATAGCTTGCCGTTATAACATTATGGCTTCTTTGAAAATAGTTTGAACAGCTGTTTGATTTTTTCACAATATCTTAAGTGCAATACGTCATTGGAAAAAAAATAAATAAATATGCACGCAATACGTTTTAAACTGCGAGTTCATATGAAGTACAAGACAAAGAAAATATACGAAGTAAACACGGGTTACGGTGCAATGCGTTGGTATGTTTGTACAAGGAAGAAAGAAATTAACAAAACGAATCAGTTTCAAAGTTGATAATAGTAAAACCACGACAAGACAAAAATAGGGCCTAGCTAATGGTTATGACAAAGTGGACAGAACGGTATGGGAATATTTCAAAATGTACATTCAGATATAGGATGGGCATGTTCTCTTTTTGCCGAGGTGTTTTCAACACATTCCAAAAATAATACAATAATTCATGAAAAAAGTCCACATTTTAACCCAGATGTGCTCAAAGTCGTCTGTTGCAGGTTTCGTTTATGTGGTAAAGTCTGAGACGTCGTCTGCGACTAAGACGTCAAAAGTCGACTGTTTGATGAAAAAAGGTAAACATATGAGCTGTCCCGCGAGAAAACCAACATTGTGGACTCATCGAAAATCATCGACCCGGATCAGCCTGGACAGACACATTTCGCCTCCTGTGGATTTTCTGTTTCAGGTACATTACGCAGAGGCCATACTCTTGATTTTCTCGTGGATAGGCTCATATATTGTATGCGACACGAAGCAGTAAGATCAATCCCTTGAACAGCGTCATATGAAAACCGTCCTTCGGGTATTTGCTCACAGAGATAAAACAGATCAGCTCACACATCGATACAGTCTGATCTGTTCCGTTCCCCGTGTTCGTCAATCTAGTCATAAAACATATTGGAGGCCTCTACGTTTAATTGATTTATCATTGAAAAGGAGGCTAATGTATTGTTTGAATATTCTTTGAGAATTTGAGTATTGGGTACAGAGCCCAATGTTGCACCGGAATGACATTTTCTGATATGGGGGATGTTCGACCATTTCATTTATTTACCACAGACAGGATAACACCGGTCGTCGGTTTCGAAAACATGTTGTTGTGAAAAGTACCGTTTACCATTTACAAAAAGAGGAAAGCTGACGGAAAGAAAAACATCTCTTGAAATGGAGACAAATTAAAAATATGATCTACAGGTCTCTTAATTAACCCTTTACCTCATATAGACGCTTTCGGACGCCTCTGCAGCAGACGACTTTTTGAAAACATAGTGACAAAAGAAGAAATTGTACAAAACGTGCAATTTCTCCTTTTGCCACAATGTTTTCCACTTTTTGTCATAGGTTATCCATTCAATTATGGAGATTTTCTATTTTTTGACAAAATATGTTCAAAGTCGTCTGCTGCAGAATTGTCGTATGAGGGAAAGGGTTAATAAAAAGAAACCCACACGAATTCGCGTTTTATGTTATTAAGATGTTATACTACGGAACAACTCTTAGAGTGAAGGAAACGCGATATTTCATTCATCAGTCTTTCCAGGCAACTAGCTGCTTTTCAAACAGACTGTTAGCCAGTTGGTAAAAGACGAATTACGCATGTCGCAGTAACTTTTGACAACCGTCGGAAAGAATTTTGGTAGAGATTGAGTTCGAACTCGCAACCCCTGGGTTGATAGCCCGCCTCGCTAGCAACTGGGTTACTTGGGCTTAAGCACGTGCAATACAATGAAGAGACACGTGGTAATCGCTCCAGTGGTGCCTACATGTGGCTATTCTAACAAATGTTACTGTGGTCACCTGTACTTTAGATGATAATCTTAAGAAAAATCCCTCAATCCCATTATTATGTGAACAGGAAATGTACCGGGACACAAAGGTCAAGTAAGGTACAATAAGAATGGTACGTCGGACAATGTCTGTTTTCAAAAAAATCATTTTAAGATCACTGTAACGTGTATAGTACCGTCCGACAAAGTAGGAGTGAAAGACAAGCAACATTTTATTCCATTTTCTGACCAGACGACCACTGCAGTGCTTATA
The DNA here is from genome assembly GCA_031761405.1 of Serripes groenlandicus. Lineage (NCBI taxonomy): Eukaryota > Metazoa > Mollusca > Bivalvia > Cardiida > Cardiidae > Serripes > Serripes groenlandicus. The sequence continues at coordinate 240,928,677 of JASEVX010000001.1, forward strand.
ACAGTGACTAATCGGGTCAATGGATCTTCTCAGCTTACACTACAATGACCAATATACATAATCCCTTACTTATAGATACAACCTTCTAATGTTGGGAGTTAATCGGGAAAAGCGGATTCCTGCAGCAAAATAGAGAAGAATGCTTACAGAGAAAGTATGGGCAGGTACAGTGAATCCATACTTTAGGAAAAGCAGCCCATATTCGGTTCCGATGCGTATTCGCAAATCATCAGTTTCCTTTCAGAGTGTTCAGGTGTGCATGTTGATCTTGATCTACAGAGATCGCATCTTTCAGCTGGTTGATTCAAATGAGGCGAAGCTTATCTGATAATACTCTTACATGGTAAATGATTTTGTTCAAGAAACGCATTTGCAGCAAGTGTAGAACCAGATCAGGCAACGCATACGCGAAGTCAGTTCTGGATGTATACACTGTCGAAGAAAGTTTCAAGATGTATTCATTTCGTTTAGGTTGCTCTGTTTGGAGCAGTGCTTTAATACTTCAAAGACAAAGGTTGCTCAAGCATAACGAGGAATGCACAGAATACTAAATATAAACTAGAGATACGATCGTAGACAAACACGATCCATCGTCAGTTGGAATATTTAAGACTATTCATTAACGTTTGAGGCCATGCTTACATAGCACACAAAAATGCTTTACTTAAAGTGTTAGATCGTACCGTATGTAGCTTGTTATTATAACATTATGGCTTCTTTGAAAATAGTTTGAATAGATGTTTGATTCTTTCACAATATCTTAAGTGCAATTCTTCATTGTAAAAAATAAATAAATATGCACTCAATACGTTTTAAACTGCGAGTTCATATGAAGTGCAAGACAAAGAAAATAAACACGGGTTACGGTGCAATGCGTTGGTATGTTTGTACAAGGAAGAAAGAAATAAACAAAACGAATCAGGTCCGTGAAGTTAGGTTGACGAGTGACGAATTGATGAGTGACGAACTGTGACATTTTTATAGGTCCGTGAAGTTAGGTTGACGAGTGACGAACTGTGACATTTTTTCTAAAAACTTTATTTCTTTCTTTAAGATAATGTTTCTAGACGAATAAATGCAAATTGAGCCCTATTTCGTGTTTCATGGCCATCAGTCAATCAGAAGAGCTTCGACAATACGTCAACTCGTCAATTTTGTTGACGAAATTGACGAAACAAATATTTTTTTAAAAACTGTATTTCTTTCCTTTAGATAAGTATCTGGACGTATTGAATGCAAATTAGGCCCTATTTCATGTTTCATGGCGATCAGTCAATCAGAAGAGCTTCTTCAAGTTCGTCAATTCGTCAAATCGTCAATAAAGTTGACGAAATTGATGAAAAACATATTTTTCTAAAACTTTATTTCTTTTCTTTAGATAAGTATCTGGACGTATTGAATGCAAATTAGGTCCTATTTCATGTTTCATGGCGATCAGTCAATCAGAAGAGCTTCTTCAAGTTCGTCAATTCGTCAACTTGAATGAATGAATGAATGAATGTATATTGTTTTATGGCGCATCGACAGCTAAGGTCATTTAGCGCGCAATTAAATTTAATTATTCATGATCCCTGGGTAAACAAACCAGTACTAGGCTAGAAAATGTGCCTTGCCCAAGTGCACTCAACCATGACCGTAGTGCCGTCGTCAACTTGTCAATAAAGTTGACGAAATTGACGAAAAAATTATTTTTCTAAAAACTTCATTTCTTTCCTTTAGAGAAGTATCTGGACGTATTGAATTCAAATTAGGGCCCTTTTTCATGTTTCATGGCGATCAGTCAATCAGAATATTCAAGTTCGTCAACTTGTCAATAAAGTTGACGAAATTGACGAAAAAAATATTTTTCTAAAAACTTTATTTCTTTCCTTTAGATAAGTATCTGGACGTATTGAATGCAAAATAGACCCTATTTCAAAATTAATGGCCATAATTCATTCAGAAGAGCTTCTTCAAGTTCGTCATTTCGTCAACTTGTCAATAAAGTTGACGAAATTGACGATAAAATTATTTTTCTAAAAACTTTATTTCTTTGCTTTAGATAAGCATCTGGACGTATTGAATGCAAATTAGGCCCTTTTTCATGTTTCATGGCGATCAGTCAATCAGAAGAACTTCTTCAAGTTCGTCAATTCGTCAACTTGTCAATAAAGTTGACGAAATTGACGAAAAAAATATTTTTCTGAAAACTTTATTTCTTTCCTTTAGATATAAGTATCTGGACGTATTGAATGCAAAATAGTCCTATTTCATGTTTCATGGCGATTAGTCAATCAAAAGAGCTTCGTCAAATCCGTCAATTCGGCAACTTGTCAATATGGTTGACGAAACTGACGAAAAAAATAATTTTTCTAAAAACTTTATTTCTTTCCTTTAGATAAGTATCTGGACGTATTGAATGCAAATTAGGCCCTATTTAAAAATGAATGGCGATCAGTCATTCAGAAGAGCTTCTTCAAGTTCGTCAATTCGTCGACAAAATTGACGAAACAAATATTTTTCTGAAAACTTTATTTCTCTCCTTTAGATAAGTATCTAGACGTATTGAATGCAAATTAGGCCCTATTTCATGTTTCATGTCGATCATTCAATCAGAAGTGCTTCTTCAAGTTCGTCAATTCGTCAAGAGAGAGAGAGACAAAACAAACATAACATAAAATAATACTGACAGTATGTATTTAACCCGGTACAAAGTACTTGTAACTATTTCATACGTTATGTAGAAATAGTACCACATGTTTGTCATAGTTTTTAAGCAGTACGCTGTTCAAGTTCGGATTTAAACCGAATAGAGCTTCAACATACTCCTTACCATTCAAAGAATCTAGCATATTGAAAGTACTACTACCAAATTTGACATAAGTTATTTGTTAAAAGGAATACATAAAAACAGTTAATCAAAATATGCTCAGTCAAACTTGTTTTAATATCTCTATTTCCACACCGTGAGCAATGGGAGAAATTAGTGCATGCCGTGTATGCAATTATTTGGGCGATAGAAAAACAAGCACGTAGCATATTCGGATTACGTTTAGCGTAGTCCCACAGTGGATTAGCAGAAAACTGATACTGTAGTTTTCTGTATAAGACAAACTGTCTCGAAGAAGTTCTAACATTCAATTCTTCTATATAGTCAGGGGCGTAGCTCCCTTTAGACACTGTAGGCACGTGCCTACACATTTTTTCTCAAAATGACCCAAAATGCAGCTGCGGCGATAGACATCTGCGTAATGTATCGACCAGATCAGCCTGCGCTGTCCGCGCAGACTGATCCGACCGACACATTCCGTCTTAGGGGGATAGATGTATAGAGTAGTTATTCCTGAAACAGAAAACCCACAGGAGGCGAAAAGTGTCTATCCGGGTAGGCCTGTGTTGCATGCTTAGGCTGATCCGGGTCGATACTTTACGCAGAGTCCACAATGTAGATTTTCTCACGAGACACACTATGCAGAAAGCTATTAGTTAGAACCTGTGTATGAAGAGATTCAACTGAAGAAGAATATGCTTTGATGTTTGTCAACGTATATTTCGTTTAACCAAATTGACGTGTTGACGAATTATTGACGAACTTGACGTATTATCTTAAAGACAGAAATAAAGTTTTTAGAAAAATATTTTGTTCGTCAATTTTGTTGACGAATTGACGAACTTGACAAAGCATTCTGAATGACTGATGGCCATGACATTTGATATAGGGCCTAATTTGCATTCAATACGTCCAGATACATTATCTAAAGGAAAGAGATAAAGTTTTTAGAAAAATATTTTTTTCGTCAATTTCGTCAACTAAATTGACGAGTTGACGAATTGACGTACTTCACGAAGGTCTTCTGATTGACTGATCGCCATGAAACACGAAATAGGGTCTAATTTGCATTCAATACGTCCAGATATTTCTCTAAAGGAAAGATATAAAGTTTTTAGAAAAATAATTTTTTCGTCAATTTCGTCAACTTTATTGACAAGTTGACGAATTGACGAACTTGAAGAAGCTCTTCTGATTGACTGATCGCCATGAAACATAAAATAGGGCCTTATTTGCATTCAATACGTCCAGATACTTATCTAAAGGAAAGAAATAAAGTTTTTAGAAAAATGTTTATTGTATGAATATACAATGTTTTTTGTATGAATGTTTAATGTTTTTTGTATGAATATACAATGTTTTTTGTATGAATGTATAATGTTTTTTGTATGAATATACAATGTTTTTTGTTAATACATGGACTGTCAAAATCTGGTTATTGCTGAGTAACAAATACAACATATCTTCATTAACTAACCTCAATTATATAGAGCGGTTATTGCAGGGTAACAAATACAACTTATCTTCGTAAACTAACCTCAATTATATAGAGCGGTTATTGCTGAGTAACAAATACAACATATCTTCGTAAACTAACCTCAATTATATAGAGCGGTTATTGCAGGGTAACAAATACAACTTATATCGTAAACTAACCTCAATTCTATATAGCGGTTATTTCTGGATAACAAATACAACATATCTTCATTAACTAACCTCAATTATATAGAGCGGTTATTGCAGGGTAACAAATACAACCTATCTTCGTAAACTAACCTCAATTCTATATAGCGGTTATTTCTGGATAACAAATACAACATATCTTCATTAACTAACCTCAATTATATAGAGCGGTTATTGCTGGGTAACAAATACATACAACTTATCTTCGTAAACTAACCTCAATTCTATAGAGCGGTTATTGCTGTGTAACAAATACAACATATCTTCGTAAACTAACCTCAATTATATAGAGCGGTTATTGCAGGGTAACAAATACAACTTATCTTCGTAAACTAACCTCAATTCTATATAGCGGTTATTTCTGGATAACAAAAACAACTTCTCTTCGTAAACTAACCTCAATTCTATAGAGCGGTTATTGCTGGGTAACAAATACAACATATCTTCGTAAACTAACCTCAATTCTATATAGCGGTTATTTCTGGATAACAAATACAACTTCTCTTCGTAAACTAACCTCAATTCTATAGAGCGGTTATTGCTGGATAACAAATACAACTTCTCTTCGTAAACTAACCTCAATTCTATAGAGAGGTCATTGCTGATTAACAAATAAACACATCTTTAAAAGCTATCCTTGATCCTATTCTGTTTTAGAGGTTGTTTTGCGAAATATTATTTAAGTTTATCCGTTACAATTATGGCCAAGAAAGATTAATTAAACTCTTCATAACTTAAAGTTGGCACCAAATGTTGAATTTATTGCCCAATAATGACCCGACTCTAACAGGTGCCGTATTCATGAATAACATCATACAAAAATGCTATTAACATTTACCCACATCAACACATCTGACGCAAACGACTTTGAAATCATACCAGAAGTAAATTTGAAAATCCCTTAAATTGAAAATACAATAATTGAACAGAGTTGAAAACATGGTAACAAATGGAGAAATTTCTCGTTTTGAGAAATTTCTTCTTTTGTTGCCATGTTTTCAAAAAGCCGTCTGCTGCAGAGGCGTCGGAAAGCGTCTATATGAGGGAAAGGGTTAACTACCTAAAAACATGAAATTAATTTCAAATCCGATAAACAACATTGTAGCTGTTGATGAATTTCTTGAAATGGTTGAAAGTCAATGTTCTGTTATCATAATTATTTGATAAAGAAGCTGGAAACCCTTTACCATATACAATACATGTGCAGCGGACAACTTTGAAGACATTTAGTAAAAATTATGGAAACTTTCAAATCATTTTGAATATAAGGAAATCTGCAAGCAACCAATACAATTTTATTTGATTTTTGGTAGAGTTGCGCGCATGCGCAAACGAGACCATTGTTACATGTTGAATTTTGAAGTCACGTGATGTAAATGCCCCAGAACACATACAAAAATAGAGTAAAATAAATTCCACTTATTCTAGGTATCCAAATAAAATTACAAAGTCTCTTACTGTGTAAATATCATATTTAAGTGTACACTATTATTTAGATATCACTACGCCAATATAGCACTGCACCGCGCGATTACCCTTTGTAAAGTGTAACCCTTTCTTCCCTCTCGGCAGAGATGTAAACATCTACTCGCCCGCTAGCATTAGCGAGTGGAATGAAGGATCGGGCTAGTACGAAATTCTAGTCGCCAGTCTATACATATTCGTTCATGTCCTTATTCATAATGATAGTATGCATTGCTAAGTATTTTCTTTCTCTTTCAAGTGCATCCGTGTAGTTGCATATAGAGGCAACAGGTGCTCGTTTCTAGTAACGAAGCCCATCGAAGTCGTTTTAGTTATGCATTCGTTTTCAATAGGTAATTTTACCACAAGCAGCTTTCCGCAAAAACATGAGTACAATCGACACTATTTTCATATTGCATGGTTTAATAAAATAAATGTAATCAGGGTTTTCGATAAAGACCGGCACCCGGCGAATCATTGCCGTTTTGTTTTGACAAATTTGACGATTAACGATGACTTTTGCATGTTGAATAGGTGCTTTCGACAAGGTCCGCGTCTAAATTCCCGATTTCTACTAAGAAAGAGATTTCATCAAATCATGTGAGCGCTTTAAATTACGACGACTTGCAAAAACGATTGCGAGTCAATGTTCTAAACACTTGTTTATAAAACGTTTAGAATACTTTGATTATAATAGGCAAAACGAAATCTTGCAAGAATGAAGAAGAGAAAAATCGATCATTTCTTTCGGCCAAAATCAGGTAAATGACCCGATAGTGGTTGTTACAACATAACTGATTCATCCTTTTATTCTAAATTTGTATTAATACACAGTTCAACATTTGATTTTGACAGTTTGTTCGTTATGATTTTGACGCGATTCAAGATTTTGACGCGATTATTTCGTTCATAAAGTTGACTGAGTTGGTGATGGAAAGATTATTAAAAAGTTAAGTTAAGCTAAAACATGCACAGGCATGCGAATGGTGCAGCACTCAATTCCCAATCCTGCTTGCCCTTTAACAAATCACAACCCACCTCCACAATATATAAACTCTGCAGCAGAAGAATTTAAAAAAAAATCTGAGCAAAGATACAGAAAATCACATTAATTGGAAGTCTAATCATTGAATATAGTTGAAAACATTGTTGCAAAAGGAGAAATTGCTTGTTATGAGGAATTTCTTCTTCTGCATCAATGTTTTCAAAAGTACGTATGCAGATGGGAAAGGTTTAAATAGGAAACACTTTTTTAAAATGATAGTCAGTTGACTATTCTAGTATATAATGTCCGTCTTAAATAATAATGACAACACTTTCAAAAAACAAGAAAAAGATTTTTTACAATTTAATTGAAAATATATTTAATCAAAGTTGGGAAAGTATAGTTGTCCCTTTCCGTGCTTTTTTTATGAGAGTTAGCAGTATCAAATCACTGGAAAAACTTATGGGACAGAGTTCACAAATAACACATTGACACAATATCAGATTTAGGCTTTGTTTCTGTCAAACTGCTGAAGAAGACAACGCTGAGACACACATTTTGATTAAAAGTTTATTAAAAAAAACGATCGCAATTCTACCTTCAGTACTATCAGTACTTTGATTCCTTTATTTTCGGTGAGATTGACCGGCGATTATAATGGATTCTAAAAGGAAGGATTTAGAACCAAGCAATAATGTCAAATTGATTGAGCTTCATGTAGAACCTAGAAATGGTAGTAAATCTCTAAATAATGAAGACAAAGAAATTCATTCAATGGTCCAAACTCTTGAGCAAAATGCTGTATCAAACCTGAATTTGCAATCTTACAGCATACAAATATCTCAACCTAATCCTGTCATAAGTTCTAACCCATCAAACAGTCTCACAGCAGTTCCTTCTGATTCGTTCTATCACAATCTTCAGTCAACTCTGTTGGTACTCCATTATTGGCACATTATTCTGATTTACAATCAAACCACCATCCAAGGCATGGGATAACATCTAAGATACATTTTTCTCTGCCTGAAGTACAACTCGAGTTATAAAGATCCCTCCATTGATATAGTATCAGCCGGAGAAAAAACAAACACTTTCTTTTTATATCTGTAAATCACCACAGCGGCACAGACACATTGAGAGCTGTTTCATGCATTACACAACAAGAAACCCAAGATTCAAAATCTGTGCACGGTTCATTGAATGATATGTATGCAAAGTCAAAGAAGTTTTAACTGAAATACAAAAAGGAGATGATTCAGGTGACCCAATTATTACTGAAAAGGATTTTCGTGAATGTGAAAACAAATCAGTAAATGAAAGCATTGACAAAGTTCTTGAAATTTTCCCATTTGTTTGTGGTTTATTTTACCATATCATAAGCACTTAAAAGCTCATGATACAATAAACATGGATACTTTCCTTGCTTGTGCCGTTTCTGGAGAAAATGAAAGGGATGCTGCGGAGGGAGAAGACTTATACTATTGCAGTAGTTGTAATGCTAGATTTGTTACAATCTGTCAGTTTCACTACCATGTCTCGAGAGAGGAAAAGTTAGATATGTATGTTTATGAAAATATTTCAAAATGTGTCAGAGGAAAAGAAGTTATTTAAAAAGAAATCCATCTCAGAAAATCAAGAGACAAAATTGAATACAAGTGAACAAGTTTTAAATGTAAATGAAATCTACAAACATGTAATTGGTTCTTTAAAATATAATACAGGTTGTGTATCAAGTGACTCTGAAAAAAATGTGGAACTAAGTACATCAGCAATAGAAACAAATGTAATGTTGTTAAACAAAAGAAGTTACAAGAAAAACAAGAGACCTGTAAAAGTGTCTGCAGATACAAAATGGGATACTTACAGTCTTGTTCCAGAACAGGATACTGACGGGTGTGTGAAAGATGTGAAAGATGTGAAACAGGATACTGATGGATGTATGAAAGACGTGAAACAGGATACTGATGGGTGTATGAAAGATGTGAAACAGGATACTGATGGATGTATGAAAGACGTGAAACAGGATACTGATGGGTGTATGAAAGATGTGAAACAGGATACTGATGGGTGTATGAAAGATGTGAAACAGGATACTGATGGGTGTATGGAAAATGTGAAACAGGATACTGATGGGTGTATGAAAGATGTGAAACAGGATACTGATGGGTGTATGGAAGATGTGAAACAGGATACTGATGGGTGTATGACAGATGTGAAACAGGATACTGATGGGTGTATGAAAGATGTGAAACGGATAGTTGAACTAAGAAATAAGTTCCAGAAAGTGGAACTGGTTCGATTACACCTAAACGTACATCTCGGTCAAGCCCTGCCTTTACAGCATCCCACCAGTGAATACGTACATGGATGGGTGTGTGGTGGGCCACAGGTTCAGCATTGGGGTCAATCATCAATTTCATGGGTGGTCCATCCATTAAAGGTAATGACTGGTGCTCACAAGTATTGAAGGTGCTTGATTTGTAATGGTCTAGTAAGAAAGCCTTCAAGCGATGAAGGTTTGCCTCTGTCCCAGGAAATGGGATTTTTATCGAGGGAGGAGTTGGTAGTTGGCGTCTGGGACAATTGCAGGTGCTTTAGGGCTCCAGTATGGATGAACATTGGTCAGGGAGTTTAGTTTTTGCAGACCCAATAGTGGGGAATGTGTCAGAAATAATACATAGTTCAATGCATGCCTCTCTACTGAGGTAGAATTTGTCTGGTTTCAATGGACCTGACGCCTGTGTGACCATGAGCACGTAGGCGTAGTATGGTCGCACCAAGGATCTTGATGCCATTACTTGTGACTGTGCACATGGTGACTGGGATAAGGTCCGATTCCCTTAGGCCCAAACGATGAATCACCTTGAGTCCTGCAAGACAGATCTGACACCCAGTATCAGCCATAGCAGGTAGTACCCCTGAAATATTGTGTAATGAGTTTAATACACAAGATTTAGATCTCTGCTTTACCCATGTATAAGATAGTTTGTCATACACATGGTGATCTATGCATACATATCTGTCATAATTAGATTCATTAATGGCACAAGAGTTATCTAACAAATTATCCACATCTGATATCGAGCATAATGTATCAAAAGTTGCAGCACTTTCAGACGACTTGTGTTTGTTGACTTTTGGTTTATCTGTGCTCCTTTACATGTTGGCCAGGTGATGATTTCTATTACATAGTTCACAGATATTACCATATGCTGGTCATTCGTTGCGACGTATTCGAGCTGGTGCACTTCTCCCGTGACCTGTCTTCCCACAATAACCGCACGTAGCCGACCTGTTTTTCTTGTTTTTCATGTAAGAACTGGCAGCCTCCACTACATGGCTGTGTAGGAGTCGGGATGCTGACCGTTTGCCGGCTTCCTGCGCCTCTACAAATTGGAAGACTTCTTCTAACGGCATGTCTTCCTTCTTGTCACTCAGCATATTCATCTGTATGTCTGGGTCTGCTATGCCCATAGCTAGCACATCCCGCATGCCCTCGTCTGTGAAATTGACATAGATATCACATCCCGGGCACTTGATGGAGAATTTACATATGTTTGCTTGACCTCGAAGTCGAGCGCCAAAGCTTCTGATTGTTTCATCGCGATCCTCTCGCAAGTTGTGTAGAGTAACACGAGCGACCATAATGTTCTCCTCTCTCACCGCTAACATTTTAATAGAGTGTAAGACATATGCTTCTGTTTTTTCTGATAAGCTGCAGCCTGCTGCCCTTGTGAGTTCATTTCTAAGCTGTTCATCGCAGCATTCCAGTAACTGAATGACATTGTCCCGGCTATCTATTCTAGTTGCGTTCACGTAATCGGTCCATCTAGATTTAAAATACTGCCAGTCTTCTGTTGTTCCGGCGGCGTGGATTGATGGTCTTTTTACCTTCTCAACCATTCTGGAAGCCGGTGATGCATGGCTCATTGAGTGCGCTGTGATCAGGTACAGCTGGCATCGTGTGACGTATTCACGTAGACCGTGTTCATAAATAAGAACGTGGTCTATTTGTAGATACTTTATTTAGCAACAATGAACACGATCTGAAAGTACACAATGGTGTAATACAATTATTAACAAATGACTAGTGTAGATACGGATTTGGCATCAATGTATATCAATACACGAACATAGTATAGAATGGACATAAGCAATTATAGATCTATCAAACAAAGTGATTACCTATAATGTATGCATGTTTCCATCGTATTGGAGATGTCACTGAACAATGGAGTAATTATAATAAGGGAAGTAACTGCTTACAAAAGGTGTTATATATAACACCCGTCCCGAGTCGTACTATTCAGTAGCGTTACATCAAAAAAACATTCCGATACATGTACATTATCCTATAGATATTGATGGGTGTATGAAAGATGTGAAACGGAAAATTGAACTTAGAAGTAGTGAAAAAATGTTTCAAGAAAAGTGTGACGGTGAAGAAATTAGACAAGAATTGGAAGAGTTTAACCCTGAAGGAAGTAAACTGACAGGATCAATTGTGACAGGTAATGGTGGCTCAACGTTTAACCCTTTCCAAAAAAACGACACTTTCTGACGTTTTGAGAAAAATGTGGCAAAAGGAGAAATTGCTCAAAACAAGGAATTTCTCCTTTTTCCACAATGTTTTCAACTTCTTTTAATTATTTAACTTTCCCTTATAAAGATATAACATAGTCTTGCCCGGATGGTTCAAATATGTCTGTTGCAGATGACTGAAATCATCCAGGAATAACAATAAATAAAAAATAGCAATAGATGAAATTATTATAATTGAATTAAATTGAAACATTGTGGCAAAGGAGAAATTACTCATAATTTCTACTTTTGCCACAACATTTTCTTAAGTTCTTTTTCGCAGTATGTTTTATGCAGTGTATTTGTATATTTGGTCATTCAGGTGATGGTCAGTCAATGGTACTATGCATAGATCGTGAAGGCAATGTGTCAGCTCAATTACTTGAAATGCGCATGAAGTTATTTAACCCTTTTCCACATATAGATGCAGTTTGACACCTCTGCAGCAGACCACCTTTGAAAACATTGTGGCAAAAGGAGATATTGCTCATATTAAGCAATTTGTCCCTTTGCCACAATGTTTTCAACTCAACTCAAAATAATTTAATTATCATTAACTCAGTTTCCAACATACAGACATATTTTAAGGTGTTTGCAGCAGACCACTTTTCAAAACTTTTGCATAATACATTTTCAAAGTTGTCTGCTGAAGTTTTGCTGTATGTGGGAAAGGGTTTAACGATAAAGCAAACAATAAAGACTAAGTTACAGCTGCATGGTGTTGAGTTGCATAAAGACGGAAAGGGTTAAGTAGTAATGTACACGTAGTTGAAGAGTCAAGTTGCTCTGATAAGCTGCAGCTCTGTCTCTCTGTCTCTCTGTCTCTCTGTCTCTCTGTCTGTCTATTTGTCTCTCTCTGTCTGTCTCTCTGTCTGTCTCTCACTGTCTCTCTCTGTCTCTCTCTCTCTCTCTGTCTCTCTCTCTCCCTCTGTCTCTCTCTCTGTCTCTCTGTCTCTCAGTGTCTCTCTCTCTTTGTCTCTCTCTGTCTCTCTCGGTCTCTGTCAGAGAGATCGAGAGAGAGAGAGAGAGAGAGAGAGTTATTCATCATACAGCACTTAGTTAAATCGTCTATACTGGAGGTTAGTAAGTTGACCGTGAAGAACGGCGTGTGTACATCTGCTGTGGGAAGGCAAGTATACAAATTATTACGATAACACCGATAAATTCTTGACCGATTTCGTTAAACTGCAATCAAGGGAGTTCAACGTTGACAACACTTTTTATCATCATTATACGAGTATCTCCCTTGTTTACAGAAGGTGACCGACACATCATAAGAGTAGTTAAGTTTTCTTTGTATTCCCATTACTTGAAGTTGAAGTTTTCCGCCATTTCATGATTTGGACCGGAACCATTTTTTCGGTAACTCCACCATTTTTACCTTAACGACTTAAGTCTCCATTGACACTGATTCCTCAAAGTCTGCGAGTCCGCAGACCGGTCCAAATGACGTAATATGTACGATACATGTATCAATAAAATGGAACATAAATCAATAAAATGACTGTATCACAGTTGGCGCCGCTTCCTGAAAGTCTGCGAGTCTTCCAAAAGTATCGCATACCGTTCCAAATGACTTAACATGGTCGGGCAGGGTTAAAAATGCTGAACATGAATATTTTACTTTGTTTACCTGATATAGCTGATATAAGATAATTATTATGCAAACAACTGTTTTAAACATATTGTGGGAAAATGCACAACAAATGTTATCTATCCAGTGGTTGTGAGTTCAAACCCCAGCTCGGCCAACATTCTTTCCGACGTTTGACAAAAGTCACTGTGTCAAGCGTCATTCGTCTTTCACCAATATATGTGGAAAAGCAGCCAGTTGTTTGGGAAGTAATGTTGTGTGGAGAACTGGTGTGAGAAAACCAGAAAACATATGAGTAGGTGAACTGGCCGCCATGATATGACTGAACAATTGTTGAACGGCGTTAAACTCAAATCAATCAATCGACCAAGGGCAACTATCGTATTCCACTATTATGTTGTCGATAAGAATGATTACCATGATTATTATAAATTGAATGTAAGTGTTTATAATAAGCTGAATCTATGCTGCATTATTTCGATGAAATACACAACATTGTGATCATGTCATCGAATTCGCACCGTTTGCCAGAAAGGGCGTTACATACTGTGACCTTGTATCTCCTAATTAGGAATTATGCTCTCCTATTAGGTTATGGTTATGATTATGGGTGTATTTACACATATGACGTGAACACAATGGTGCATCAACTAATTACATAAATGTCATGCATGACAAAACAATACAATTATGAGATAGCGAATGGACAGTCTATTAAAGTCGCTGATAAGTATGCGTACACGTTGTAATGAATGCTAACAAGTGGTTAGTACAATTTCTTCCGTAATAACCAACCTTAAGTCCGATATTCGGAGATCCGTTTTAAGCCCCGCCATGACGCGTCAAATAATCATGATTTGGACCGGAACCGGAAATACCGCTTTTTTAGCCGGAAACGCCTCCATTTTTCGGAGACTCCAACATTTTGACCGTCTCCATTGGCACTGATTCCTCAAAGTCTGCGAGTCGTAAACCGGTCCAAAAGTCACTGTGACAAGCGTCATTCGTCTTTCACCAATCGATGTGGAAAAGCAGCCAGTTGCTTGGAAAGTAATGTTGTGTGGAGTACTGGTGAGAGAAAACCTGGAAACTTATGAGTATGTGAACTGGCCGCCGTGATATGACTGAACAATTGTTGAAAACGGCGTTAAACCCAAATCAATCAATCGACCAGGAGCATCAATCGTATTCCACTATCATGTTGTCGATAAGAATGATTGATTATTATGAATTGAATTTAAGTGATTATTATAAGCTGAATCTATGCTGCATTATTTCGATGAAATACAAAACATCGAATTCGCGCCGTTTGACAGAAAGGGCGTTACATATTGTGATGTATCTCCTAATTAGGAATTATGCTCTCCTATTAGGTTATGGTTATGACTATGGGTTTATTTACACATATGGCGTGAACAGAGTGTTTCATCAACTAATTACATAAATTATGAATTGAACTATTATCGAATTTTATTAAAAGAAATCATCGCTCTAATATTACTAATTCAAATACTAGTACGACCTCCATTGTGATCTTATATATCGATAGTAACAATAGCAGCAGCAGCAGCAATAACTACAAACACTACTTCTACTACAATTCCTAATACTAATTATAATTCCATAACAACAGCTTCAACTACAACTGCAGCTATCAACACTTCTACTACTCCTATGACTTTCTTTAATCACAACATTAAGTCATATTTTGGTCCGTTCGGAGATACTGTCTCTTAGTTCGGCGTTAGTATCTCCTTAACCGGCAAAAGTATCTCATGAAATATAATAGACTGTCGTATAAAGACGTCTCCGTACTAATTTGATAAGTTTTAATAGTTTAATAAAATACGGTTAAAACAATGAACACGGGGGAAATGGGTGATGCCTAGGTGATACCTTTGTAGAGCTCTCTTTAGACCTTTTATTTTTTTATTTTCACAATTTTTGAAAATGTGTTAATTTTCAGACACAAATTGAGTATCTTCTTAAACAGTGTTAATTTATGACATATGATAAAAAAAATAAAAAAGAAAAACGAAAAAGGAACTTGTTAGAACCCCGGTTGTTATGGTTGATAATTATTTTTATGTCTCACGATTTTTGAAAAGGTGTTAAGTCTTTTAATAAAAATGATCAATAATTTGAGGAAAATAATTTGATCAAGAAAGAAAATTTACATCAGCATTTTAATTCATGGCTAGAAAATGAGGCTACACCTATAGCTCAAGACGAAATTCAATCACAAGTTAACATGGATAATGATTTAGATTCTGAAATGACTTTGCAATAATTAAAACTGATGTTTATCACCAGAGTAATAACAATGCTTTAGGCCAAGACGATTTATCTTCTGAGTTAATTAAAGCATCTGTTGGCATAAACTCACCATATGTTTAAATACTTTATAATAAATCATTGAAGGTGCCGAATTTCCAGGAAGTTGGTGCTTTGGTTATGTAGTATGATATTTAAAAATGGAAATTCTAGCGAAGCTAAAATCTACAGGGGCATTACCTTAAATAATATTTTGGCAAAAACATATTCTAAAATTCTTAAAATGAAATGAAAATCACGAAACATTAAATAATTATCAATTTGGATATCAAAATGGTAAGAGTACCACTGATCGTATATCTGTATTGCACTCAGTTATTGCAAAGGTATTATATTCTGGGGGAAAAGTATACACATCTGTTATAGATTACGAACAGTGCTATGATAAAATGAATCGTTCTTTACTCTGGAATCGGCTATGTACACAAGGAGTCAGCACGTGGATGACCAATGCTTTAAAGCAATGTATTACAATGTAAAATTTTAAACACAATACTCAAATTTTTAATACCATATATATTACAGTTGGGCTAAAGCAAGGCGATTTGAGTTCATTTCTTGTATTTTTCATATTTGTAAATGATATATTGCAACATATCAACTCCAACCTTGAAGTTTTTTAAACAATAATTTGAGACGTCCCTCGAGAAGACCAACAGTATGGCCTCTGCGTAAAATGTATCCACCCAGATCAGCCTGAGCAGTCCGCGCAGACTGATCCGGGCCGACACATTTCGTCTCAGTGGGATAGAGGTTCAGTGTAATGATTCCCGAAACAGAAAACACACAGGAGTCCGGGCAACCCTGCGCGGCATGCTTAGGTTGATCCTGGTCGATACTTTACGCAGAGTCCACAGTGTTGGTTTTCTCGCGGAACGGCTCATATCAATATATCTGCGTAATGTATCGACCAGATCAGCCTGCGCTGTCCGCGCAGACTGATCCGGCCGACACATTCCGTCTAAGGGGGGATAGATAGAGTAGCGATTCCTGAAACAGAAAATCCACAGAAGGCGAAAAGTGTCTATCCGGGTAAGCCTGCGCGGCATGCTTAGGTTGATCCTGGTCGATACTTTACGCAGAGTCCACACTGTTGGTTTTCTCGCGGAACGGCTCATATCAATATATCTGCGTAATGTATCGACCAGATCAGCCTGCGCTGTCCGCGCAGACTGATCCGGCCGACACATTCCGTCTAAGGGGGGATAGATAGAGTAGCGATTCCTGAAACAGAAAATCCACAGAAGGCGAAAAGTGTCTATCCGGGTAAGCCTGCGCGGCATGCTTAGGTTGATCCTGGTCGATACTTTACGCAGAGTCCACACTGTTGGTTTTCTCGCGGAACGGCTCATATCAATATATCTGCGTAATGTATCGACCAGATCAGCCTGCGCTGTCCGCGCAGACTGATCCGGCCGACACATTCCGTCTAAGGGGGGATAGATAGAGTAGCGATTCCTGAAACAGAAAATCCACAGAAGGCGAAAAGTGTCTATCCGGGTAAGCCTGCGCGGCATGCTTAGGTTGATCCTGGTCGATACTTTACGCAGAGTCCACAGTGTTGGTTTTCTCGCGGAACGGCTCATATCAATATATCTGCGTAATGTATCGACCAGATCAGCCTGCGCTGTCCGCGCAGACTGATCCGGCCGACACATTCCGTCTAAGGGGGGATAGATAGAGTAGCGATTCCTGAAACAGAAAATCCACAGAAGGCGAAAAGTGTATATCCGGGTAAGCCTGCGCGGCATGCTTAGGTTGATCCTGGTCGATACTTTACGCAGAGTCCACACTGTTGGTTTTCTCGCGGGACGGCTCATATCAATATATCTGCGTAATGTATCGACCAGATCAGCCTGCGCTGTCCGCGCAGACTGATCCGGCCGACACATTCCGTCTAAGGGGGGATAGATAGAGTAGCGATTCCTGAAACAGAAAATCCACAGAAGGCGAAAAGTGTCTATCCGGGTAAGCCTGCGCGGCATGCTTAGGTTGATCCTGGTCGATACTTTACGCAGAGTCCACACTGTTGGTTTTCTCGCGGAACGGCTCATATCAATATATCTGCGTAATGTATCGACCAGATCAGCCTGCGCTGTCCGCGCAGACTGATCCGGCCGACACATTCCGTCTAAGGGGGGATAGATAGAGTAGCGATTCCTGAAACAGAAAATCCACAGAAGGCGAAAAGTGTCTATCCGGGTAAGCCTGCGCGGCATGCTTAGGTTGATCCTGGTCGATACTTTACGCAGAGTCCACAGTGTTGGTTTTCTCGCGGAACGGCTCATATCAATATATCTGCGTAATGTATCGACCAGATCAGCCTGCGCTGTCCGCGCAGACTGATCCGGCCGACACATTCCGTCTAAGGGGGGATAGATAGAGTAGCGATTCCTGAAACAGAAAATCCACAGAAGGCGAAAAGTGTCTATCCGGGTAAGCCTGCGCGGCATGCTTAGGTTGATCCTGGTCGATACTTTACGCAGAGTCCACAGTGTTGGTTTTCTCGCGGAACGGCTCATATCAATATATCTGCGTAATGTATCGACCAGATCAGCCTGCGCTGTCGGCGCAGACTGATCCGGCCGACACATTCCGTCTAAGCGGGGATAGATAGAGTAGCGATTCCTGAAACAGAAAATCCACAGAAGGCGAAAAGTGTCTATCCGGGTAAGCCTGCGCGGCATGCTTAGGTTGATCCTGGTCGATACTTTACGCAGAGTCCACAGTGTTGGTTTTCTCGCGGAACGGCTCATATCAATATATCTGCGTAATGTATCGACCAGATCAGCCTGCGCTGTCCGCGCAGACTGATCCGGCCGACACATTCCGCCTAAGGGGGGATAGATAGAGTAGCGATTCCTGAAACAGAAAATCCACAGAAGGCGAAAAGTGTCTATCCGGGTAAGCCTGCGCGGCATGCTTAGGTTGATCCTGGTCGATACTTTACGCAGAGTCCACAGTGTTGGTTTTCTCGCGGAACGGCTCATATCAATATATCTGCGTAATGTATCGACCAGATCAGCCTGCGCTGTCCGCGCAGACTGATCCGGCCGACACATTCCGTCTAAGGGGTGATTGATAGAGTAGCGATTCCTGAAACAGAAAATCCACAGAAGGCGAAAAGTGTCTATCCGGGTAAGCCTGCGCGGCATGCTTAGATTGATCCTGGTCGATACTTTACGCAGAGTCCACAGTGTTGGTTTTCTCGCGGAACGGCTCATATCAATATATCTGCGTAATGTATCGACCAGATCAGCCTGCGCTGTCCGCGCAGACTGATCCGGCCGACACATTCCGTCTAAGGGGGGATAGATAGAGTAGCGATTCCTGAAACAGAAAATCCACAGAAAGCGAAAAGTGTCTATCCGGGTAAGCCTGCGCGGCATGCTTAGGTTGATCCTGGTCGATACTTTACGCAGAGTCCACAGTGTTGGTTTTCTCGCGGAACGGCTCATATCAATATATCTGCGTAATGTATCGACCAGATCAGCCTGCGCTGTCCGCGCAGACTGATCCGGCCGACACATTCCGTCTAAGGGGGGATAGATAGAGTAGCGATTCCTGAAACAGAAAATCCACAGAAGGCGAAAAGTGTCTATCCGGGTAAGCCTGCGCGGCATGCTTAGGTTGATCCTGGTCGATACTTTACGCAGAGTCCACAGTGTTGGTTTTCTCGCGGAACGGCTCATATCAATATATCTGCGTAATGTATCGACCAGATCAGCCTGCGCTGTCCACGCAGACTGATCCGGCCGACACATTCCGCCTAAGGGGGGATAGATAGAGTAGTGATTCCTGAAACAGAAAATCCACAGAAGGCGAAAAGTGTCTATCCGGGTAAGCCTGCGCGGCATGCTTAGGTTGATCCTGGTCGATACTTTACGCAGAGTCCACAGTGTTGGTTTTCTCGCGGAACGGCTCATATCAATATATCTGCGTAATGTATCGACCAGATCAGCCTGCGCTGTCCGCGCAGACTGATCCGGCCGACACATTCCGTCTAAGGGGTGATTGATAGAGTAGCGATTCCTGAAACAGAAAATCCACAGAAGGCGAAAAGTGTCTATCCGGGTAAGCCTGCGCGGCATGCTTAGATTGATCCTGGTCGATACTTTACGCAGAGTCCACAGTGTTGGTTTTCTCGCGGAACGGCTCATATCAATATATCTGCGTAATGTATCGACCAGATCAGCCTGCGCTGTCCGCGCAGACTGATCCGGCCGACACATTCCGTCTAAGGGGGGATAGATAGAGTAGCGATTCCTGAAACAGAAAATCCACAGAAGGCGAAAAGTGTCTATCCGGGTAAGCCTGCGCGGCATGCTTAGGTTGATCCTGGTCGATACTTTACGCAGAGTCCACAGTGTTGGTTTTCTCGCGGAACGGCCCATATCAATATATCTGCGTAATGTATCGACCAGATCAGCCTGCGCTGTCCGCGCAGACTGATCCGGCCGACACATTCCGTCTAAGGGGGGATAGATAGAGTAGCGATTCCTGAAACAGAAAATCCACAGAAGGCGAAAAGTGTCTATCCGGGTAAGCCTGCGCGGCATGCTTAGGTTGATCCTGGTCGATACTTTACGCAGAGTCCACACTGTTGGTTTTCTCGCGGAACGGCTCATATCAATATATCTGCGTAATGTATCGACCAGATCAGCCTGCGCTGTCCGCGCAGACTGATCCGGCCGACACATTCCGTCTAAGGGGGGATAGATAGAGTAGCGATTCCTGAAACAGAAAATCCACAGAAGGCGAAAAGTGTCTATCCGGGTAAGCCTGCGCGGCATGCTTAGGTTGATCCGGGTCGATACTTTACGCAGAGTCCACAGTGTTGGTTTTCTCGCGGGACGGCTCCATTGATGAATTACGTTGTTTGTGGTTTCCATGGTGATTACCAAGCTCTATTTGCAACATCGCCATAATCTATTCAGTTAATTCTAAATGATTTGGAAACATATTGTAATCAACGTTATCTTATTAAATGATAACAATACTTTAAGTGATGATATTTGAGAAGAGCTGACGTGCAACTTTGCATGACTTTTACATATATGATGCAAACATCGTTTCAAATTCCTAAGTATAAACTTCTTTAAAAATGACTTAACATTAAGAAGAAAGTAGCTTATAATTCAAAAAGAGATAAGTACAATCTTTATTCAATACTCAGTAGAGTTTTTAACCCTTCAGAAAAGTGCAAATTGTTCGATTTTTTAGTTGTACCTGTTTTATAATATGCAACAGAAATATGGTTGTATGATATAGGTGTCCAATTATAATCCCTTTATAACACATTTTGTAGAAAAGTATTATACGCTAAACGGTCAACAAATATGACTGCATTATATGGAGAACAAGGTCTGGTGATTGCAATGGCGTTACACATGAATTTACTCACCCTGTAGGATTTTTTTGTTTTGAGGATGTCTGGTGAATTACAAAAGTATTAAGTGCAAATAACGGGGTATTGGAATCAGTATAGAATTCCGAAAAGATCTGGAAACATATGGACATATGAAAATGGGGCCGATGAAAGCCAACAAAGCTAAGCTGACCGTGACATCTAACAAGAGGGCCATGAGGCCCTAGAATCGCTCACCTGAGATTGCGATCTCTACAGTGTTAACTAGATTGTTCTACAATTTGGCCTAGTAACCTAGTTGTTGAACTGACCTGACACATATTCGAACTTAGCCTAGATATCATCAACACTAATATTCTGACAAAGTTTCAACTTGCTCAAGAGTGTTAACATGATTGTTCTTTAATTTGGCCTAGTGAACTAATATTTGACCTGATATGACCCATATTCAAACCTGACCTAGATATCATCAAGACAAATATTCTGACAAAGTTATAACATGCTCAACCAAAAATGTGGCTCCCAAGGTGTTAACCAGATTTTCCTTAAATTTGGCCTAGTGACCTAGTTTTTGACCTGACGACATGACCTTTATTCAAACTTGGCCTAGATATCACTAAGACAAACATTCTGACAAAGTGTCAACATGTTCAATATTAAAATGCGGCTTCCAGAGTGTTATGACCCATATTCAAACTTAGATATTTTTGGGACAAACTTTCTGATAGAGTTTCAACATGCTCAAGTTTGAAATGCGGCTTCAAGAGTGTTAACAAGATTTTCCTTAAATTTGGCCTACTGACCTACCGACATGACCTATATTCGAACTAAGCCTAAATATCACTTAGACTAACTTTCTGACAAAATTTCAACATGCTCAAGCGAAAAGATGTGGCCGGAAATGACCCAGATTCGAAGTTGGCCTAGTTAAAACTAAGACAAACATTCTGACATAGTTTCAAACTGCTCAATCCAAAACTGTGGCTTACAGAGTGTTAACAAGATTTTTAACAACCGGTAAGATTAATAGCTCTAACAAATGCGACGATTCAAATATGCAAGATACTGTTGAGCAAAGTGATATAACGAGTTCGAATATTCAGAATAGACAATGAAACGAAGATAGTAGCCTATATGGTCAATCTATGGATATATCGGTTCATAACCAAAATCAAAATGGTGGATACATGATCAATACGAATAATAAACAAAGACCAAATATATATCAGCAGATACCAAACAATATAACGGTAAACGACCAGAGGCAAAACCAAGTAAATGGATATGTTCAAAACAGTGATCACCATGCACTACAATCATTTGCTAATCCGATTACGGAACGCAGTATGACGCAATGGACAATTTACCTGTTAGTGTCAATGAATGGCAAACATACATACTACACTTGACAATGATAACATGAAATGGGGCCTCTTGCAAAATCATATCTCGATACAGAACGATAAACTAAACAAGATGGAAACACACTTGTCTCAATTATCAACCATCAAAAAGGATTAACCCTTTCCCTCATATAAACGCTTTCGGACGCCTCTGCAGCAGACGGCTATTTGAAAACATAGTGACAAAAGAAGAAATTGCACAAAACGTGCAATTTCTCCTTTTGCCACAATGTTTTCCACTTGTAGTCATAGGTTATCTGTTCAATTATGGAGATTTTCTATGTTTTGACAAAATATGTTCAAAGTCGTCTGCTGCAGAATTGTCGTATGAGGGAAAAGGTGAAGAGAAAACTAACACGAACATGGATTAATTACGAACCGAAACGCAAACATTGTAGACGAAGGTGTCAGACTATGATAATATATTGATATATATTGAACAAGGTAGATATATCAATATCCCGCAAATAAATAGATTATGCACATTTTGTAATATGAAAACTATTGAAAGTGAATATCATTTCCTACTACTTTGTCCTTATTTTATAGACAAAGAATATTTAAAATCCTACTATTATACATGGCCAAATTTAAAGAAATTCGAAAATCTAATGATAAACAATATTTAATTTAATGAAATATATTTATCATGCGAATACACGCAGAACCTCAAAACGACCATTTCACAATCAAATTGTAATGTATTTTATATATTATGTATTTGCCTCTCTACTTGTAAAGTTGTTAAAAGTATTTTTATTTACTTATAACAAATAAAATTCTGTAGTCTGTATATATTTACTCATGGTTGATATTTACAAATATACATACATAAATGGTTAAGACAATACAATAATGAAAATATAGTAATGCATTAAGTTTGATTATATAAAGATTAAAGATACATACATATAAACACACACGAATCATATACCATACTAAACAGCAATACGGCAAATTATGTGATGACATAAGTAACCATGAATCCCTGGAAAAGGATAGAATCGGTACTTTCCCAAATTGACAAATTTCAAGATATTCAAAACACTTTTAGCATCTAAGATTAATCATGCCGGAGAAAGGGTAACATATGTACAATGGAGGAGAATGCGGGAAGATCTAGTTTTTACCGGTATCCTGGAGGCAGGGAGAGGAGTGAGAGACGATTGTGAAATAGTGATCAAGCAGTTTACAAGACGATTGTTTGACGCAAAGCATCAAAGAGAAGCCGCAATATTTCGTTGCACATGCAGAAATAAGAAAAAAGAACATTTAAATCCACATACATTAGAAAGATTTAATCTGTAGTCAGTAATGCTGACATAGGTATTTGAAGATATAAGTTTTATGTAAGATATTTAACCTGGCAGGGTCTGTGTTTTAAGTGAATGAGATGATATAGAGTTAGACTGATCTTGAAAAGTGACATATAATATTAAAGATAAATGGACAAGAGGTTATGATAAATTTTAATGTGTACCAATCAATCGTATTGAACACAAGCCCTGTTATGATAATGTTTTGTCAAATAATGCTGATATACAGAAAATCTGTTTTTGGTTTGTATCAGTAAGTCATGATAGTGGATAGGGGTTTAACCATTTCTCACATAAAACAAATCTACAGCGGACGACTTCGAAATTATCAATTACAAAATATAAAACATCTCAATAAATGATTTTTATGATAATTGAAAAGTGTTGAAATTATTGTGGCAAAATCAGATATTGCTCATTATGAGCAATTTCTCCTTTTGCGTCAATGATTTCAAAGATGTTAAACCTGACAGACTTTGAAATCATCAAGTACAAAACATAGAAAATCTCAATAAATGATAGAAAGATAATTGAAAAGAGTTGACATTTTTGTGGCAAATGGAGCAATTGAAAATCACAAACGAACGATCTCGAGTGGACAAAAATGATGAGAACTCGTGTCGTGATAAGCATTCAGAAATTCAAGGAAACATATTTCAATGTTCACGTAATCCGAAAGACAGACAATACAGAAATGTGGGCACGTCTACAATGTTCGTACAGTCAACATTAATCCTAAAGCGGCCGCTTCCGTTACACCAAACTAGTTCTCAGAACGTCCGACCCCGTCCTACAAAAATAGTAGAACGGGTTGTGAACTGGCTAGAACGTGTAGATTTAGCAGGAAAATGTCTTTAATACGATCATATACCCCCTTTACACCGAACTCGTTTGGACTGATTGGAAACGGTGTGCCCATGAGGAGAACAGGGCAATTTTACCCGATATGAACGTTATAAAACGGACTGTAGACGGGACAAGGACTAGATGGACGTATTGGGAACTGTTTGTGAACTAACTATGATCGTATTATAGACATTTTCCTGCTAAATCTACACGTTCTAGCCAGTTCACAACCCGTTCTACTATTTTTGTAAGACGGGGTCGGACGTTCTGAGAACTAGTTTGGTGTAACGGAAGCATATAGTTAATTCACAAACAGTTCCCAATACGCCCATCTAGTCTTTATCCCGTATACAGTCCGTTTATATAACGTTCAGATCGCGAAAAATTGCCACGTTCTCCTCATGGGGGACACCGTTTCCAACCAGTCCAAACTCGTCTTTAGTCAGTTTGAACCCGTTCGCAACTAGTTCTACTACGTTCCTTATACGTCGAAATCCGCTCGAACTCGTTCTGAGTACGTCCTCATCTCGTTCCTAGTCCGTTCAGAAAGTAATTGCAATAACGTCCTGACCTGACGGCTATAAAAGCCCAGTACCTTTCTGCGAGTCCTCATTCTCGTTCGCAGCTTCAATCTGTGAAGACAGACGAACTCCACAACAATTGTGACAAACATCGTAACCATCTTGCAACCTTGTGATCATCATGCCTCCAAGGAAGGGTAGAGCCAGACAAACAGGGTGTGCTATAGCTGCCACTACTAAAGGAATCCAAAGCACCTGCTCAACTGAAGCCCGTCCAGATCACCCCAAAGTTCCTGAGCCCAAAATTGTACGAAGCCAACATTCAAAATGTTAGCAGCTGCAAGATTGTCCATGGTTCAAGGCATAAAATAGTGTGCGCCCAAATGATGAACCAGTGAGAAAACGTCCCGTATTTATATCATACCTTGTCTGATTGTACTGCAAACGGGGTGGACGTTGTAAAAACTGCGTAAGAACGCAATAAACGTACTCAAAACGAGTAGAGCGTACTGAGAACCTACTGCGAACTTTTAGAACTGTGTGGAAACGTGTTGAAATCTTGTTTAGAACTTGTTATTTTGTTTTTATATATTTAGACGGAATAACAACGCACTAAGGACGTAATGCGGTCGAATTGAGTCTGTCTGTGAACGGGATGAACGAGCTACAAACGAACCCGGTCGGTGTGCACACGTACTACCAATAGACGTACGATCCAAGTACGGCAATTCCGTTCGTAGTACGTCCATCCCGTTTTAAGTACGTGGTCACTCCGTCTAATTACAGAACGGTATGGTCGCCTGGAAATTTTAAACAGGCTCAAAGTTCTGGAACACCGTTCGCGTTCAAACTGGTCCGAGCTCGTCCATAAAGTTCGTAATCAGACCATAAAACGTTGCTACTACTACGTCCACTCCCGTTTGCACACAGTTTGAGCCCGTCCGGCTACATTTTCAGAACGTAGAGAGAACGAGTTCGGTGTAAAGGGGGTAGATTATTTCAATTTTTTTTTCAAGTTCAAGTTCTTTATTTGCATAACATTTTACATGTTGTTGCAACATATACATAATAAACAATTGTAGAACTCGTGTCGTGATTAGCATCCAGAAATTCAAGGAAACATATTTCAATGTTCACGTAATCCGAAAGACAGACAAGACAGAAATGTGGGCACGTCTACAATGTTCGTACAGTCAACATTAATCCTAAAGCGGCCGCTTCCGTTACACCAAACTAGTTCTCAGAACGTCTGACCCCGTCCTACAAAAATAGTAGAACGGGTTGTGAACTGGCTAGAACGTGTAGATTTAGCAGGAAAATGTCTTTAATACGATCATATACCCCATTTACACCGAACTCGTTTGGACTGGTTGGAAACGGTGCGCCCATGAGGAGAACAGGGCAATTTTACCCGATATGAACGTTATAAAACGGACTGTAGACGGGACAAGGACTAGATGGACGTATTGGGAACTGTTTGTGAACTAACTATGATCGTATTATAGACATTTTCCTGCTAAATCTACACGTTCTAGCCAGTTCACAACCCGTTCTACTATTTTTGTAAGACGGGGTCGGACGTTCTGAGAACTAGTTTGGTGTAACGGAAGCATATAGTTAATTCACAAACAGTTCCCAATACGCCCATCTAGTCTTTATCCCGTATACAGTCCGTTTATATAACGTTCAGATCGCGAAAAATTGCCACGTTCTCCTCACGGGGGACACCGTTTCCAACCAGTCCAAACTCGTCTTTAGTCAGTTTGAACCCGTTCGCAACTAGTTCTACTACGTTCCTTATACGTCGAAATCCGTTCTAACTATTTCGTAACTCGACCATCTCGTTCAAAGACAGTCGAACTCGTTCTGAGTACGTCCTCATCTCGTTCCTAGTCCGTTTAGAAAGTAATTGCAATCACGTCCTGACCTGACGGCTATAAATGCCCAGTACCTTTCTGCCAGTCCTCATTCTCGTTCGCAGCTTCAAGCTGTGAAGACAGACGAACTCCACAACAATTGTGACAAACATCGTAACTATCTTGCAACCTTGTGATCATCATGCCTCCAAGGAAGGGTAAAGCCAGCCAAACAGGGTGTGCTATAGCTGCCACTACTAAAAGAATCCAAAGCACCTGCTCAACTGAAGCCCGTCCAGATCACCCCAAAGTTCCTGAGCCCAAAATTGTACGAAGCCAACATTCAAAATGTTAACAGCTGCAAGATTATCCATGGTTCAAGGCATAAAATATTGTGCGCCCAAATGATGAACCAGTGAGAAAACGTCCCGTATTTATATCATACCTTGTCTGATTGTACTGCAAACGGGTTGGACGTTGTAAACACTGCGTAAGAACGCAATAAACGTACTCAAAACGAGTAGAGCGTACTGAGAACCTACTGCGAACTTTTAGAACTGTGTGGAAACGTGTTGCAAACTTGTTTAGAACTTGTTATTTTGTTTTTATATATTTAGACGGAATAACAACGCACTAAGGACGTAATGCGGTCGAATTGAGTCTGTCTGTGAACGGGATGAACGAGCTACAAACGAACCAGGTCGGTGTGCACACGTACTACCAATAGACGTACGATCCAAGTACGGCAATTCCGTTCGTAGTACGTCCATCCCGTTTTAAGTACGTGGTCACTCCGTCTAATTACAGAACGGTATGGTCGCCTGGAAATTTTAAACAGGCTCAAAGTTCTGGAACACCGTTCGCGTTCAAACTGGTCCGAGCTCGTCCATGAAGTTCGTAATCAGACCATAAAACGTTGCTACTACGTCCACTCCCGTTTGCACACAGTTTGAGCCCGTCCGGCTACATTTTCAGAACGTAAAGAGAACGAGTTCGGTGTAAAGGGGGTAAATTATTTCAATTTTTTTTTCAAGTTCAATTTCTTTATTTGCATAACATTTTACATGTTGTTGCAACATATACAGAATAAACAATTGTATAGCAATACATATAGTATAGTTTCAATAGATGACATCAATGTACAATTCAATGGGTGGGTAAAGTCAATATTTTGCTAACTTTTTCCTTAAAACATGAGCATTTTAAAGCATTTTAAAGCTGCTGCAGCAAACGACCTTTGGAAACATTGTGACAAAAGGAGAAATTGCTCACGAGGAATTTATCCTTTTGCTACAATGTGTTCTACTTTATGTCCATAAATTATACCTTCATTTAGCAAGATGTTCCAATGTTTACCTAATGTACTACATATTTGTTGTACGTGGGAAAGGCTTATCATATGAACTATGAATGTCTTTTATTTTAGCTCCTAACTTTATTTTGGAACCACAGTCGGTGCGCGGCCGCTTACGGCATTTACCCCCCAAGGAAAAGATAAAAATCGCCTTCCTAAAAGACATATATAACATCTGATAATATGGAATGCTCTCTCTCTCTCTCTCTCTCTCTCTCTCTCTCTCTCTCTCTCTCTCTCTCTCTCTCTCTCTCTCTCTCTCCTCCAACCTCTAGCTATCACGTGACATTATATGTATTTAATTTGTAAGATATATTGTTATTTTCATGTGTCTCATTTTGAGACTTAGAAAAAAAAAAATAAAGATTGAATGAACGATACAAACTAGACTAAATTGAGATCGGTTTAAAACGCGTAGGTGAATACGGACTGAATCTAAATCGCCGTGAATCCAAAACGTGGACTATATATTAAGATTTAGATTTAGTCAAAAATCTAACTTTAAAAGTTTGGTGAATTCGGGCCCTGGCTTCTTCCTCTAATTACTGCGTAATATATCATAGGATGTAAGGAACCAGACTAAATTTAGCGCGCATTTTTTAGGTTCCTGGTTTGATATATTATTGAAATAATAAAGCGTATGAGGCAGGTAACCAATCGAGAAGAATGGTTCTCTATTTTACTGTTTAGACTAGATACAGTATGAATTTCGCTTAACGAAAAATGTACATACACATTAAATTAATATACCGGCCTTTGTCTTTTTTTTTTTAATTTGTAAAACTCACACATGTATATAGAGTGTAAAAGGGATGTTTTAAAAGTAATTTACCTTAAATTAATATACTTATTAAGGACAAAGAGAAATCCCGATATGTGGTCATACTGGCAGGTCTAAATATCTCCTTGTGCTAAAATTCGAAGGTTTCCTACGGGAAGCCTACTTGCAGCTTCCAATGAGAGGAGAAATGAAAAAATATATATTTTTTACAATTTTTGAAAAGGTGTTAATATTTTAAGACATAAATAAACAATCTTCTTATACAAAGTATTAATAAATTAATAAATGAGATATGATGAAAAAATTAAAACTGAAAATTTGGATGTGCTGAAATACGATCTTGTTAGAACCTCGATTATTTTCACAATATTTGTAAAGGGGTTAATTCTTTTAGACACAAATAGAGTCTTCTGAGAGAGTTTAAGTAGTTCAATTAATGACGTATGATAACAAATCAAACTGAAAAGGTTGGGACGAACCAAAATACGAGAATCCCCGATAATTATTTTTGATGTTTTATTTTTTATTTCTTCACAATTTTTAAAAAGCGGTTTATTCTTTCAGAGGGTACGAAAAAAAAACATAAATGGTTTTTTTCGCTTAAAGGTAACAGGCGTGAGATTTTTTTTTTTTTTTTTTTTTTCAATAATCCATGAAGCTTTCTGAAATGAAACTGGAAAAATCCATGGGGGCCGCCATTTTGGATATGTATAAAAAGCAGACGTAAAACACAGATTGAAAATTATTGTCGGCTTTTTAATCATTTTTTTTTAAATCGGTTTGTTTTGGGTAGGTATAAAAGGAGCAGAAAAACACGGATTGAAAATTTTTGTCTTTTTAATCATTTTTTTAAAAATCGATATTTA
Source organism: Serripes groenlandicus (assembly GCA_031761405.1). Taxonomy (NCBI): domain Eukaryota; kingdom Metazoa; phylum Mollusca; class Bivalvia; order Cardiida; family Cardiidae; genus Serripes; species Serripes groenlandicus. Next base: position 240,958,438 of record JASEVX010000001.1, read on the forward strand.
AGATAATGAAAGTGCTGTGTTATGTTGGAATTAACATTTGTACGAAAAGTTAAAGATAAATGGAAATCTGTAAGATATAAGTTTTCCCGTTCTTAAAAAAAACGACAGCATTAGCCTTCTACGCCCGAAACTAAATTTTGACTGTATCGTAGCCAAAGAAGGACGTGACGTCATTTCCGTTACACTTCATATTGGCGTAACGTCAATGGAGCGACGTCGTTTCCCGCAAAAAAGTGGTATCAACATGAAAGACCCCAAATTCCTATACATGACCTACTCATTCAAAGTATAATTATTTATCAAACATTGTGGCAAAAGGATAACTTTCTCATAAGGAGCAATTGTTCTTGTGGCGACAATCTCTTCCTAAATCGTCTGTTGCATAGGCCCCAGAAACCGTCTCTAATAGGGAAAGGGTTTAGCAAAAATGTGACCCCTTACATAATTTGTTCCAGTCATATTGACTGGTTGAAAAAGGCAGTCGCCAGGTGGCATCAGAAAAGGGCTGATCTATTTGCTTCTTTACCATAATGCAGGTGATCGATTAAGGATCATCTTGGGCCCCATGTTTTAACCTCGTTCATTATAAATGTATTCCTTGATTTTCTGAAAGTCTTTACTTTATTATTTTCTGTTCAAATAATAGACAACAGAAATACGAATTCCAAATATGTTTTGATAATGCAAGAAACATGACATTAACATTATTATTGTCTAGTCAATTAATTATAAATCCCTTTTTATGGCCAAAGTATGCTCTTTAAATTTTGTTTATAATTATCTTGCGTTTTTTCGTTAATAGGTAGCACCTATAGATATATTAACTGTTAACAGTTTAATTACTGACGTATGATAACAAATCAAACTGAAAAAGTTGGGATGGGCCGAAATACGATCTTGTTAGAACCCCGAGTGTTGATGTTTTTTTGATTTTTTTCACACTTTTTAAAAAGGTGGTAATTATATCAGACATAGTCCGAGTATCTTCTTAGAAACTGTTAACAGTTTATTTACTGACGTATTATAACAAATCAAACTGAAAAAGTTGGGATGGGCCCAAATACGATCTTGTTAGAATCCCGAGTGTTGATGTTTTTTTTTGTTTTTTTCACAATTTTTAAAAAGGTGGTAATTATATCAGACATAATTCGAGTATCTTCTTAGCAACTGTTAACAGTTTATTTACTGACGTATGATAACAATTCAAACTGAAAAAGTTGGGATGGGCCCAAATCTTGTTAGAACCCCGAGTGTTGATGTTTTTTTGTTTTTTTTCACAATTTTTAAAAAGGTGGTAATTATATCAGACATAATTAGAACATCTTCTTAGTACATGTAACTGTTAACAGTTTATTTACTGGCGTATGATAACAATTCAAACTGAAAAAGTTGGGATGAGCCGAAATACGATCTTGTTAGAACCCCGAGTGTTGATGTTTTTTTTGGTTTTTTTCACAATTTTTAAAATATTGCAGTTTCCATCTGGTTCATATGTATAGGGACAGGCGTGTGACAACACTGCTTGCGCAGCTAGGCGTGAATTTAGAGGTAAATTTGAATACCAGCTTTCGTGTCCAAGATTGCTTGAAAAGGAGCTGGAAACATGCTATTTCTGACTGCCTCCACATGTTGACTATTGTTTTGAGAATCTAAGCAGCTCCTCAATTTTACACTAACCTCCTGCGTTTTTGTTGGATGAAGGGTAAACTTGCTCTTCTTTTCCCTCCTTTGTGACTCTGTTTCAGACCACTTGTGTGGCCTTTGTTTTCCGTAAACTTGACTGAGGGTGAACATAAGATGCAGTTATGTCTTTATAACAAACAGGCCGACCATGACGACTCTGAAGAGACAATGTACATGTACAAAAATAATATGCTTTTAGGTCTATATAACAAACAGGCGGACCAAGCGGGCTGGAAAGACGATGCACATGTACGAACTCAAGATGCATTTAGGTCTATATAACAAACAGGCGGACCATGTCGACTCTGTAGAGACAATGTACATGTACGAACTCAAGATGCATTTAGGTCTATATAACAAACAGGCGGACCATGCAGTCTGGAATGACAATGCGCATGTACAAACTCAAGATGCTTTTAGGTCTATATAACAAACAGGCGGGCCATGAAGGCTGGAGAGAGAATGTACATGTACGAACTCAAGATGCAGTATAGTCTATAAAACAAACAGGCGGACCATGTCGACTCTGTAGAGACAATGTACATGTACGAACTCAAGATGCATTTAGGTCTATATAACAAACAGGCGGACCATGCAGTCTGGAATGACAATGCACATGTACAAACTCAAGATGCTTTTAGGTCTATATAACAAACAGGCGGGCCATGAAGGCTGGAGAGAGAATGTACATGTACGAACTCAAGATGCAGTATAGTCTATAAAACAAACAGGCGGACCATGTCGACTCTGTAGAGACAATGTACATGTACGAACATAAGAAACATTAAGGTCTATTTAACAAACAGGAGGACCATGATGACTCGGGAGATACAATGTAAATGTACGAACTCAATATGCATTACTGTCTATATAACAAACAGGCGGACCATGACTTCTCAGGAGAGACAATGTAAATTTACGAACTCAATATGAATTACTGTCTATATAACAAACAGGCGGACCATGACGACTCTGGAGAGACAATGTACATGTACACACCTAAGATGACTTTATGTCTCTATAACAAACAGGCGGACCATGGAGGCTGGAGAGACAATGTACACATGTACAAACATAAGATGAATTTAGATCTATATAACAAACATGCGGACCATGAAGGCTTGAAAAACAATGTCCAAACCTATGATGACTTTATGTCTCTTTAACAAACAGGCGGACAGTGAAGGCTGGAGAGACAATGTACATGTACAAATATAAGATGAATTTAGGTCTATATAACAAATAGGCGGACCATGACGACTCTGGAGAGACAACGTAAATGTACAAACCTAAGATGACTTTATGTCTCTATAACAAACAGGCGGACCATGAAGGCTAGAGAGACAATGTACATGTACAAACATAAGATGAATTTAGGTCTATATAACAAATAGGCGGACCATGACGACTCTGGAGAGACAATGTAAATGTACAAACCTAAGATGACTTTATGTCTCTATAACAAACAGGCGGACCATGAAGGCTGGATAGACAATGTACATGTACAAACAAAAGATGAATTTAGGTCTATATAACAAATAGGCGGACCATGACGACTCTTGAGAGACAATGTAAATGTACAAACCTACGATGACTTTATGTCTCTATAACAAACAGGCGGACCATGAAGGCTGGAGAGACAATGTACACATGTACAAATATAAGATGACGTTATGTCTCTATAACAAACAGGCGGACCATGAAGGATGTAGAGACAATGTACACATGTACAAACATAATATGAATTTAGGTCTCTATAACAAACAGGCGGACAATGTAGCCTACATGGAGAGTTAATGTAAATGTACGAACTCAATATGAATTACTGTTTATATAACAAATATGCGGACCATGACGACTCTGGAGAGACAATGCACATGTACAAACCTAAGATGACTTTATGTCTCTATAACAAACAGGCGGACCATGAAGGCTGGAGAGACAATGTACATGTACAAACATAAGATGAATTTAGGTATATATAACAAATAGGCGGACCATGACGACTCTGGAGAGACAATTTAGCCTACATGTACACATTTACTTAAAATTCACTATACCCATGTCTAATAAGAAACCAGATAAGTATTATAAACTTATAAGCATTTACGTGTTTGTAGGTTCTTTCGTGGTTTGTTTTCTCGTAAGATGCGATTATTGTTTGCTTCCAACCAAATAGTAACTTCAGTTTCTTAGTAACCTCGATTTCCTAATTGAATCCAAATTAATACGTATAACGAAGTATATAGTATAAGCCTGATGCGGAAATGAAATGTTCAATATTGTTGGACTAAATACATTCACATTCATAATTGTTTAAATACTACTTTGCTTGTAGCCTACTATTGCAAAGCGAATATTCAACCGATGAGCTAGTGACATTTTATTTTCAATATTTGTATAACTGAAGCTATGAAATTTGAAACTGACAAGAAAACCCGTAAATTAACTAAATATTTGGTTAAAATCTATCCTTTTTTTTTCTCTCAATTTCAAATATTTCTCCTTATATTGTGTGCGTGTGTATTTCATCCAAAACACCACATCTCTAGACATCCTGGGATTTGACAACTAAACAAGATGGAAACACACTCGTCTCAATTATCAACCATCAAAAAGGATTAACCCTTTCCCTCATATAAACGCTTTCGGACGCCTCTGCAGCATTCGGCTTTTTGAAAACATAGTGACAAAAGAAGAAATTGCACAAAACGTGCAATTTCTCCTTTTGCCACAATGTTTTCCACTTTTAGTCATAGGTTATCTGTTCAATTATGGAGATTTTCTATGTTTTGACAAAATATGTTCAAAGTCGTCTGCTGCAGACGAATTGTCGTATGAGGGAAAAGGTTAAGAGAAAACTAACACGAACATGGATTAATTACGAACCGAAACGCAAACATTGTAGACGAAGGTGTCAGACTATGATAATATATTGATATATATTGAAAAAGGTAGACATATCAATATCCCGCAAATAAATAGATTATGCACATTTTGTAATATGAAAACTATTGAAAGTAAATATCATTTCCTACTACTTTATCCTTATTTTATAGACAAAGAATATTTAAAATCCTACTATTATACATGGCCAAATTTAAAGAAATTCGAAAATCTAATGATAAACAATATTTAATTTAATGAAATATATTTATCATGCGAATACACGCAGAACCTCAAAGTGACCATTTCACAATCAAATTGTAATGTATTTTATATATTATGTATTTGCCTCTCTACTTGTAAAGTTGTTAAAAGTATTTTTATTTACTTATAACAAATAGAATTTCTGTATTCTGTATATATTGTATTTACAACTTTAGCATAAACAGCTCATGGTTGATATTTACAAATATACATACATAAATGGTTAAGACAATAAAATAATGAAAATATAGTAATGCATTAAGTTTAATTATATAAAGAATAAAGATACATACATATAAACACACACGAATCATATACCATACTAAACAGCAATACAGCAACTTATTTGATGACATGAATTCCTGGAAAAGGATAGAATCGGTACTTTCCCAAATTGACAAATTTCAAGATATTCAAAACACTTTTAGCATCTAAGATTAATCATGCCGGAGAAAGGGTAGCATATGTACAATGGAGGAGAATGCGGGAAGATCTAGTTGTTACCGGTATCCTGGAGGCAGGGAGAGGAGTGAGAGACGATTGTGAAATAGTGATCAAGCAGTTTACAAGACGATTGTTTGACGCAAAGCATCAAAGAGAAGCCGCAATATTTCGTTGCACATGAAGAAATAAGAAAAAGAACATTTAAATCCACAAACATTAGAAAGATTTAATCTGTAGTCAGTAATGCTGACATAGGTATTTGAAGATATAAGTTTTATGTAAGATATTTAACCTGGCAGGGTCTGTGTTTTAAGTGAATGAGATGATATAGAGTTAAACTGATCTTGAAAAGTGACATATAATATTAAAGATAAATGGACAAGAGGTTATGATAAAATTAAATGTGTACCAATCAATCGTATTGAACACAAGCCCTGTTATGATAATGTTTTGTCAAATAATGCTGACATACAGAAAATCTGTTTTTGGTTTGTATCAGTAAGTCATGATAGTGAGTAAGGGTTTAACCATTTCTCACATAAAACAAATCTACAGCGGACGACTTTGAAATTATCAATTACAAAATATAAAACATCTCAATAAATGATTTTTATGATAATTGAAAAGTGTTGAAATTATTGTGGCAAAATCAGATATTGCTCATTATGAGCAATTTCTCCTTTTGCGTCAATAATTTCAAAGATGTTAAACCTGACAGACTTTGAAATCATCAAGTACAAAACATAGAAAATCTCAATAAATGATAGTAAGATAATTGAAAAGAGTTGACATTTTTGTGGCAAATGGAGCAATTGAAAATCACAAACGAACGATCTCTAGTGGACGAAAATGATGAGAACTCGTGTCGTGATTAGCATTCAGAAATCCAAGGAAACATATTTCAATGTTCACGTAATCCGAAAGACTGACAAGACAAAAATGTGGGCACGTCTAGAATGTTCGTACAGTCAACATTAATCCTAAAGCGGCCGCTTCCGTTACACCAAACTAGTTCTCAGAACGTCCGACCCCCGTCCTACAAAAATAGTAGAACGGGTTGTGAACTGGCTAGGACGTGTATATTTAGCAGGAAAATGTCTATAATACGATCATAGTTAATTCACAAACAGTTCCCATCATGCCTCCAAGAAAGGATAGAGCCAGACAAACAGGGTGTGCTAAAGCTGCCACTACTAAAAGAATCCAAAGCACCTGCTCAACTGAAGCCCGTCCAGATCACCCCAAAGTTCCTGAGCCCAAAATTGTACGAAGCCAACATTCAAAATGTTAACAGCTGCAAGATTATCCATGGTTCAAGGCATAAAATAGTGTGCGCCCAAATGATGAACCAGTGAGAAAACGTCCCGTATTTATACCATACCTTGTCTGATTGTACTGCAAACGGGGTGGACGTTGTAAAAACTGCGTAAGAACGCAATAAACGTACTCAAAACGAGTAGAGCGTACTGAGAACCTACTGCGAACTTTTAGAAATGTGTGGAAACGTGTTGCAAACTTGTTTAGAACTTGTTATTTTGTTTTTATATATTTAGACGGAATAACAACGCACTAAGGACGTAATCCGGTCGAATTGAGTCTGTCTGTGAACGGGATGAACGAGCTACAAACGAACCCGGTCGGTGTGCACACGTACTACCAATAGACGCCCGATCACATCACGTCATAGGACGTTCCTAGTACGATCCAAGTACGGCAATTCCGTTCGTAGTACGTCCATCCCGTTTTAAGTACGTGGTCACTCCGTCTAATTACAGAACGGTATGGTCGCCTGGAAATTTTAAACGGGCTCAAAGTTCTGGAACACATTTCGCGTTCAAACTGGTCCGAGCTCGTCCATGAAGTTCGTAATCAGACCATAAAACGTTGCTACTACGTCCACTCCCGTTTGCACACAGTTTGAGCCCGTCCGGCTACATTTTCAGAACGTAGTGAGAACGAGTTCGGTGTAAAGGGGGTAATTATTTCAATTTCTTTTTCAAGTTCAAGTTCTTTATTTGCATAACATTTTACATGGTGTTGCAACATATACATAATAAACAATTGTATAGCAATACATATAGTATAGTTTCAATAGATGACATCAATGTACATTTCAATGGGTGGGTAAAGTCAATATTTTACTAACTTTTTCCTTAAAACATGAGCATTTTAAAGCATTTTAAAGCTGCTGCAGCAAACGACCTTTGAAAACATTGTGACAAAAGGAGAAATTGCTCACGAGGAATTTATCCTTTTGCTTCAATGTGTTCTACTTTATGTCCATAAATTATACCTTCATTTAGCAAGATGTTCCAATGTTTACCTAATGTACTACATATGTGTTGTACGTGGGAAAGGCTTATCATATGAACTATGAATGTCTTTTATTTTAGCTCCTAACTTTATTTTGGAACCACAGTCGGTGCGCGGCCGCTTACGACATTTACAAACTGTACTAAATTGAGATCGGTTTAAAACGCGTAGGTGAATACGGACTGAATCTAAATCGCCGTGAATCCAAAACGTGGACTATATATTAAGATTTAGATTTAGTCAAAAATCTAACTTTAAAAGTTTGGTGAATTCGGGCCCTGGCTTTTTCCTCTAATTACTGCGTAATATATCATAGGATGTAAGGAACCAGACTACATTTAGCGCGCATTTTTTAGGTTCCTGGTTTGATATATTATTGAAATAATAAAGCGTATGAGGCAGGTAACCAATCGAGAAGAATGGTTCTCTATTTTACTGTTTAGACTAGATACAGTATGAATTTCGCTTAACGAAAAATGTACATACATTAAATTAATATACCGGCCTTTGTCTTTTTTTTTTAATTTGTAAAACTCACACATGTATATAGAGTGTAAAAGGGATGTTTTAAAAGTAATTTACCTTAAGTTAATATACTTATTTAGGACAAAGAGAAATGCCGATATGTGGTCATACTGGCAGGTCTAAATATCTCCTTGTGCTAAAATTCGAAGGTTTCCTACGGGAAGCCTACTTGCAGCTTCCAATAAGAGGAAAAATGAAAAAAAATATATTTTTACAATTTTTGAAAAGATGTTAATATTTTAAGACATAAATAAACAATCTTCTTATACAAAGTATTAATAAATTAGTAAATGAGATATGATGAACAAATTAAAACTGAAAATTTGGATGTGCTGAAATACGATCTTGTTAGAACCCCGATTATTTTCACAATATTTGTAAAGGGGTTAATTATTTCAGACACAAATAGAGTCTTCTGAGAGAGTTTAAGTAGTTCAATTAATGACGTATGATAACAAATCAAACTGAAAAGGTTGGGACGAACCGAAATACGAGAATCCCCGATAATTATTTTTGATGTTTTATTTGTTATTTCTTCACAATTTTTAAAAAGCTGTTTATTCTTTCAGACATACATCGAATATCTTCTTAGTAACTGTTAACAGTTTAATTACTGACGTATGATAACAAATCAAACTGAAAAAGTTGGGATGGGCCGAAATACGATCTTGTTAGAACCCCGAGTGTTGATGTTTTTTTGTTTTTTTTCACACTTTATAAAAAGGTGGTAATAATATCAGACATAGTCCGAGTATCTTCTTAGCCACTGTTAATAGTTTAATTACTGACGTATGATAACAAATCAAACTGAAAAGGTTGGGAGGGGCCGAAATACCATCTTGTTAGAACCCCGAGTGTTGATGTTTTTTTCTTTTTTTTCACAATTTTTAAAAAGGTGGTAATTATATCAGACATAATTCGAACATCTTCTTAGTACATGTAACTGTTAACAGTTTATTTACTGGCGTATGATAACATTTCAAACTGAAAAAGTTGGGATGAGTCGAAATACGATCTTGTTAGAACCCCGAGTGTTGATGTTTTTTTTGGGTTTTTTCACAATTTTTAAAATATTGCAGTTTCCATCTGGTTCATACATGTATGTATAGGGACAGGCGTGTGACAACACTGCTTGCGCAGCTAGGCATGAATTTAGAGGTAAATTTGAATACCAGCTTTCGTGTCCAAGATTGCTTGAAAAGGAGCTAGAAACATGCTCTTTTTGACTGCCTCCACATGTTCACTATTGTTTTGAGAATCTAAGCAGCTCCTCAATTTTACACTAACCTCCTGCGTTTTTGTTGGATGAAGGGTAAACTTGCTCTTCTTTTCCCTCCTTTGTGCACTCTGTTTCAGACCACTTGTGTGGCCTATGTTTTCCGTAAACTTGACTGAGGGTGAACATAAGATGCATTTATGTCTTTATAACAAACAGGCCGACCATGACGACTCTGAAGAGACAATGTACATGTACAAAAATAATATGCTTTTAGGTCTATATAACAAACAGGCGGACCAAGCGGGCTGGAAAGACAATGTACATGTACGAACTCAAGATGCATTTAGGTCTATATAACAAACAGGCGGACCATGCAGTCTGGAATGACAATGCGCATGTACAAACTCAAGATGCTTTTAGGTCTATATAACAAACAGGCGGACCATGAAGGCTGGAGAGAGAATGTACATGTGCGAACTCAAGATGCAGTATGGTCTATAAAACAAACAGGCGGACCATGTCGACTCTGTAGAGATAATGTACATGTACGAACATAAGAAACATTAAGGTCTATTTAACAAACAGGAGGACCATGATGACTCGGGAGATACAATGTAAATGTACGAACTCAATATGCATTACTGTCTATATAACAAACAGGCGGACCATGACTTCTCAGGAGAGACAATGTAAATGTACGAACTCAATATGAATTACTGTCTATATAACAAACAGACGGACCATGACGACTCTGGAGAGACAATGTACATGTACACACCTAAGATGACTTTATGTCTCTATAACAAACAGGCGGACCATGGAGGCTGGAGAGACAATGTACACATGTACAAACATAAGATGCATTTAGATCTATATAACAAACATGCGGACCATGAAGGCTTGAAAAACAATGTCCAAACCTATGATGACTTTATGTCTCTTTAACAAACAGGCGGACCATGAAGGCTGGAGAGACAATGTACATGTACAAACATAAGATGAATTTAAGTCTATATAACAAATAGGCGGACCATGACGACTCTGGAGAGACAATGTAAATGTACAAACCTAAGATGACTTTATGTCTCTATAACAAACAGGCGGACCATGAAGGCTGGAGAGACAATGTACATGTACAAACATAAGATGAATTTAGGTATATATAACAAATAGGCGGACCATGACGACTCTGGAGAGACAATGTAGCCTACATGTACAAATTCACTTAAAATTCACTATACCCATGTCTAATAAGAAACCAGATAAGTATTATAAACTTATAAGCATTTACGTGTTTGTAGGTTCTTTCGTGGTTTGTTTTCTCGTAAGATGCGATTCTTGTTTGCTTCCAACCAAATAGTAACTTCAGTTTCTTAGTAACCTCGATTTCCTAATTGAATCCAAATTAATACGTTTAACGAAGTATATATTATAAGCCTGATGCGGAAATGAAATGTTCAATATTGTTGGACTAAATACATTCACATTCATATATGTTTAAATACTAATTTGTTTGTAGCCTACTATTGCAAAGCGAATATTCAACCGATGGGCTAGTGACATTTTATTTTCAATTTTTGTATTACTGAAGCTATGAAATTTGAAACTGACAAGAAAACCCGTAAATTAACTAAATATTTGGTTAAAATCTATCCTTTTTTTTTTTTCTCAATTTCAAATATTTCTCCTTATATTGTGTGCGTGTGTATTTCATCCGAAACACCACATCTCTAGACATCCTGGGATTTGAGATAGATACAAATTGCTCATATTTACCGTGTCGTACAATAAATGTATCAACATGAGAAACGGTTACTGTTAATGCAATGGCCAGTCTATGAAACCGAATCATCTTGCCCGAGCCAAAATGATTTAAGCATTTAGTGATATAAACACTATCGCAGCTTCTGATGTAATCATTGAAAGGGAAACCCCTTTTTTTTACCGGCCATACGAATTTTGTTTGATGACACAACTGGAATATTTGAAGTAGTACCGTTTAGGATGACGTAACTCGATATAACCCCTCTCTAGTGATTAAATCGCGTGGGCGGGCAGTTAATCAAACTTCTACAATAATAGCTGTCATAATCAATACCCTTCCTCACGCGCCGAAACCCGCCTTTTGCCAAGTTTGTGAGACTTGGGAGAATTGAGGTTTGGGACCTTAGCGGCAGATCGCTGGGTTTTCCTCGTTAATATTGACGGAATGCGAGAGAAACAAATCGCTCGGCATCATGCAGCTACGATGCATTTATGAATGCATTTATGATGTAATTAATTAAAGTTCAGTACGTAATTTGGGGTTTATTTTACTAGCTGATAGATTAATCTGAGCTTATTTTCGGAAATATATAATGCATTTGATACATGAATGTATTTTTGTAACTGTCTATCATGAGTTGCCTATTAAAAGTATTCGTTTTCTTACATTCGTTAACCAGTGTGGTGCATTGGCTTAGACAAGAAAGGAAAACATTGACGCTCGATGGTGGTATTCTCTGAAACATGTGAAAGACTGATTAATCCGAGTTAAATAGAAGCCCTTTTGCAACATCATTTCTTAAATCGCTTATAAATTGCAATGAAAACACAATTAAAACAAGATCAGTGAAGAAGTTAGGGAATGTCGCTTCAAGGTGACACCGTTTATCTAGGATCGGAGGTAAAATTCAATTATCTCTTGAGAAAAAGAAGCTTTCTACATTTGCATTTGTATATAATATCAGATTGGCCTTTGCATATGTACAGTCACATACAAGCCTGTACGAACGTTGAAACGTCACTTTTATATTAATTTAAATTACAAAATCGACATTTAATATGTCAGGGACAGAGATTTACCTATAATCTGTTCATGCAGTCTGCAGCTTAATGTATAAATGTAGGTATGTGAGTTGTTTCATTTCTTAAATATATCGGATTTCTATATTGCGCATGCCTCGTAATGTACTGTTGCCTATTGTAAAAGGACAGGCTTCCGAAACTGAACCAAAGTATCACAGTTCAATCTTCTAAAAGAGCACTGTTCACTTGAATATTTATTTAAATAAAGTTCACCAACTTTGCAAATCTTAAAACAAAATACAAATACAGATGCCCATGGTGGTGAAAGAAAGGTGTACTATTTTATATTCGGTTTGAAGTTATTGCGATTTACGATTTACGTGCCAATATATCGAGGGTTTGGCGTGAAACGGTTGTAACTTAAATTGGTATTTTTTTACCAAGGTTAATCACCTCGCCATTAAGTCTTTATAAGCGTTAAATCATTGTACTTCGTAAACAATGGAAATTTAGGTGCCATTGCTCGTTCTGAGCAATGGCACCTAAATTTCCATTGTTTACAAAGGGGTCAAAATTGCCCCTAAACCAGGGTTTTCAAAATAGGTTTTTAGTTACAACCGTTTCACGCCAAGCCCTCGATATATTACATACTACTTTCTATTAGACTGTGTAATCTGTGTGGAGTTATTCCTATTTCGATCTAAGTTGTATCATATATACATTGCCAGTGGTACAACAGCCATGTAATGGGTATATAAAGGTTTATGTCATAACAAGTTCAGTGCCAACTATCTTACATACTAGTCCATAAAAGGTTGTGCAACCTTTGTGGACTTGTTTTTATTTCTATGTAAGCTGTATTTTATGTAAGATTTTAGCGACAAATATATTTTGGGGAGGGTTTGACGTCAAGGATAAATGTCTCCCTTGTTCATTAAAAATTGAATAGGATTCAGGAGGTGAGCGTATGAAGTATAAGAGTGTCACACAAATCAGATTTGACTGACCCTTTTCAATAGTCTTTTTGTGTGTCTTATGTCACTTTCAACAATTTTTTCAGTAATATCACGGTGTTTCCTTTGTAGCTTCCCAGTTATATAGCTCCATGTATTCTGATACCAGCCGGTAAGCCGTCAAGCTAACCCACAAAGCTGAGCACCAAGGAGAAATAGCCTTGGGGTTAAGACTACTACATCGAGGGCTTGGCGTGAAACGGTTGTAACTCAAATTGGTATTTTTTTACCAAGGTTAATCACCTCGCAATAAACTCTTTATAAGCGTTAAATCATTTTTCTTGGTAAACAATGGAAATTTAGGTGTCATTGCTCGTTGCGAGCAATGGCACCTACATTTGCATTGTTTACAAAGGGGTCAAAATTGCCCCAAAACCAGGGTTTTCAAAATAGGTTTTTAGTTACAACCGTCTCACGCCAAGCCCTCGATATGCTACGTTTGCGAACAATGCAGACAAAGATCAACCTGCACACTCGTGCAGCCTAATCTTGGTATACATTGTTTGTTCTGTGTTTACAGCTAGTTTTATATATGTATATATAATGTAGATTTTACATTTCAGTGTCTTTAACGGTCAGTAATAATAAATTGTCTGCTGCAGAAACGTCAAACAGGGTCAGTATGTGGGAAAGGGTCCCCGAGTTTTCTGATAACAAAACTTCTGGACTAAATTGACATGAACCCCTGTGTTTTACATGTTTAAACTGTGTGTTAAACTATGTGCTGGCTGCATAACCGAACATTAACTTAAAGGTGCTGAACTCAAAATTTTGAAATGTTAAAATTTCTGCTATTAGTGACAACAAAGTAAGTAACAAACAGTTTAAAACTATTTTGGCAGTAAATATTGAAACACAGTCTATTGAAAGTCAAGAACATATACACAATTTGGCTTACTGGGTATATCTACTCATTACAAATGAAGCATACACGATCAATATTTAGATTTTTATTGTACTGGAATAATGACCTTAATTTTATCCCAGAATTATTATTCTAATATTTCAAGACATTTTTGAACAGTTTTAAACCTTTGACTATACTATCTATAATCTGGAGTTCAGCACCTATAATGTCTACATATTTATCCATAACTCATTTAGTTATTATAAAATACATTTTTAATAATCCATGACTTACCCATAAATATGAGCTATCTTAGATATTTGAGCGCGACCATACGAAAAGCAATATCCGTAGCGTGGTTTCAGGTTAGCTACTATTAAGACATATTGTGGAGCTGGGACTTGTTTTTTATCACCACACTTCTATATGAGATGAAAGAATGGATGAATACATAGACACCAACCGAGGAATACTTAAATTGACCTGCATACAATGATGATATATAATCTCTTTCGTACACTGCTAGTCTAGACACATCTCGAAAATCGTGTTTTCTTTGGTGGTGCGATACATTAATCCTAGATATAAATATAGGACAAGATGTTTCTTAAGATAGATCAAAATCGATAATCAAAATAATTGGATAAAGTTTTCTGCTAACAGTAAAAATAATAATTTAATCCATTTTGTAATAAACTTCTTAAGTAAAATGTATATCATAAATCTTAGCTTAATCGTAAGACATTTTGGATGTTTCCACACAAACGGTGCGAGTACCGGTTATGTTTCCAAGAAGCAGAAATCGATCGTGTTTAATACAATCTTAAAGCTTGTTTCGCAATCGATGTAAAATAAATAAGTTTAAACTAAACTAATCGCGAGAAGTTATTCATTGTACATGTTTAACGTGTCAGGCGAATTGCGCACTGTTGAACATGTCATTACAATGAAGGCCTGGTAGTGTATTACTTGACAAACTTGACTGTTGAACATGCCATTACAATGAAGGTCTAGTAGTGTATTACTTGACAAACTTAACTGTTGAACATGCCATTACAATGAAGGCCTGGTAGTGTATTACTTGACGAACTTAATTGTTGAACATGCCATTACAATAAAGGCCTGGTAGTGTATTACTTGACGAACTTAATTGTTGAACATGCCATTACAATGAAGGTCTAGTAGTGTATTACTTGACAAACTTAACTGTTGAACATGCCATTACAATAAAGGCCTGGTAGTGTATTACTTGACGAACTTAATTGTTGAACATGCCATTACAATGAAGGCCTGGTAGTGTATTACTTGACAAACTTAATTGTTGAACATGCCATTACAATGAAGACTTGGTAGTGTATTACTTGACGAACTTAACTGTTGAACATGCCATTACAGTGATATTTGTTTTATTGGGGTTTTACGCCGCTTTCAACATTATTTCAGTTATATCAAGGCGGCAGTTCACTTATTCATGATCCCTGGGTAAACAACCCAGTACTAGGCTAGAAAATGTGCCTTGCCCAAGGGCACTCCACAATGACCATCTCCATTACAATGGAGACTTGGTAGCGTATTACTTGACAAATTTAACCAGACCATGACCTGTATGAAGACAACTCGGCCACGATGAATTCCATAGAGAAAGAGTAAAAAGACCCTATCAGCGTCGGTAATTTGTAACCGGTCGTAACGGGTTTGACCGTCCCCCGTCGAAGCGGTCTTGCATGGCGGAGCGCCCTTGGGCAAAGCCCATTTCCTAGACTAGTACTGGTTTGTGCTCAAAGAATATCATGAATAAGTGACCAGTCGTCGTGGCATAACTGAAATAATGTTCAAAACGGCGTAAAACCCATATAAAAAAGACTGTGTAAAAGGATAACACCGAAGGTAGCTTGGCGTAAACATCATAGAGTTACAGTTCGTATTTATTTTTGGCGAAATATGTATCATGGACTGAATAACAATTAGACGGATAGTGAAGGCTCTGATGAGACTTTCGAAGTCTCAGGTTCGCAGGTACACGAAGACCATAACTAGCTCAATTGCGGCTCTTTTATATATCGAAAACCTTTGCCTTTGAAGACACCCACGATTTACGAATGAAACAAGCTCTGAAAAGGGGATCAATAACTAAAAACCTACCATTTCTCTTCCTTTTAACCCTTTCCCTCATACGACAATTCTGCAGCAGAGGACATATTTTGTCAAAAAATAGAAAATCTCTATAATTGAATGGATAACCTATGACTAAAAGACGAAAACATTGTGGCAAAAGTTTTGAGCAATTTTTCTTTTGTCACTATGTTTTCAAAAAGCCGTCTGCTGCAGAGGCGTCAAAAAGCGTCTACATGAGGGAAAGGTTTTAAAATGTTTCACCAATCATGCGCCGCATAGTCGTATCTAAAAACTGTTCAGGATTTTCACTTTTGTTTATTCCGAATTCCCTCTCCTTTGATTATACGTCTAATCATCACGTGATAGTCGTCATTCTCACAGTTCGGCTTAACTCGAACGATACCCTAGACAATAGCCCATCCCTGTTTACCTTTTATAGAAAATGAATGTTACACAATATATTTAAATCCTTTACAGCAGACGACTCTTGAAAACATAGCTAAAATGTATTTGTTATGATGCGCATTTCCACGTGTTTGTAAAGTTTTCGGTTTTGAAGTTTAGTTCAAAAATGTTTTTAAAGCATGAATTCCAGAAGTAGGTTAAGTATTTAAGCTTTCTTGTACATAAAGCATTAAATAATGAGCTATACTCGTATATCTCCTATCTCAATTCATTTTTCATTTTTATTTTACCAGAACGTAATTTATAACAGATATTTGGCATCTTCTTTTCTTCTCTCTTTGAAAAAGAAATAGTCATTGACTAAAAAATAATATGTCCTAAATTGACACAATAAGTACTAGATTAGGGGAACAAATTAGTCTGTTGTCCATTATATATCCTTATTACTCAACCAAACCCTATGTTGTGTGTCCTCAAAACATTCGTCTCACGGAGACGATTCCTTTGAATGGATAACTTATGACAAAAAGTGGAAAACATTGTGGCAAAAGGAGAAATTGCACGTTTTGTGCAATTTCTTCTTTTGTCACTATGTTTTCAAAAAGCCGTCTGCTGCATAGGCGTCAGAAAGCGT
Source organism: Serripes groenlandicus (assembly GCA_031761405.1). Taxonomy (NCBI): domain Eukaryota; kingdom Metazoa; phylum Mollusca; class Bivalvia; order Cardiida; family Cardiidae; genus Serripes; species Serripes groenlandicus. The sequence goes on from JASEVX010000001.1 coordinate 240,975,573, forward strand.
CTATATGAGGGAAAGGGTTAAAGGTGCTGAACTCCAGATTATAGATAATATAGTCAAACTTTAAAACTGTTCAAAATGTGTCTTGAAATATAAGAATCATACTTATGAGATAGAATAAGAGTTATCATTTCACTTTCAAGTACAATATACATCTACAAATTTATCGTTTAAGCTTCATTTTTACAGGGTATACATACCCAGTAAGCCAAATTGTGTACATATTTATTGACTTCAATTAATTGTTGTTCAACATTTACTGTCAAAATAGTTTTGAATTATTAATACTTACTTTGTTATCACTATTAGCAATATTTGCAAAAGTTTCACCATTTCAAAATGTTGATCTCCATCTGGAGTCTTTTGTATTCTTCCCTTACTGTTTTTACTGAGCTTTTGTTTTCAGCAAAGTATGTCAAAACTTCAAGTGAGTTGATAAATACCTACGTTTTTGCAAAAAGAACGAGAATCAAGTGTGACATGGGACACTGTCTTAACGTGTTTGTATACGCTGTTTTAGCCAAATACAAACATTGTTTTGCTAAAACAAGAACTGCACCAATATAATGATTTAAAAAGGATTGTAAATAACTAAGTTATTTTATGCAATAAACGTATGCTATATATTTGTTAACATTTACAGATCCTACCAATCGCCAATCCACATCGAACGTCGCGACTTTCACGTTTTCTGACGTTTTTGTGAGCCAAACCTTAGAGCATGGCTACTATCACGTTTTAAGTAACGCTATAAAAAGGAACTCTTCGGGCTTTGTGACCGGTGAAGAACTGGATCATCTTCCCGTTTGCCAGATAGCACTACAAGAACCATTAAAACATCGTTACAACGACCATGACCAACATTAACGCTTTCAGCGCAAATGGCAATATTGATTTTTTTTTTGCTAACAATACAGATTATCAAATTTTGAACCTTTCCCATATATGATGAATCTGTAGCATCTGGTTAAAAATATCGTAAACTTCTAAACAATTTATTAAAGTTAAATATCATTGAAAAGAGTGGGAAAGAAATGTGGAAAATAGGAGCAATTCCTCATAATGAACAATTTCTCCTTTTGTCACAATGTTTTTAAAAGTCGTCCGCCGCAGAGGCGTCAGAAAGCGTATATATGTGAGAAACGGATTAAGGTCTTTAATACAGTGTATTGTTAATCAATTCGGGAGCTCTAACTTTTTTTCAAAAGTTATGCATGCTGGATCGACAAACAATACCAACGACCCTTTTGTGAAGTCCGGGTAGATAAGGAAATAACTTGAATTCGCTAATGTGAACATAATCGTAAACAGAGGTTTATCGATTAAGCATGACGCAGGTAAAATGTAATCAACAAACTGGTTGAAACTGCAGAAAACTGTTTATTGACCTGTCCGACATATACCAATTGAATGTATAAGTGATAGTTATTCACAGGTATTACATACCCGATTACGAACACATGTAGTGGACTCAACCATCATCTATTTCTCAGGAGTGATGTTGATTCTCCACTTTGTGCGTGTGGAATAATTCAAACCTCTTTACGTTACCTACTTGAATGTCCCCGCTACAGTGATATTAGACATGGCATGCTTAGAGAACTTCCACAACACATTAGGCTCGATATTTTGTAATACGGAAATCCAAACTCATCAATCGAAGTAAATAATGCTATTTTTGAATTCAAATATTTATAATCGGAACCAACAGTTTTTTAGCTCACGATAATTAACCCCTTTCCCTAATTCTTTTTTTGTTAACCTGCAACTCTTTATAAATCTTTTTATGTTATATTTTATTTGGTATGGATATTTGACATATACATAAACTAACATCCCATACGCGCAACTACCCTCCTTTATATCTTTTCTTCTCTCTTTATATCTATATCTTTCTCCCTCTTTCCCATTATCTTGCTCTCTCTCTCCACTCGCTATTATATGTATGTTTTCTTGTAGGATAAATTACAAAGCTAAAGTAAGCTGATATGTTCTGAACATGTTACATATTCACCGCGTTTCCTGTAAATCAATCTTTATTGGAGAGGACCTAAAATAAGCTATGAGCTTTCAGTCCAATCCATTTCTCCATTGTATACGAGTATTTCTTGATGTTTCCTACTAAGTAAGATATATGAGAATCAAATATTTTAAACTTATTGAATGTTAAGATCACGTTTACATTAGCGAATTGAAGTTATTGTATATATATATTTGTGTATATAAACTACTCTCCCGAACGCCTGAATTACAAGTATAGCTAGTGTCTGTGGTATCGTTCCAGTTTAGCCGAGCAGTGATAGTGTCGAGGATAGGATAGGCGGTACACAGTTCACACATCGAAGAGGAATGACCGGTTACACGTAATTGGATTGCTTTTGTCTCAAATATAGATATCGCTGCTAATGACTATGCTATGGAAACCGTTAATGGTTGTACTAACGATAGTACTCATTTTACACACCGATTGTCTCTATCACAAACGTGAGAAGTAATGGTAGTTAATGCAAGAAAGTTATAATGCACTAGTTGAACCTTTTTTAATAATTTCGGTTCTTTTTCCTGACAAATAATTTGATTCTAAGGTTTCTTGAGTATTAACATATTGTTCCCAGAATTGGGAAGTGTGTGAAGTTGGCAAAGCATTAGACGTTAGACATTAAACATTAGAACAAACACGAATGTAAAATTAGACATTAAACATTCGATTACACATTTGGAAATTCAATATCTAAAAGACAAATTAGATGGTTGATATAAGGCATTCAAAAACGAATGTCTAATTCTGACCCTCTACCAAGTCTTTTCAAATTATTCCGATCTGATGAAAAATATGGCTGCCACCTGGCATGGCTTATTTCCCTTATTTGTATATAGTAAAAACTTAAGGATTGTTCTTGTCCAAAAGTACTTGCCTGATTGTTAGTGATTTGGCACAAGTGTTCCTTTGGTGAACCTCTACCAATGTTGTTCAAATCATTCCGATCCTGACGGGAGAAGGGGCTTGTTTGTATATACATGTAGTGAAAGCTTAAAAATCATCTTGTCCTCATATGTGTATAGTTAAAACTTTAAAAATCTTCTCGTCCAAGAGTACTGGCCTTATTTGAAAAATAATTAGGCACAAATGTTCCTTGTATGATCCTCTACCAAGTTCGTTGAAACGATTCCGATCCGTTTTAAAACATGGCCGCCATTTATATATAAAAGAAAAAAGAAAAAAAGACACTACATTGGTTTTAACGTTTAAATCCGATGTAGTGTCTTGTTTCTGTTTTACTATATATGTTTTACTTGTTCCGGTATATTTCTTCGTTTTAAATTATTTATGTATATAATGCAAACTTTAAAATGCTTCTAGACCAAAAGTAAAAGAACATTTTGAAAATATTTTAGCACAAATGTTCCTTGGGTAATCATCTACTCAGATTGTTCAAATTATATAATCCGTTGAAAAACGTGACAGAGCTTTTTTTTTCAATAAATGTGTATACATGAAAATGAAAATTTCAAAAATCTTAATTAGAAAAATATGGCCCGGTTTGAAATAATTACTTTGGGTCGCTCTCTACCAAGATTTTTGAAATTTTTCAGATTTATTTGAAATCATTTCCGCGAGAGGGCCGAATTTGGTGAAGTGCCGAAACACTTTAAAAATAATTGTCCACAAATGCTCCATGAGATATTGTCGAAATTATACAAATTCTTTGAAAAATATGGCAACCAGGGGAGCGTTGCTTGTTTTTCGTATATGTATACAGTAAGATCATTGAAAACTATTTAAGTTATATTAATTCAGGTGAGCGATACACATTGTATGACCATCATGGTCATCTTGTTCATGTTTCCAATACAATGTTTTGATGAGCCAATAAACATAATTCAGCCCCCACCCCCACCTAAACGGCCTCATCACCCGATAAATGTAAAATGCAAATCAAACTTTCATTCTTAAAAACTCATTGCCGTAATTTCTGAATGAGTTACCGAGGTTATTGAATATTAAAGCGGTTTAGTTAAGCAGTAAAAATGTATTGTGTCAAAATAACGTAGTTTCGGTTAAAGAATGAAGTAAGAAATTTATCATAGACGATCGCATCAGACTTTCTTGCGATGTTCTCAAATTCCCAAGAGAAATAGTTTTATGAATGGAACTAGAAGTTATAATAAACAGAACACAGAGGATATTGCCTCGCTACCGTAGACTCTGTTAATAACGACTTGCCGACTCCTTAAGGAATATTGAGTACAACCAGTAGTTAGTTGGTTTTGAATATATACAACTTTTAACATCATATGAGCGACATCTTACGAACACCATCAGGAAGGCATTTCCGATCAGTGTAGATCCAGATCAGCGAGTTCTTACGAGATGTCTGATCTGAATATATACTGTTCGCCAATAAGTCAATATAGGCTTCAAGTAGCTTTGCTAAAGCAGTATCTATTTAGATCAATATACTATGCAAGCAGATATGTTTCTTTTCTTTCCAATTTATTGGCCTGCTTCATCAATTTGTACCTCCGCGGTGGTGTAATGGAAGAGAGTCCGCCTCGGTGGTGTAATGGAAGAGAGTCCGCCTCGGTGGTATAATGGAAGAGAGTCCGCCTCGGTGGTGTAATGGAAGAGAGTCCGCCTCGGTGGTGTAATGGAAGAGAGTCCGCCTCGGTGGTGTAATGGAAGAGAGTCCGCCTCGGTGGTGTAATGGAAAAGAGTCCGCCTCGGTGGTGTAATGTAAGAGAGTCCGCATCGGTGGTGTAATGGAAGAGAGTCCGCCTCGGTGGTGTAATGGAAGAGAGTCCGCCTTGGTGGTATAATGGAAGAGAGTCCGCCTCGGTGGTCTAATGGTAGAGAGTCCGCCTCGGTGGTGTAATGGAAGAGAGTCCGCCTCGGTGGTCTAATGGAGGAGAGTCCGCCTCGGTGGTCTAATGGAAAAGAGTCCGCCTCGGTGGTGTAATGGAAAAGAGTCCGCCTCGGTGGTGTAATGGAAGAGAGTCCGCCTCGGTGGTCTAATGGAAGAGAGTCCGCCTCTGTGGTGTAATAGAAGAAAGTCCGCCTCGGTGGTGTAATGGAAGAGAGTCCGCCTCGGTGGTGTAATGGAAGAGAGTCCGCCTCGGTGGTGTAATGGAAGAGAGTCCGCCTCGGTGGTGTAATGGAAGAGAGTCCGCCTCGGTGGTGTAATGGAAGAGAGTCCGCCTCGGTGGTGTAATGGAAGAGAGTCCGCCTCGGTGGTGTAATGGAAGAGAGTCCGCCTCGGTGGTGTAATGGTAGAGAGTCCGCCTCGGTGGTGTAATGGTAGAGAGTCCGCCTCGGTGGTGTAATGGCAGAGAGTCCGCCTCGGTGGTGTAATGGAAGAGAGTCCGCCTCGGTGATGTAATGGTAAAGAGTCCGCCTCGGTGGTGTAATGGAAGAGAGTCCGCCTCGGTGGTGTAATGGAAGAGAGTCCGTCTTGGTGGTGTAATGGAAGAGAGTCCGCCTCGGTGGTGTAATGGAAGAGAGTCCGCCTCGGTGGTGTAATGGAAGAGAGTCCCCTCGGTGGTGTAATGGAAGAGAGTCCGCCTCGGTGGTGTAATGGAAGAGAGTCCGCCTCGGTGGTGTAATGGAAGAGAGTCCGCCTCGGTGGTGTAATGGAAGAGAGTCCGCCTCGGTGGTGTAATGGTAGAGAGTCCGCCTCGGTGGTGTAATGGAAGAGAGTCCGCCTCGGTGGTGTAATGGAAGAGAGTCCGGCTCGGTGGTGTAATGGAAGAGAGTCCGCCTCGGTGGTGTAATGGAAGAGAGTCCGCCTCGGTGGTGTAATGGAAGAGAGTCCACCTCGGTAGTGTAATGGAAGAGAGTCCGCCTCGGTGGTGTAATGGTAGAGAGTCCGCCTCGGTGGTGTAATGGAAGAGAGTCCGCCTCGGTGGTGTAATGGAAGAGAGTCCGCCTCGGTGGTGTAATGGTAGAGAGTCCGCCTCGGTGGTGTAATGGTAGAGAGTCCGCCTCGGTGGTGTAATGGAAGAGAGTCCGCCTCGGTGGTGTAATGGAAGAGAGTCCGCCTCGGTGATGTAATGGTAGAGAGTCCGCCTCGGTGGTGTAATGGAAGAGAGTCCGCCTCGGTGGTGTAATGGAAGAGAGTCCGTCTTGGTGGTGTAATGGAAGAGAGTCCGCCTCGGTGGTGTAATGGAAGAGAGTCCGCCTCGGTGGTGTAATGGAAGAGAGTCCCCTCGGTGGTGTAATGGAAGAGAGTCCGCCTCGGTGGTGTAATGGAAGAGAGTCCGCCTCGGTGGTATAATGGAAGAGAGTCCGCCTCGGTGGTGTAATGGAAGAGAGTCCGCCTCGGTGGTGTAATGGTAGAGAGTCCGCCTCGGTGGTGTAATGGAAGAGAGTCCGCCTCGGTGGTGTAATGGAAGAGAGTCCGGCTCGGTGGTGAAATGGAAGAGAGTCCGCCTCGGTGGTGTAATGGAAGAGAGTCCGCCTCGGTGGTGTAATGGAAGAGAGTCCACCTCGGTAGTGTAATGGAAGAGAGTCCGCCTCGGTGGTGTAATGGTAGAGAGTCCGCCTCGGTGGTGTAATGGAAGAGAGTCCGCCTTGGTGGTGTAATGGAAGAAAGTCCGCCTCGGTGGTGTAATAGTAGAGAGTCCGCCTTGGTGGTGTAATGGAAGAGAGTCCGCCTCGGTGGTGTAATGGAAGAGAGTCCGCCTCGGTGGTGTAATGGAAGAGAGTCCGCCTCGGTGGTATAATGGTAGAGAGTCCGCCTCGGTGGTGTAATGGAAGAGAGTCCGCCTCGGTGGTGTAATGGTAGAGAGTCCGTCTTGGTGGTGTAATGGAAGAAAGTCCGCCTTGGTGGTGTAATGAAAGAAAGTCCGTCTCGGTGGTGTTATAGTAGAGAGTCCGCCTCGGTGGTGTAATGGAAGAGAGTCCGTCTTGGTGGTGTAATGGAAGAGAGTCCGCCTCGGTGGTGTAATGGAAGAGAGTCCGCCTCGGTGGTGTAACGGAAGAGAGTCCGCCTCGGTGGTGTAACGGAAGAGAGTCCGCCTCGGTGGTGTAATGGAAGAGAGTCCGCCTCGGTGGTGTAATGGAAGAGAGTCCGCCTCGGTGGTGTAATGGAAGAGAGTCCGCCTCGGTGGTGTAATGGTAGAGAGTCCGCCTCGGTGGTGTAATGGAAGAGAGTCCGCCTCGGTGGTGTAATGGAAGAGAGTCCGCCTCGGTGGTGTAATGGAAGAGAGTCCGCCTCGGTGGTGTAATGGAAAAGAGTCCGCCTCGGTGGTGTAATGGAAGAGAGTCCGCCTCGGTGGTGTAATGGAAGAGAGTCCGCCTCGGTGGTGTAATGGAAGAGAGTCCGCCTCGGTGGTGTAATGGTAGAGAGTCCGCCTCGGTGGTGTAATGGAAGAGAGTCCGCCTCGGTGGTGTAATGGAAGAGAGTCCGCCTCGGTGGTGTAATGGAAGAGAGTCCGCCTCGGTGGTGTAATGGAAGAGAGTCCGCCTCGGTGGTGTAATGGAAGAGAGTCCGCCTCGGTGGTGTAATGGAAGAGAGTCCGCCTCGGTGGTGTAATGGAAGAGAGTCCGCCTCGGTGATGTAATGGAAGAGAGTCCGCCTCGGTGGTGTAATGGAAGAGAGTCCGCCTCGGTGGTGTAATGGAAGAGAGTCCGCCTCGGTGGTGTAATGGAAGAGAGTCCGCCTCGGTGGTGTAATGGAAGAGAGTCCGCCTCGGTGGTGTAATGGAAGAGAGTCCGCCTCGGTGGTGTAATGGTAGAGAGTCCGCCTCGGTGGTGTAATGGTAGAGAGTCCGTCTTGGTGGTGTAATGGAAGAAAGTCCGCCTCGGTGGTGTAATGGAAGAGAGTCCGCCTCGGTGGTGTAATGGAAGAGAGTCCGCCTCGATGGTGTAATGGAAGAGAGTCCGCCTCGGTGGTGTAACGGAAGAGAGTCCGCCTCGGTGGTATAATGGTAGAGAGTCCGTCTTGGTGGTGTAATGGAAGAAAGTCCGCCTCGGTGGTCTAATGGAAGAGTGTCCGCCTCGGTGGTCTAATGGAAGAGAGTCCGCCTCTGTGGTGTAATGGTAGAGAGTCCGCCTCGGTGGTGTAATGGAAGAGTGTCCGCCTCGGTGGTGTAATGGAAGAGAGTCCGCCTCGGTGGTGTAATGGTAGAGAGTCCGTCTTGGTGGTGTAATGGAAGAAAGTCCGCCTTGGTGGTGTAATGGAAGAAAGTCCGCCTCGGTGGTGTAATAGTAGAGAGTCCGCCTCGGTGGTGTAATGGTAGAGAGTCCGCCTCGGTGGTGTAATGGTAGAGAGTCCGCCTCGGTGGTGTAATGGAAGAGAGTCCGCCTCGGTGGTGAAATGGAAGAGAGTCCGCCTCGGTGGTGTAATGGAAGAGAGTCCGCCTCGGTGGTGTAATGGAAGAGAGTCCGCCTCGGTGGTGTAATGGAAGAGAGTCCGCCTCGGTGGTATAATGGTAGAGAGTCCGCCTCGGTGGTGTAATGGAAGAGAGTCCGCCTCGGTGGTGTAATGGTAGAGAGTCCGTCTTGGTGGTGTAATGGAAGAAAGTCCGCCTTGGTGGTGTAATGGAAGAAAGTCCGTCTCGGTGGTGTTATAGTAGAGAGTCCGCCTCGGTGGTGTAATGGAAGAGAGTCCGTCTTGGTGGTGTAATGGAAGAGAGTCCGCCTCGGTGGTGTAATGGAAGAGAGTCCGCCTCGGTGGTGTAACGGAAGAGAGTCCGCCTCGGTGGTGTAATGGAAAAGAGTCCGCCTCGGTGGTGTAATGGAAGAGAGTCCGCCTCGGTGGTGTAATGGAAGAGAGTCCGCCTCGGTGGTGTAATGGAAGAGAGTCCGCCTCGGTGGTGTAATGGAAGAGAGTCCGCCTCGGTGGTATAATGGTAGAGAGTCCGCCTCGGTGGTGTAATGGAAGAGAGTCCGCCTCGGTGGTGTAATGGAAGAGAGTCCGCCTCGGTGGTGTAATGGAAGAGAGTCCGCCTCGGTGGTGTAATGGAAGAGAGTCCGCCTCGGTGGTCTAATGGAAGAGAGTCCGCCTCGGTGGTGTAATGGAAGAGAGTCCGCCTCTGTGGTGTAATGGTAGAGAGTCCACCTCGGTGGTGTAATGGAAGAGAGTCCGCCTCGGTGGTGTAATGGAAGATAGTCCGCCTCGGTGGTGTAATGGTAGAGAGTCCGTCTTGGTGGTGTAATGGAAGAAATTCCGCCTTGCCGGTGTAATGGAAGAAAGTCCGCCTCGGTGGTGTAATAGTAGAGAGTCCGCCTCGGTGGTGTAATGGTAGAGAGTCCGGCTCGGTGGTGTAATGGTAGAGAGTCCGCCTCGGTGGTGTAATGGAAGAGAGTCCGCCTCGGTGGTGAAATGGAAGAGAGTCCGCCTCGGTGGTGAAATGGAAGAGAGTCCGCCTCGGTGGTGTAATGGAAGAGAGTCCGCCTCGGTGGTGTAATTGAAGAGAGTCCGCCTCGGTGGTGTAATGGAAGAGAGTCCGCCTCGGTGGTGTAATGGAAGAGAGTCCGCCTCGGTGGTGTAATGGAAGAGAGTCCGTCTTGGTGGTGTAATGGTAGAGAGTCCGTCTCGGTGGTGTAATGGAAGAGAGTCCGCCTCGGTGGTGTAATGGAAGAGAGTCCGCCTCGGTGGTGTAATGGAAGAGAGTCCGCCTCGATGGTGTAATGGTAGAGAGTCCGCCTCGGTGGTGTAATGGTAGAGAGTCCGCCTCGGTGGTGTAATGGTAGAGAGTCCGCCTCGGTGGTGTAATGGAAGAGAGTCCGCCTCGGTGGTGTAATAGTAGAGAGTCCGCCTCGGTGGTGTAATGGAAGAGAGTCCGCCTCGGTGGTGTAATGGAAGAGAGTCCGCCTCGGTGGTGTAATGGTAGAGAGTCCGCCTCGGTGGTGTAATGGAAGAGAGTCCGCCTCGGTGGTGTAATGGAAGAGAGTCCGCCTCGGTGGTGTAATGGTAGAGAGTCCGCCTCGGTGGTGTAATGGAAGAGAGTCCGCCTCGGTGGTGTAATAGTAGAGAGTCCGCCTCGGTGGTGTAATGGAAGAGAGTTCGCCTCGGTGGTGTAATGGTAGAGAGTCCGCCTCGGTGGTGTAATGGAAGAGAGTCCGCCTCGGTGGTGTAATGGAAGAGAGACCACCTCGGTGGTGTAATGGAAGAGAGTCCGCCTCGGTGGTGTAATGGAAGAGCGTCCGCCTCGGTGGTGTAATGGAAGAGAGTCCGCCTCGGTGGTGTAATGGAAGAGCGTCCGCCTCGATGGTGTAATGGTAGAGAGTCCGCCTCGGTGGTGTAATGGTAGAGAGTCCGCCTCGGTGGTGTAATGGTAGAGAGTCCGCCTCGGTGGTGTAATGGAAGAGAGTCCGCCTCGGTGGTGTAATAGTAGAGAGTCCGCCTCGGTGGTGTAATGGAAGAGAGTCCGCCTCGGTGGTGTAATGGAAGACAGTTCGCCTCGGTGGTGTAATGGTAGAGAGTCCGCCTCGGTGGTGTAATGGAAGAGAGTCCGCCTCGGTGGTGTAATAGTAGAGAGTCCGCCTCGGTGGTGTAATGGAAGAGAGTCCGCATCGGTGGTGTAATGGAAGAGCGTCCGCCTCGGTGGTGTAATGGAAGAGAGTCCGCCTCGGTGGTGTAATGGAAGAGAGTCCGCCTCGATGGTGTAATGGTAGAGAGTCCGCCTCGGTGCGGGATGTCGCGGAATCAATCCCCGGACGAGTCATACCACAAACTTTAAAATTGGTAATAATGGCTGCCCTCCTTGACGCTCAGGGATGCTTGGTTAGCAGTACGACTGACTGGCTGGTCTGAAGATAACTGGACCAGAAGCATTGGTAACTAACCCAGGAAACGCCTTCAACAATCATCAATTTGAACTTACTGCCAATGGAAATGCGCAAAATCGAGAAAAAGGAGCTAATTTTACATAAAGATGAAAGTTTGTACAGTAGAAGTTTACAAATAAGACTTGAAAGAGTCTAGATAAAGTGCGTGGTTACTTGTGTCTTAAAAGACCCAAGGGAACCAGCTTGCACACTATCTGGTGGCAGGTTGTTCCAATCGCGAATGGTTATTTTACAACACGTATCATAATAACGTTAATTTTGGATTTCACGGAACCAGTCCGTATATCACGAATGCCTAATTAGGGTTTATAGAACGATATAGTATGGGAATGTGACATCTTATGATTCGATTCATGAAAACGTTTATGACGAGTTATTCTTCAAACAAAAGTTATGCTTCTTAAACAAAATAACAAATATATCAGTTATTGCAATTTGTATGCAAGTGATATCTACACTCTCTTCACATTTCGCTTACATAAATATGTTGGGCTATTCTGTCTACTTGTGCACATTCTGCTAAGACTTAGTTGATGGACATGTTAATCTGAACCTTTACTGTTCAGATATGCTAACCTTCACCTTTTCCAATGGACCGGCACATACGTGAGTTCACATCAGCATCATTTTTTATGTGAGCCGTTCCACGACAAAACCAACATTATGGCCTCTGCATAATGTATCGACCCAGATCAGCCTGCGCAGTCCGCGAAGGCTAATCAAGAGCGACACATTCAGTCACAGGAGGATAGAGTAATGAATCATATGACAGAAAATCCACAGATGGCGAAACATGTCTTGGTTAGCCTACGCGGCATGCTTAGGCTGATCCGGGTCGATACTTTACGCAGAGTCAACAATGTTGGTTTACTCGTAATTCGGCTCATGTCATGTCTGTAAAATAAGTATGTTGCGGATCTTGGACATATAGTGACAACTCCACCGTGGTCGAGGCACAGGGACTTGCTCCTCTAAAAATAGATATGGCCTACTCTATGCATAGATATTAACTGTGGTCGAGCAGATAGCGTTGGGGAATTGGAATTGGACATCCCTGGTTCGATCTCCTCTCGCGAAGATCATGGTTGAGTACCTTGTATTGGTAAGTTAACTCTTTCAGCGTCAAAGGCAGTATTGTTATTTTTGTAAACAATACTGATTCAGGTGAGGCAGCTCGTAACGAGCTGTCTCACCTGAAATCAGCATTGTTTGCATTTTAGTTATCAGAATAGTCCAAACTTTCATAACAAGAGAATTGCAGCCGCCCGATTTTGAACATGGAAGAGTCTATTTTAAACAATTCGGCGCAGAAAGAGTTAACAAGCGCTGACTAATGAGTGGTCCGTCGCCGTGATATAACTAAATTACTGTTGAAACAACGGCGTAATACCAATAAAACAAAAATACATAGGATGCCATCCCGCGAGAAAACCACCATTGTGCGTAAAGTATCGACCCAGATCAGCCTAACCATGCCGCGCAGGCTTACCCGTATAGACACTTTTCGCCTCCTGTGGATTTTCTGTTTAAGAAATCATTACTCTCTATACCCCTATCCCCCTTGGACGGAATGTGTCGGCCCAGATCAGTCTGCGCGGACTGCGCAGGCTGATCTGGGTCGATCCATTACGCAGAGGCCATAATGTTGGTTTTCTCGTGGGACGGCTCAAATAGTGACCTAAATGGCCGGTTTTGTGTTCCGAACGATACAAATCTTCATTTGTTGGATTGTTATACATTGCATTATTTCACAAGTCAATACAAATAGAAACTAAAGGAGATAAGTCCCTTCATTTACAATGACTAAACTAATTAAAAACATTGAAACCCGAACATTATTCAAAGAAATAATCAAAACATGAGTTTTAAATCGATTACCGATATATGATTTGGTTCAAAGATAGTTCGTAAGTCCCTTGTGGGACAATATCCGATGCAGTCCGCATCATTTACATCCCATTAGGTGCTGCTTCGGACAACAAAATAAAATAAAGCGGACATTTGTATCGACGGAAATACATCGACAATGAGACTGAAGCTGGGAGAGTATTAAAGAAGATCGAAATAGACGTTCTGCCAGGATGATTCCCAAGAGATGAACTTTTATGAATGAATGTAACGGACCATTCTTATTTGATTGCTTAAACAAGACGCAACCTAGTGTCTTGTTAGCGTAATTCGAGTTATTTTTGGCTGTCTGTGAGCCTTTAGGGATTTGAAATATTATGGACTAAGGTACACGAAAAAGGAACCTGATCCAGATCAGAATCTTAACTACTCGTAAGATGGTCAATTTCTGCTAATTCAGTACCGTGATAATGGAGGTTGGCTACTTTTAAATCATATTAACGGACGCTTGTTTAATAAACACCATACGATAAGATGCCGTTTACTTTAACACCGTATGACAGGTGTCGGCGGATTCTATGTCGTGATAACATTGATCAGCTATTTTAAAATCACCAATACCAGATGCCAACTACTTAACACAATATTGACACATGCCGGCTAATTAAATATCGTATTGGCAGAGGCCGGCTACTTTCATAACGTAATGACAGAGGCCTACTACTTTCATACCATATTGCCATAGGCCAGCTACTTTCATATCGTTTACAGAAGCCGGCTACTTACATACCGTAATAACGGAAGCCGGCTAGTTTAATATCGTAATAACGGAGGCTGGCTACTTTCATATTGTATTGACAGAGGCCGGCTACTTACATACCGTTATAACGGAGGCCGGCTACTTTCATATCTTATTAACAGAGGCCTACTACTTTCATATCGTATTGACAAAGGCCGGTTATTTTCATGCCGTAATAACAGAAGCCAGCTACTTTCATATCGTAATAACAGAGGCCGGCTACTTTCATATCGTAATGACAGAGGCCGGCTACTTTTATACCGTAATGACAGATGCCGGCTACTTTCATACCGTAATGGCAGGCGCCGGCTACTTTCATACCGTAATCGCAGGGGCCAGCTACATTCATACCGTAATACAAATATATATATATCAGCTACATTAATAGCCATAATGACAGATGTCGACTGATTCAGTTTCCTGATAGCAGATACCGGCTACGTTGAAATCGTGATGGCAGAGTCTGGCTACATAAACACGATATTAACAGATACCGGCTATTTGAACACAATAATGATATATATATATGGTTTAGTATCAGGTTAGATCTCTGGTTATGTCCCTGGTTATGTCACTAGTAATGTACCTGGTTAGGTTACATGTTATGTTTCTGGTTAGGTTACTGGTTAAGTCTCTGGTTTGGTCCGCTGTTTGGTTTTCAAGATTTATTTAATGTGATATTTAGGCCAACTGCCCTTACACATAATACAGCATTAGTACATATCATGTGAAGTGAAAACAGTATTTACATAATAATAATAATACAGACATATAATACAAAAACTCGGATATCCATTATATAATATACTTCTGAAAGTTAAAGGATATGGATAATGTTAGAAACCTTAATACGATTTTTAGATAGACTAGGATCATGGTAAATGTAAAACTAAAAGAATAGACTTTGTATGAGATATATCGTCGCTTTTAAAACAAACAACATGTAGACCCGTCTTAGCTGGAGTTACGTGGTCCTCAAGGAAAAAAAATCATGGTTATGTCACTTGTCATGACCCTGGTTAGGTCCTTTGTATATGTCCCTTGTTAGGTGTCCTGGTTAGGTTCAGGGTTAGGTTCCCGTTTGTAACGTACCTGGATAGATCCCTGGCAAGGACCCTGGCTAGTTCCATTGTGAGGTCCCTGCTAAAACGGAAATGGCTCTTTGCTAAACTTTGTTTAATACTTATTCTTTCTTTTTTATAAATTTTCCATTTGGTTGCATAGCTATTTTCAAAGTCATCATCGTAGTACTTGTTGAATGTCGGAAAGGGTTAATCGTATACTGGTAACTCACCAGTGCATAAGTGAACTATTGCCTTGATAACATCAAAACATATTTTTAAAACGGCGTTATACCGAAATGGACAAACCTGAAAAGATACCAGAGGTGAAGTCCAAGGAAAAACTTGGGAATATCCGGGTCCATTTCATCACGACAGTGGTGATATATAAAGAAACAATCACATAATACAGTTTATACTGACATATCGGAAATCTACACGCTAACAAGATTACCCGCCTACACACGAAACATCGCCCCAATATAGAATAAAGGACCGCTTTTGACATAACATATCGGGGGACGTAATGTACATGTCTAACTGTATTTTTCTTGTATCATTTTGTCAAAACAAGAGAAAGTTGATGCAACGCATCAATGTCGCCGGAAATGCATACTGCAGTTATGCATAACACTAACAGTATAGTAGTTGAATAAACAGTTATCAACTGAGGGGCATATTGGAACACCAGGGGCGGGGTCAAGTGAAAATGTGTCATAACTTGCATTGTTTTGTCAACGAAGTGAATGATAATTGAAGCCTTTCATTGTTTATGATCAATTTCCATTCCAAAGTAGGTTGACCATACACACAGCCAACTAATTATTGATCATACACAGTAATGGAAATGAGTAATCTTGACAATCATTAATCTAAGTATGTATACAGTGCTTTCATTAAGGAATAATTATAAGATTTGTGAATTCCACATACACTTTTCAAGATGTTTGTCAGAATATTTGAATTCTATCATTTATCAACAAAACCATAAAACAGACAATTTAAGATTTGCATGCAATAGCACGTCATTTTATGTTTCCCCTATTAAAGTCAACATTGGACACCTTTGCAGCAATTTACTTTTAAAACAATGAGATAAGGGTTAAATCGCTGAAGACATGAGTTTTCTCTTTTTCTCAAAATGATATTATAGCTTGGCATCCTAATTATATCATACCTTAACAAATGATGAAATGTAATCCAATATTTATAAATAAGACCACCTTCGAAATATAATATCAGCTAAACAGTTAAATCTCATTGAAATTGTTTTATAATTAAAACTTAATTTCGAACCTAAACTGAGCCCTACAACATGTTAATTTATTGTAATTCTTTCCTTCCTTTTTTATAATGAAAATAACAAACTACTCAAGTTTTAAAATTATATTATGATGAGCGCCCTTGTGTCAATGATGCATAACAATATGCAGATTGGAAGCAATATGCCTTTAGGGAATTTAATGACACATTTAAAATTGTCAAGGACGAAATAATTTTGTACGAAAGACCCGATTCGTGACCTACATTCTTCTTCGCAGAGGTGTCGTTCTTGAAACTCTCTTTATAGGCAGAGAGTGTTCGTTCAAAGTAATTTTTCTATTAAAACCAGTTTTATCTCGGTTTGTTCTTTTCTTCATTTGTTTTGAACCAAATAAACATTTTAAATCACCTATAATTTACTATTTGTAAGCGAGTGTAAAGAGCGGCTCTCTGCAAAGGAGATTGATCTACGCAGTTGGTATTCGCGAGTCACGCGATCAACAGTTTTAGCTTAGAAACAGTTCATATTTTAGATATACATGCATGGATAAACATTATAAAATGAATTCCTCACAAATCAAGACATCTCTTTGAGCATGAAAATGACATTCAGTAAATTAAGATTGCTATTTTAAAGGAGAATTCGACGTGAATTTTACTTAATATTGACACATAACAGTCTGCTTGCTGCAAGTCTCATGGGGACGGTTTTGTCTTCGTAAATAAAACCCCCAAAAAAGAGATGCGAGTCAAAATAAAGAAACTACTAATACTTAAAACATCGGAATATTTATTTCATTTTAGATGTGTCATAACTTAGTGTTTTAAACAAACGCAATTGTAATATGTTCAAGCCATTTAAATTTGTTTTTTTCTAATAATAACTCCTCCTCCCATGTGATTTCCGAAAACCTATTAAAAATAGAAGTCGCGGGCTTCTGCCCGGCGACTAATAAGAAGAGTGTCAAAGCTTCATTCGAGTGAAGCAGAGTTACGAACGTATTACAACTTCGATATGTTTAAGAAGGATTGCATTCGTTCGAAAAATAATCGAAAAATAATCGTGCTTAACCTAAGGCTAAATTCATGAGTAAGCAATATTTCTCGAACGGAACTAGTTACTCTTTTGTACAATGAAAATTGTACGATATTAAAAATACATAAATTTACCTTTTCTTTTAGACCTAGACTGAAAATACATCCTTATAGCAAGAGGATGAATGAAGTTATGTCATTTATATATATATTATGAAGATAACATTTTTATAAATTCATCAATTGGAAAAACACGTTATTTCCCTTCACTGATCAGTATTTCCATTTTGCATATTCGACATTTGCAGGGTTTTGCGACAATACGTAAAACCAGTTAATTTGCATAATGACAAGTATTTGATTGGCTAATGTCATTTGTATCACTACGCCTCTGTACTTAATGCTTTTCGCGGGAAAATCATGTACAGTATTAGATTGACAGTCGGTTCAATAGGTTAAAATAGAAACCCGCCAACCCCCCCTTACACTGTTTAAATCTTGATCATGTCATTTATACGTTAATCGCGTTAATGTGTGAAAAATGTCTGTAAGGCTGTTATAAGTCGGCAGAATATCATATGTATATTGTTCATTTTCATAACTGTTTATTGTTTCATGTATTTACTCTGCTTGCTTATTCTGTTACAGTTTGGTAAATGCTGTTTATATACCAAACTGTGTGTATCTGTGTTTAGGCTTTGTTTAAATGTTGTTAATACATTATTAAGATAAGCCTATATATATTGTACTTTGTAACCGACTGACAAACTATTATATAACTAAAAGTCATATCCATATATTTGTGTTTGTTTGTCTTCTATCTCAAGAGCTTGAGTTTTGCTAATTTGCAGGGTTTTGCGACAATACGTAAAACCAGTTAATTTGCATAATGACAAGTATTTGATTGGCTAATGTCATTTGTATCACTACGCCTCTGTACTTAATGCTTTTCGCGGGAAAATCATGTACAGTATTAGATTGACAGTCGGTTCAATAGGTTAAAATAGAAACCCGCCAACCCCCCCTTACACTGTTTAAATCTTGATCATGTCATTTATACGTTAATCGCGTTAATGTGTGAAAAATGTCTGTAAGGCTGTTATAAGTCGGCAGAATATCATATGTATATTGTTCATTTTCATAACTGTTTATTGTTTCATGTATTTACTCTGCTTGCTTATTCTGTTACAGTTTGGTAAATGCTGTTTATATACCAAACTGTGTGTATCTGTGTTTAGGCTTTGTTTAAATGTTGTTAATACATTATTAAGATAAGCCTATATATATTGTACTTTGTAACCGACTGACAAACTATTATATAACTAAAAGTCATATCCATATATTTGTGTTTGTTTGTCTTCTATCTCAAGAGCTTGAGTTTTGCTAATTTGCAGGGTTTTGCGACAATACGTAAAACCAGTTAATTTGCATAATGACAAGTATTTGATTGGCTAATGTCATTTGTATCACTACGCCTCTGTACTTAATGCTTTTCGCGGGAAAATCATGTACAGTATTAGATTGACAGTCGGTTCAATAGGTTAAAATAGAAACCCGCCAACCCCCCCTTACACTGTTTAAATCTTGATCATGTCATTTATACGTTAATCGCGTTAATGTGTGAAAAATGTCTGTAAGGCTGTTATAAGTCGGCAGAATATCATATGTATATTGTTCATTTTCATAACTGTTTATTGTTTCATGTATTTACTCTGCTTGCTTATTCTGTTACAGTTTGGTAAATGCTGTTTATATACCAAACTGTGTGTATCTGTGTTTAGGCTTTGTTTAAATGTTGTTAATACATTATTAAGATAAGCCTATATATATTGTACTTTGTAACCGACTGACAAACTATTATATAACTAAAAGTCATATCCATATATTTGTGTTTGTTTGTCTTCTATCTCAAGAGCTTGAGTTTTGCTAATTTTAACGGTTGCCAAAACGGTTTCCCTTTCGTGTTTCTGCCACGGCTGTTCTGGGTTGGGCCAACCTAGGTAAATCATTCGGTATTTGCACAGGCTGTCAACCAATGGGTATTGACTTCGAAACCTGTCTTTGTCTAATTTTTCATAAAACAAAAGCATTCGTGTTCCGCTATACTATTGAGCTAATCTTGGATATGTGGAAATGCAGCTAGTTGTCAGAGCGAAATAGTAGATGAAGTGCTGGCTCGATAGAAAAGTCGAGCAAATACATATGTAATCATGTGAGTGAGCAGAAAAAGTTAGATACAAAGGAGTCCGGATGCGATACCCTAGCTCTTTTCGAAAAGGTCATTTTACATGACCGGCGTATAGCACCGATACACGCGACCTGAATTTGAACCCCGGACCTCTGGATTGACTACCCCGCCACTCCATGATCCATTGACTTAACGTATTGACAATTAAGTAGTTCACGACGTCATTTGAATCAAAGCACTGAAAGTGCTGAAGGCCTGTGGGCTTCAGGAAGGTTGGAGAAGTAGGGAAAATGTGAAAGGAAATATCGATTACAGCTTATATTTGTGTTTGTATTGTTAAAAGGTTGAAAGATCATATCAAATATAGTCAATATTATGAAACTATGAATTTGGAAAAAGGAGGACATTGTTGGCACTATATCGCTCACCTGAGTGCAAGAGCTCACAAGTATACACATTTAAGACATGAATAATCAAAGGAAAATTTGACAGCAGAATTAGGCAGAATATTTCTGAAGTTTCTGCCTTATTATATTGAGAAATATGTAAAAGTTAAATCAACTTCCATCAAGTAGAAATAATTATCTAAACCATGTACTAGACTGGGAGAAAGTGTTTGATCAATGCAAAACTCATCAAGACAATTATTCTGAAAAAGATTCAAAATGCAACCTCCAGAGTGTTATCAAGATTTTCCTTCATTTGGTCTAGTGACCTATTTTGTTTACCTTATATGACCCATATTCGAAAAAGGACTAAATATTATCAATACAAACATTCTGACAAAGTTTCAAGCTGCTGAAGCAAAACATAAGGCCTCGAGAGTTTTAACAATATTTTCCTTCAATTTGGCCTAGTGACGTAGTTTTTAACCCGGCATGACCCATATTCGAACTTGACCTAGATATCATTAATATAAACATTCTGACCAAATTTCAAAAAACATGTGGCTTCTACAGTGTTGGTAAGATTTTCCTTCAATTTGGTCTAGTGACCTAGTTTTTTAACAGACATGACCAATTTTCAAACTCGGCCTACATATTATCAAGACAAACATTCTGAAACAGTTTCAACATGTTCAAGTTAAAAATGCAGCATTCAGAGTGTTAACAAGATAACCCTTCAATTTGGCGAAGTGACCTT
The DNA here is from genome assembly GCA_031761405.1 of Serripes groenlandicus. NCBI lineage: Eukaryota > Metazoa > Mollusca > Bivalvia > Cardiida > Cardiidae > Serripes > Serripes groenlandicus. Next base: position 240,995,699 of record JASEVX010000001.1, read on the forward strand.
GTTTCTGACCCAATATGACCCATATTCGAACTTGACTTAGATAGCATTAAGACGAATGCCGTTGATACCTCCATAGCGCTTGCGAGCACCTGCATAACAAGATCGGGTCGCCCGGTTGAGGGAGAGGTTGGCGTTTTCAATATATTGCTATAGTTATTTGTGCAATGGTGGCTAAAGAGGAGAGGCATAATGTCTCAATCATTTCACTGCCACTCTCCCTCTAGTATGGTTTTGCTCTCTCTTTCTCCTTCAGTCATCCGATCTTTTCCAGGTTATCTTGTAGTTCTGTTATTCTGACACTTGTGTGATAAACTGTGTGTTAACTTGTTACCTTCTGTGAAGAGCGTGACTGGATGATCTGATGAATGATGCGATGAGCCGGCTTTCATAAACTGCATGCCACAGCCAGGCTCTGAGCGGCGTCTGGGAAGTCCAACATTTGGCCAGGCGCTCGCCCGATAATAGTGATGCTCAGCCGGACATCGGTCAGGCATCAGCCGATTAATGTGCGATGAGGTTTTAAGTCCGAGTTAAAATAACTCGATGCCCGCTAGGAGTCCCAAATGATTCCGTCCGAAAATGCCTATAAATCCGACTCGAACTACTCGCAATCCTAGCGCAAGGTAATTGTGACTGGGGTTTAAGTGATACAAGGTAGGATATGGTTTTAATTCATAAATATGCTTGTGATAACAATATAAATCTGCAGAAGAAGACTTTTGAAAACAAAAAGGTTGATATCCATATCTCTATGTGCAGACATAAGGCACATTCTTGTAAGCATTTTCTTCGCCATTGATGATCTTCAGTCGAACTTCACGATACCAATAGTTGAAAGTCTGTTTTTGAACTCGCAACTTGTCACCAACAATGTGATCGCTATCCAACGAATTGTGTGTACATTCGGATCGCTTGACTTCCTTAATCAAGTCGCGTTTCGTTGACTGGTCGGTAAGATAAGGGTGGTACACCCATTTATTCCTCCAGCACTTGATTTACACTTGGAATGCATCGTCCGATAGCAGGTCTTCTATTATAAAGATTACCGACTCGTCGTTACGTGCTATATCAACTGGCGAGAACAGCAAAATTAATTCAATAAATTGCATCGACATGTGATTGGTTTCTTTGGATAATATAAAACAAAAAGCAAAATAAATGAATAGTGGAGCTTGGAACGTCAGGGTAAGGGGGAGGGGGCACGGGCCCGACGAGTCCCCAGCTAAATCCGCCACTGCATTTGTCACGCGACTTCTTTGTTTACCATTACATTTGTCCCGCGACTTCTTTATACTTTTTCCGTTCCACTTCGCGAATGTTAATAGTTTAAAATAAGCTTCTACATTTGACCTCTCGGCGCATTCATTTCTAAAACAATTGTTAAACTTATTTTGGAGTACTCACACCTTAAGTTTTTCACTGATGTTCCAACAACATTATAATGATCTTCTTTTGTTAGATCTTAACCTTTTAAATGCAGCTTTGTTGAATCTATGTTGAACTATTTTTCTCGCGCAGTCTCACCCTAACATGCGTTGTTTGGTGTTAACAGCCATTGGCAGTCTGCCAACATCGAAATAATGGCTCTACTACTATGACCAGGGGCTAAAGGCCAAGGCCAAAAACAACCTCCAACTGCGGACACTACGATACGGATTTCATACTGTCAGGACAAACGTTCAAATAGTTACTTGTCGTACAATTTAAAATAAAATATGAGACAGTCTATGGAAACAGGTACAAATTGGCGGAAGGCTAACACCACAACCCTAAGCGCCACGAAGGGAAAGCCATTGCTATCATTTGAAAAGCATCGAACCAGTGACCCGGGACAGGCGCGCTACCACTACACCATCTAGGCTGTATCACGCCTTTTACTCTTATAAAAGAGACGGTTCGGCCGATATACAAATAGACCCGATTGCTACTGGTGTGGCAGAACATTCATTCTGGAATTGTTTTTTTTGGAAAAACAAAAGCAGCTATTGTGTTGGTGAACAAAAACAAAATGGGTGTGTTATTATTCCCGGTATCTATGTCAGTAATAACAGGCAAAGTTGAACTTTATTAGGCTTAGTCACGCGTGCCTATTCTTTTACAAAACGGAAATCGAACTTTTTCTACTCAGCTCAATCTAGACCTTGCATGTCATAACAAAAAATATGGTAACCTTATCCGGTTGCAAAATTTCGTTCATAAATATAACCAAACCATATCCACCGAACTGGTAACGGATACTTGATGTCAATCGTGAATATGACTATGTTAAAGGTACCGAATCGGTTCCGGTTACGTGATGTCAATCATGAATTTAACAAAATGAAGTGGACCGACTCGGTATCGATTACGTGATATCGTTCATGAAAATAACACAATTATGAATACTGAATCGCTTCCGGTTACGTGATGTCATTCATAAATATAACCAAACCATGGGTACCGAATCGGTTTCGTGATATCGTTCATTAATATAACACAATAATAGGTACCAAATCGGTCATGAATATAACACACACCGAATCGGTATCGGTTACGTGATGTCGTTAATGAATATAACCAAACCATGGGTACCGAATCGGTATCGGTTACGTGATGTCGTTTATGAATATAACACAATTATTGGGACCAAATCGGTTCCGGTAACGTGATGTCGTTTAAAATAGTTCACATATTATGTGGGATGATTTCCTAAACAGCGCCCATGAAAAAAAAATCGACGGAAGGATACTCAAAACCGGAAATATAGCGCTGTCACTGTTTATTGCGTCATTGTGTTGTACGTAAGCAGCCAAACAATGACGCGTTATAATTCCTGCGGTTAATTATCACACATAGCCGAGTGACATGACCTACTGAAACGGCCAGGCTATTGTACGGCGCAACCGGGGATGAACCCTGATCTCCCGCGACCAATGCGGGCTCTCTAACAATTAATTACCCAACGTAGACGGTCGAAAATATAGGAATTTCAAGCAAACGTCTATATTGTTTTTTAAAGAAAGAATTAAACAAATAAATAGGAATAATGCGACAGACAGACTGACCACAAACGTGCTGGCCAGCACCTAGTAGGAAGGTTAGGGACCCGCGTGTATTCACATATCCGCCAAGGATTACACATAAAAATAAAAAGAACGACGTCATATTTCGAGACGTGTAATCTACTGAAATAAACTGTCACTCAGATTGACTGCTATTAAACAGAGACCCTTTAACCCTGTCCCGCCTATAAGACGCATTCTGACGCGCATCTGCAGCAGACGACCTTTGAAAACATTGTGACAAAAGGCGAAATTGCTCAAAACGAGCAATTTCACCTTTTGCCACAATGTTTTCATTTTTTTTTCAGTAATTACACTTTCAGATGTTTTTGCATGATTTTTTTCAAAGTCGTCTGCTGCAGATTTGATGTACGTGGGAACGGGTTAAGGTGTACCACCTTGTTTTTTGTAGTTGATATCTAATAGATGGGGTTGTACTTTCTCGTATAATGAGATCGATTTAATCTACCGAAGTAGAAATGTCTATTTGGCATGGAAAGTTCCAGAAAGTTGACTTACTCACGGGTAACTGTGAGTACACCAATTATGTTCACCCTCTTATATGCATCAAACACCACACTTACTCCAGAAATGATACAACACAACTACATATTTAGGATAGAGGCATGTATTTTCTTGTGCAATCATTTGACAATAAATACGAATCAATTCAATATAATTGAAGAACGCCTATTGATGGTCAAAAGGACAACCAGAAATTAAATATTTAACCTGAAATGGACTTAACCGTAATGATCATAAATTCGGATAAATAAAAATTACCTAATTCTCATATTACATTTTATGGTTTTGGGGGTGAGGTGGTGCGTGGGTGAGCCTATCTTGTCCTGACTGAGTTTTTCTATAACCTTTTTCCAATACTGACTGCAATAATCTACGCTCAAGACTCGAATGGCTGGAACAACGTGGCAATACACTTATTTATCTTGCAATGAGCAGATTATGGGACATATAACACTGGTAAAATAAACCTTTTGTTTACATGTCTACTGGTATAATAAACTATTTGTTTACATGTCTACTTATATTTAGAAATGACGCAATCGCCGGAATTTAAGTAATTAAAAATCAAGAAATAGGAACTCTTTAGTTTCCGTATGTCGTAATTCGGCATGTATTCATGCACGCGCGTGACATCGTTTTATTTTGGGTTGAGTCATTTATGAATGGGCTGTTGTAATTGTGTATGTAATTTCTTAAACCTTCTGAAAATGAATGTAGATCTAGCTTAAAACATAATTTAGCATGCAAGATAAATAGAATATTACGTCCTTGACTTTCGACATGAACTTTATCTGACTCGGCTGGGAGAAGTCATAATTGTCCAAACCTTGTCAGTTAAAGTTCAGATCTTAAGTCAAGGACGTAATATTCTTTATATAGTCAGTGGAAATGCACGAATCTCTGGAACTATTTACAATATCCACTGATACACGTAGACATTGTGTATCTCGTTACCCCCACCGAGTCATGTAATAATTTCATATATTTTCCCAACCATTTACTGTCCCCAGCCATAAAAAGAAGCACACATATGAAAGAATGTTAGGAGTAATATAGAATGTAGAAACATCCATGTTGTTTATAACCTTTCTCTAGATGCCGTTTGAATATTGAATTAGTTTGTAGGAATATTTATTATTTTTAAACTGACAGGCATCACAGTGCATGATGCTAAGTTTCACCTTCCCGCATGCAACAACTCGGCATCAGCTGACATTGAAAACACAGAGGACACACAATGGAAAATCTCTTAAAATAGTATGATCATCTCATAAGAAATATGATAATTGAATGGAGTTGAACACATTTCGGCAAAGGAACTAATTGCGCATCATGACTAATGTCTTCTATTGCCACAATGTTTTCATAAGCAATCTGCTGCAACATTTTTTTGCAAGTGGGAAAGGGTTAAGAATAAATTATCAGCAGGTTCGTTTTGATTTAATGGGGTTTAACCGGGGTTTAACCCTGTTTTCAACATTATTTCAGTTATATCGCGGAGACAGTTCATTTATTCATGATCCCTGTGTAAAAAAAAAAAAAACAAGGCTAGGAAATGTGCTTTGCCCAAGGACACTCTCCAATGATCGTCCCATGAATCACTGACGCTGGCGGATTCCAAGATATGTTTGTAGTACATACATATTGTATTAACATCCAGGTACCCTCTTATATGTGGATGAAATTAGCAAGTATCTGAAAAAACACTATGATGTCTAAACATTGGCTTCATTAGTCAATGGCTATTGCTAAAAATAATCAATTTCATAATTCTTGTAAAGCAAGATGATTTTTTTTAATGCATGCCAATTCCAATGGAACTATAGGGTTGGCGTAAAGGTTGTGTACTGTCTGACTTAAGTTAACTAGTTGCCTACGTTTTATTATCTTAATTTGGAAAAACTAGAAAATATTGGAGCCATGGTTATAAAAATGACAATGCATGTCAATATAAATGTATTAAAAACTCAATAAAAATCTAGTACATTACCAAATATTAAATATTCAAAAGAAGTCAACAAGTCGTGATATTTGATATATATGTCACCATACATGGACATATTGCTATAACATAAGGTTAAATGTATGATTTCATTTTGGATTATGATTTGCCAGTACAGCCATAAGGGTTTCTGAAGTTTTTCAAAATAACAGAACAAAACAGAACAGAAATTTCACTCAAATTGAGAACAGCTTATGGTTGATATACACAAATATGCATACATAAATTGATAAGGCAATATAATGCTGGAAAAAGTACTTAGTTTAGATATTTATAGTATGATTTTATACAGATTTAAAATCTATTTATTTCAATGTGCAATAAATTAATGTTTGACAGCTAAATTTCGCACACAGTAATTTATCATGTTTAAGTAGAGAGTGTTCTCATTTCAAAAGCCTTATGTAGTATATGTCACGATGTCTCTGATGAATCTGCTTCCTTTCCAACAGTGCTTGTATAAAACTTTAATTAAATGGACTACCGGTTCAAAACAAAGGCAACAAATGAAGAATTAAAGTAAAGCTCAATTACAACGTTCCCGTATACGTTTAATTTCGTTATTTCTCTCGTACGTTATTAAAACGCATAACATGTTGTACATTTATAAACATTCAAGACTTGCATTGCTTCGACTCTAAATATACAAATTGCATATTCAGCAATACACAATTAGTTAATTCAATACTGTTTGATTGCTAAATTTTGCACACATTACTTCATCATTTTTAAGTAGAGAGTGTTCTCATATCAAAAGCATTGATGCAGCATGATGCAGGGTTACGTGTAAATACATACGATCCGTTCCACGAGAAAACCAACATTGTGCCGCGCAGGCTAACCCGGACTCACTCTTTTCACATCCTGTGGATTTTCTGTTTCAGGAATCATTAATCTTTATCCCCCTGAGACGCTAAGTGTCGGTCCGGATTAGCCTGCGATCTGGATCGATACATTACGCATATGGTTTTCTCGTGGAACGGCTCATACATTTTCCTTTTCGTATTAAAAAGATATACTTAGGTCGCTGTGCCTATAGCTTCGTATTAACCGATTTCTTATCATAGAGCGTACAAATTAATACAAAATGCAACTCATCCTCTAAATCATTGAAGTCAGATTTTAATGTCGACATTCTTTGATTCCTTTCAATGTTATCACGAGGACCAGTTGGAACCCTAGGCTTTTAAGTGAAAGCCTTAACTTAGCAAAATTGTTTCTATATTTCGGAACAGATGAAATGTCCAAATCGCTAGATCGTTCAAATGTTAATTTCACATGTTTAAAGAGGGCCAGCAAATTGGAAAAAAAAAATCTGCAGAAATAGACTGGATTGTTACGAATGAATTGCAAGATCGACAGTAACGGAAAGGCAAGCAATCGTGAATCACCTTTTCAATAATTCAAATTTTGTGTTTTAACCGTATGTTTCATAACCTGTTTGTTTGAAAGAGACACTTTGTGAATAGTTTTAAAAGAGCATGTCAATGGTCGATTTAAGGCGTGTTATACTACTTTCTACAACGAAAGTTTTGCGACCTTTTGTATTTACATTGTCATGTCAACCTCCATCATTTTAATTTCGAAATAACGAGTCTGCAATAAAACAATTCGATTCCGTAAAATCGATAGCCTACAGTAAGTGATTGCGATGTACCCTATATCACGTTTACTGTTAATCCATTTGTTGTCAATTCCAGCTGCAATGGGGTTTTTTAAATTCCGAAACGTTTCATTTTACTCTTTCCCACATACAACAAATCTGTAGCAGACGACTTTGAAAACCTATATACAAAAGCTTGAAAAATCTCAATAAAAGATAGCTTTAATTGTTAAATAAAGTTGAAAACATTGTGGCCAAAGGAGAAATTGCTCATCATGAGCAATTTCACCTTTGGCCACAATGTTTTCAAAAGTCGTCTGCTGCAGATGTGTCAGACTGCGTCTACAAACGGGAAAGGGTTATGATTTGAGTACTTCGAATGATTAAGTGAAAAAGGCTTCGTGTACATGTCAAAGCTTTACAGACGTCCGTGGATTCTTTCAATGTTAACGGTTACATGTATAAAGTCGATTTTGAGCAGAGGATATCACCATATTTCCTTGAGACAGTAACACCAAGTGCATTTATGTGTTCGTTGTGACATAGATAGTAAAGATAGATGTATGTGGCGAAGAGTTAAAATACATTCCCTACTTTAAAAGTCGATTCGGTCATGGGCTCCCCGAAGATCGTCTAAATAGCTTAACGTCTATGTAAAGCGGCCATTTCACCAAGGATTGTTTTGGTCCCGATAGTACGCGATCCTTGTTTTGGTCGATTGGCCGCAATTTTGAGAAAATAGTCGGGAACCTGCGAGCACTGTCGAGCACTACCCTATACCTTCGGGGGGAAGATCTGGCGCGATCGCCTCAGTCCTCCGAGGGTCGGGTACCGAAAAAAGTATCGGCTTCTGTTTTTAAACATGTTGAAAAACCGTAGCCGATCAAAAACCGCCGTCGGCCCGTGGTCGTCTTGGTCGTCCGAGGGTCCCCTGAATGTCTCCTTGTTTCGCCCGCCCTCTGGAGCTTTCGTACAGCCTCTGCCGCTCTCTACCGAGGGTCGTGCCTTTGCCGTGTACCTGCGGGTACTTGCGCGTACGTTCGCATACTTGCGCCCCGGAAACGTGTCGATCGCGCGAGGAACGTCCATGATTCGTTTCCCCCACCCCCCCCCCCCGCCCCACACCCCCACCCCCTCGCCATGGTCCATTGGTCGGGACTCAATCGGGTCAATAAAGGGGACGATTGGAGGCGATTCAGGACGACAATCGGTCCGATCAAAACAAATGATTCCTCGGGGACAATCTGGTCCAGATCGGGCCGGTTGGAACAAACAATCCTTGGTGAAATGCAGCCATAAGCTGCTACCTGGGACATAAGTTTTGGAATCGGCCGCCGTGATAAAACTTAAATACTGCTGAAAACTAACATTAAACTGATGTCGATATACGTTTTTTAAACACAAGTTATTGATCTAATTTCATTATTTGTTCCATCCTTAAAAATGATGGAACTGATTGCAAACGAATTAAACGCTACTCCCGAAATTCGTGAATAGACATTTATCCGAATACAAAGCTCAACAAACGGAATGAAGTGACGACAAATATGGGATATATAGATTACCACCAAATATGCCTGTTGCTATATTTAGAATTATTTTGGGAATCAATCGCATGACTCACGAATATCAGACACTCTCATGGGTGTAATAACTTGCTATATCGTGATAAATACACAACTCGGAGAAAAGAGCTGCGCCAGGCGAACTGGGGTTTAATGGCGTATACATGAAAGTATCACTTAAAGGTACATGCACTGGTTAATTGATTCAAAAAGTGCTTGTTTTTTCACAGTAGGTGAATAATGAAGGCTTGGATGAGAATAGACGTACATGTATGCACAGTTTCACTTTCTTTTTCATAATAAGAAAACTCTATGGCTATACGCTTATAATGTTGTCAGTAGATACATTACGGCGATCAATAAAGGATCAGCCGAAAGTGTATGCATACATAGGTGCACACGTGTCTACACAGTGCGAAGATACAACATATACTAGTTATAGGGCTATACTTATAACCTTGCGTTAGAAGATACATCTCAAGACTTGTATTATGTGAAAGATGCAACAAGAATCCATAAAGGTAGAACAGGCCTAATGGGCTCGGCAATTTCCGTATGAAATCGTTAGAGATCGGAATTGTTCGTGGGATAACCGGTAATTTAAAAGGAATGGAAATCGCTATCCAAATTAATGTTTGTATAAAATGCCATCTTTACTGCTTTTTGGCAAATTCTTGTGAGGTTGGTGCTTTCCCGCAATATATTAGACAAGTTTCCATATAGTTGTAATATAAGGGATATCTGTACACAGTTGTGGAGTACGCAGTTAAAGAAAACGGTACATATTCATAAAGGGAGTCTGTTGTTAGCCCATACACGGGTATACATGTTTATGTGAACTGACCGCCGGGATATGAGTGAAGGTTTGTTGAAACCGGCGTGCAATCCCCAATCAGTTATTTGGATATTTGCTTACTCTTGAAGGCTCCATTTTGTCTCAAGAGTATATTGATTTTAGACAAGCACTATTGTCGATGTGGTTTTGCAGGAACACGGTTCCTATATTATAACTTACGGGGTAAACCTTTTCAGCGCCGACTTCTCGATATTCAAAATCGAAAAATTATGACTAAATGGCTAAAAATGCTGGTTTCAGGTGAGTGAGTCTGGTATTCTATATTGTTTTCAAAAACCTGAATATTGCCATCGGCGCTGAACTATTTAAGGTAACGGTCTGGTCCTCCATATATAACTGTATGAAACTAGTTGTGGTTAAGTCAAATATGTGTTTTTAACAGGGGCTCTTTAGAGCCAATTGCTATAGTAGACGGAATCAGAAGACACTCATCATTTTGAGACTGGAATCTAATCTAGACTAGTGTTTTACAATATCGGCATTGAATTACTTCACATCTGTCTTTCTATATTATATCAGCTCTCCGTTTCTGAACACCACCTCGGATTCAGAGATATGTCTTGGTAGTTGCAGATCGTATAATGTCAATAAATGTGGATGATTTTTGGAATATTTTTCAAAACTGAATGGACTTTTGCCAACGTATACCAATGTTGCCAACTAATACCCATGTCGGTCCTTTCGAACAGCCTAATAGTTCGTGTCTAAAATCCAAAATGCGGTAACTTGATAGCCTGAGGATATCGAACGGAATATTGATTTGATTTAATAGAAAGTTTATATGACTTACACAATTGAACATTAAAAAGTATTTCTACGCTTGCAACATACTTGATCGCGCGTCAAGATCATGGGTGATTCCTAAATATTGTAAATCGAGTGGAGTAAAGGCAGCTTTTCGATTCCGACTCAAAAACAAATTCAGATATTCGAGTCCCAATATTAACATATTTACTCAAAACATCAAATTATTGAAAAGATAATAAAATAAATAATTGACAAAATATAACATATACGGTAAATGTGTAGTTAGCCTAGGCGTCGGAATTTCCAAAAATCCTTTCGAATACTTTTCAGCGGTAACGTTTATCCGGAATCTAGGTACTAAATTATTTCATTCTAGATTCCTGCGTAAATACATAATATTCTCAAACGAAATTAACCATAACAACCCCAGAAGACGGAATGAAAATGTCAAGTTCCAGTGATAAAATATACTCAAAAGAGAATCAAATTATTTCAATGTTAGCTGTTTTTTATAAAGATAAAACATTTTAATTATATATAATTTGCTAGCTTGTTTATCGATTTTTAAAGATAACATAGATTAACTCGATATAATGGCGGATTCCTGCTAGTCTAACGGTTAACATATTCGCTTGTCACACGGTGTGCAGATTTGTTTATAAATAATGATATTATATAATCATCTTTTTCAGTTTTGTCTTATCAATTGCTTATATCAGTGGTACAACTGTCAATTGACACCGCTGCATTTGTCATTTGATACCGCTGCAACAAACTCCTTCAACATGTTGGGGTTTAAAATGAATTTAAAAGCAATGCATTTAAAACTTTTCACCTATGCGTTGTGAAACACTTTAAGAAATTCGTTTGTATGATGTTTTACGTCGCTTTTAACAATATTTCAGTTATATCATGCTGAAGAAAATGTAGATTTTGACTTCTGCTTTGATAGTAGGATTGGACACTCAATATAGTTACCGTTGTTAGGACATTGTGAGTTTGATATGACATGTGTATATGTTAATTGCATAAAATAAAACAGCTAAAATCCATTGTGCTTAGAAGAAACTATCTAGATAGCAGATGCGCATATATGTATGTCAAATTGTAGTATATCGATAGACCACCATACTGTGTGTACATTATTTTTCTTTCAACTCCGTTATCATTCAATATATGAACATAACAAAGAGCTATTATAAAGTGTTTAAATTAGACTTTTGAGATCGGTAAATCTATGTCCAAATGTAATCTGCACTTAGCCCCTGGCTGTGAGCACTTTTAGTGCTTTGATTCTTATTTCGGTCCTAGTCGCGATAATTCAATAGGTAATGAAGACGGCTTTCAATCCAGTGGTAGTGAAATTCATCCTCAGTTTGGTGATAAATTATTTTCGACGATTGACAAGAGTCATCCGTCTTCCGCCAATGGGTTTAAAAACTTTAAAAAGTAGCTAGTTGCCTGAGAAAAATTTGGTGTGGAACATTGGCAGGAGTACATCAGGGATCAAATAGTTATGTAAACTTACCGCCGTGATTTGAGCAGTCCCGCGAGAAAACCAACATTGTGGACTCTGCGTAAAGTATCGACCCGGATCAGCCTAACTATGCCGCGCAAGCTTACCCTAACAAACACTTTTCGCCTCGTGTGGATTTTCTGTTTCAGGAATCATTACTCTATGTCTTTATCCCCCTGAGACGGAATGTGTCAGCCCGGATAAGTCTGCGCGGCCTGCGCAGGCTGATCTGGTTCGATTCATTACGCAGAAGCCATACTGTTGGTTTTCTCGCGGGACGGCTCATATAACTGAAAACTCAAATCAAGTATTCTATTCTCTTTTGTACTTTCGTTTCTTTGTATATACATTTATGTTTATCATTTTTTTCGACTACAAAACGTGATATTAAATTCGTGCACACATGTACATATACAAAGAAACAACATTTTATTGACGTTAACTATAAACAGTTTCTTTTTAAACAACAAAACGTATCACAATGGACAAAATACATTGTCTTGACATATCGATCAACTAATGCCGTATTATGAATGGTACACTATAAAAATCTAGTAGCGGAAATTTCTCATTCAGGAAAACTAAAATGTTGCAGCCTACGCCCACAAATTTAGCCTTCCGCATTGAGACAGAATAAACACAACATCAAACAAACTAATGGACTTTGTCAAACGTGATACATCCAGATCGCCTAAACGCCCCCGCATATTATTGTCAAAATATATCTCGTTTGCATCCAGGAAGGCTTTGAGAAAAGGTTTTGTTAAACAAAGTTAGCTTATATCGTATACAAAGTATCGTAATTGCATTTAATTTCCAATCTTCTAACTCATTGCTTGATTGGAGTTTATATCCGTATTCAACTGCGTGTATGTATACCAAGGCGGCCGATTCGACCTGATTCGACTAAACAAGTGTTTCCTGGTTTTCTCGCACTAGTTTTCCACGCACTAGTCTACCCAGGCAACTATTTTGCAACTAGTCTGCTATTCCGTCAATGACAGACGAGAGCGCTGCTTACAATGTCTCGTTCAGTATTCTGAATGAACGAATGGCCGAGCCCCGATAATTGCACCACTCTCTCTTCTTGGATTGAAAGCCCTGGTCGTCACTGACTGCGCTAGAATGAACATCGGCTCTACACATATCCTGCGACAGGTAGATGTTCCTATATCATGTCATTTAATCTACAGTAAACGCATTTTGAAAACAAAGTGGCAAAAGGAGAAATTGCTCATTATGAATATTTCATCGTTTTGTCACATTGTTTTCTATATTTTTCAATAATAATTCTTGCATTTATAGAGAGTTTCCATATGTTTGACAAGATGTTTTTCAAACTCGCCTGCAGCATATTTGTCATTTGTGGGAAATGGTTGATTATGGAGTTAGTCAAAGTATTAGAGAATCCACCTTATGGTTTTAAAACGTACGATGAACCCCGTCTGTTTGCGTACTGTGTAAGCACATTTTGCGATCTAAACCACACCCCTCGTTAACCAAAGGTTCCGGGGCTCAATGTTCGTGTGAGCGTTGTCAATATTACCACACACTCAACGCGAGTGCTCGTAAAATATCCAGCAAACAGACCCATAACAATGATAAATCATAACATATACGAACTTGCTACACACTCGATGGTAAGTTAAACCAAATGAGATCAGCAATATAAAATCATAACACAAACGGTTCTAAGAACATGACAATAACTGAAGCCTGAACGGACAGTAAAGCACCAAATCGGAGTGATCTGACATGTCGTTGGTCGAAACTATGATTCAGGGGGTCTGTTTTTTGGTGCTTCGATTCTATTATCAATTGAACGGAGTTCCAGGAAAACCAACTTTAACGTAGTTAGTACACGTATAGATAAAGACGTTCCTTCGCATTAGTGTAATCTGAAATGGATAGCCAGTTGTTTCCATAACATTCTTCAAACTTTCTGCGACTAATTAATGTTAATGCGTATGCGCAGGTTGATCTGATTCGACACTGGTGGCTCCGGCCTTGCAGTTGGTTTTCATACAGCACGGATCAATCATATCCGGGTTGTAGATTTGAGCAAGGCTTTCATTTAGTAACGATAGGTCTGGTATTCGTATTGCTTCAAACACTATGGTTCCCAGGACGATGTCTGCAATATTTCACTTCAAATAATTATTGTCTCTGAGTCACGTAGTTTAACAATCTAAAATACGAGCTTTTTAATCGGATATCCTGCAGTCAGTTACTTATTTTCAAGGTTTGGAAATGCAAACAAAAGGGCGGTCGAGTCACGAAAGGTCTGTCGGTAACGAATATGGCTATCAATCCAGGTGTCGTGGGTTCGAACCAGCACTTTTGCCGATGATCTATAAAGCCATTGCGACTAACTACGTTCGTCTTCAATGAATGGACTAAAATGACTATGCCAGTGCGGAAAAACAGGAACACATGGGACGATGAAATTTCCTCCCAGATGTAATTGATATACTATTGAAAGGCGGCTTTTAACCTCAACTGATCTGTCTATCTAGTGTATACTGCAGGCGTTATATATCCGTTAATCTGATCATTGCAAGATAAATAGAGAATATTATGTCCCTGACGTAAGATATGAACTTTATCTGACGAGGTTGGGAGAATTGATAATTGGCGAGCCTTTGGCGAGACAATTATCCTTTCTCACAGCCGAGTCTGATAAAGTTCATGTCGAAAGTCAGGGACGTAATATTCTATTTATCTTGCATGTAAAATTATGTTTTCAGGTACATCTACATTCATTTTAACTATTTTAATAAATGACATACACAATTACAAAAGCCCATTCATGAATGACCTCACCTTAAATAGAATGACGTCACGCGCGTGCATAAATCCGCGTCGAATTACACTGTGTACACACGACATACGGAAGCTAAAGAGTTCCGACTTCAACTCCATATTTCTCGATTATTACTACTTAATTTGTATATCTGGTGTGACATAATACCTTAAAATGGCAATATTAACTCGAACATATTCTTAGTAGAAGTGTAAGTATTGCGGATTGGCCGTCGCTTCAGTACACAAGATAGGTCAAATGTATGTCAACCGCCGTGTTTTGAAAATGAATAAGTTGTGTTGGATCTGAAAGTCAATGTATAAAGTTAGTTCAGGCTATGGAAGTTCAAGTAACACTCAAAGTTTAAATACAGATGACTATATTCAAGACCAGTGTGATGCTTAGGCGTAGTCGTCGTTTAGATTGGAGACATTCATTTTTGGAAAAGGATACCGTCAGTGTTGTGGGTAGACATGTCGAAGACACGTTACGAAACTTTTAGTTTTAAGAATGATTATTTAAACACTAGCTCTACGTAAATGATAAAGTGATTTAACAAGAAGAAACATTTTCTGGATATCTCGAACGCATAATGATTTTCTGTCGGAACTGCTGTATGAAAGAGGAATCCATGGGTAGATGAGGCTGTTCGAAAACCCTTTCTCGTGGTAGAACACAGACTGACGATAGAAATTAAACATTTGTCGTTTAATGTGGATTCATTTAAGAGTATTAGTCTAAAATTACTTGTGGAAACATAGATCGGACATTACTCGCTTCAGATTGTAATTAAGCAAGGTTACCTATGAACTGATCATGTGAGAATAAACAGGTCTATGTATACATGCTACATTTTCAACGAAGAAAGACGACAGTACATCATGCAGATTCCGTGTGATTTATATAACGATATTCTTTTCGATTTGTATTTGCATTGTACAATTTGTTGAAATGTAATTAAAACAATAATAACTTTATTTCTGATTGTTATTTGTTTGTTCATTGCTTTGATTGCTATACTATCAACATAATTGAGCCGTTCCACGATAAAAACCAACATTAGGGATTCTGCGTAATGTATCGAACCAGATCAGCATGCGCAGGCTAATCCGGTCCGACACATTCCGTCTCAGGGGGATAGAGGTATTGAGCAATGATTCCTTAAACAGAAAATCCACAGGAGGCGAAACGTGTCTGTTCGGGTTAGCCTGCACGGCACGCTGAGGCTGATCCGGTTCGATAGTTTTTTGGTGGAACGGCTCATTTATATTTCAGAAAAAGTAGTTCCAGCGATTACGTCATTTCTAAAAATAAGTAGACTGATAAAGATATACGGAATATTACGTTGCGGGAGCGATAAAAGGGTTTGTATTGCACGACAAGTAGCGTGGAAAAATCGATATCTTACGAGACCGAAGGTCGAGTAAGATATGGATTTTCCCACGCTACGAGTCGTGCAATACGTACCCATTTATCGCTCCCGCAACGCAATATTCCTTTTATTATATACCTACGATCTATGAAGAGCGAAAAAACTATTAAATATACAGATTTAATACATTGTTTATTGGGGATACCTCGCTGAAAGTATTCCGCGCACTGTCTGACGTCACAATCTTGTATTTACACCGCATGTAGATACGGAATTTTAATCTGTCGTGGTGTATTTGCGCATGTCAATCTGCATGTTTTTCCACCGGAAAATGTACAGGCATATAATAAAAAAGTTTATCATACCAGTAGACATGTAAACAAAAGGTTTATCATACCAGTGTTATACGTCACGTAATCTGCTCATTGCATGATAAAGCCATTTATGGGTTATTAAAGAGTTTTTAGAGTTTATTTCAAATACATTAGGCAATATGCCCATGCGTACACAAGCAATATAACACTTTATATTACAATAGTCAAAGATCATACATAATATCAATTAATACAAATACTAATACATGTTTTTGTAATTATCAGTTCAAATACAATACATATAGAATTTGAAGCGTGAGAGAGTTCACATAATTATCCATAATAACTGTAGTATGTTTTTCTTACATCTATAGCCTTAAATACGTACATTGCTAATTTTCTATTGACATTTTGGTTATGAGAGGTTAACAATTCTACAAATTTTTCCACATTTGGTCGTAAATAATATATCTTATCTATATATGTTCTTCTAATCTCAGCATATAGTGTACATTCAAGAACAAAATGATACTCATCTTCAAGCACATTACATAGATGACATTTTCTTTCTGTATAAGGAATAGCCACTGGCTTATGCCATCTACCTGCCTCTACCTGTAATCTGTGTGCAGATACTCTTATTCTAGATAACGCAATTCTATATCTTTATTAACATTAACATCCGTAAGGTAAGATTGAAATTTGAAAGATGATATTAACACGTATGTTCTAGCTCTACTAGAGTCTGTTAATTCTGCGTTCCAGTTTTGTATAAATATATCTGTGACTCTCTGCTTAAATAAGTGCAAAAATAAATCAATATTTCCAACACCTTGATTCAGCCATACATCATTAAAACCAAGTCTTTGCAATAAGTTTCTAACCATATATACACAAGATTTGTTGTTATTATTGTTTCTATCTAATTCTATACACATGTTATCATATACAATTCTAACATATTTTATAGTTTGCATATTTACTATTTTAAGCCAATATCTAATAACATTTACAGAACGTTTACTAAACAACGAGGTTCTACCTAACTCACCATAAACAAAATTGTTTTGAGTTTGCGTTCTTACCCCTAATAACTCCTTACAAAAATTTAAATGAACTCTTTCTAATTGCGGACTATTGAAAAGGCCCCAGACTTCAGAGCCGTAACTTAAAACAGGATATATAAGTTTATCAAAAATATCTAGTCTGTGCTTTACAGACAACGTTGGGAATTTAGACAAACATTTTCTAAGTTTATATATAGCTTTCATAGCCTGTCCAGACAGTGTATCAAACGTATTAGTAAAAGAACCCCCCCGGTGTAAAAACAATTCCAAGATATGTAAAAAATTTGTCTACAATGGCTAATTCCTGACCGTTGTACAAAAATATTAAATTCCTTCTTAATCTACCTCCTTTCCTAAAAAGCATCACCTTTGTCTTCAGTGAATTGACAATTAACTTCCATATATCACAATATCCTTCTAATAACAACAAACCTTCTTGTAAGCCGGACTCAGTCTCTGACAACAATACAATATCATCTGCATACAATAATAAAAAGAGTTTAAACACATCTAAATCTATACCTTGATAATTCTTAGTCATAAAGTATTCTTCTATATCATTTAAATACATAGGAAATAGGAACGGAGATAAAGATTCTCCTTGACGAACCCCTAACAAACATGTAAAGCTATCGCTTACAACATTGTCATATTTTACTCTAGACTTAACATTCATATACATTGAGCGTATAATATCTAATATTTTACCTCGTACACCAAGTTTAATAAGTTTATACTATATGATATATCTCACAACATAATCAAACGCCTTCGTAAAGTCCACAAATGCGGTATACAACTTCTTATTGCTATTAAGTAAGTAATTTATAACACCATGTAATACAAATACATTATCAACAGTTCCCATCTTTTGTCTAAAGCCAGCCTGAGCCTCAATATATACATGATATTGCTCAGCCCAGTCAGTGAGTCTGTCATTTAAAACTTTAGTGAACAATTTTCCTAGAGTACTTAACAATGTAATACCTCTATAATTGCTTGTAGCATTAACATCTCCTTTTTTAAGTAAGGGAACAATATATCCTTCAGACCACTTATTAAACACTGGTATAATTAACTTTGTGTTTACATGTCTACTTATTTTTAGAAATGACGTGATAGCCGGAACTACTTTTCTTAATATAAATGTGTTGATAGTATAGCAGTCACAGCAATGACTCAAAACACAAATACAAATAAAAAGTAGAAATTAAGTTGTTATTGATTTAATTACATTTCAATATATTTTAAAACGATACAAATACAAATCGAAAAGAATATCGTTTTATAAATCACATAGAACCTACACGTTCAGTCTTACTTCTTCGATGAAAATGTAGCATACTCATTTCTGATCATTCATAGGTAACTTTGATTAAATACAATTGCATATCTATGTTTTCCACAATAATTGTACACTAAATGCATCAACGATAAGACCGCCACTGTGGTTTAGTGGTAGAGCGTCCGCTTCGGGTACAGAAGGTCGCGGGTTTGATCACCGGCCGCGTCATACAAGAGACTTAAACAATGGTAGTATTTGCTGCCCTCCTTGGAGCTTAGGATTGCCGGGTTAGCATCACGACTGACTGGCTGGTGTCAGGATAAATGGACCAGTATTGTTGAAAGCGGTTTAAAACACCAAAAACTCTACGATAAACAACAAAGGTTGAAGTTATATTGCCAGTCTGTGTTCTACCATGAACAGCCTGATTTACAAATGGATTCTTCTTTCATACAGCAGTTCCTGCACAATATGCATTACATCTAGATATCAAGGAAATGTGTTTTCTTAACTTTATCAAATACGTACAGCAAGTGTTTATTATTGTTCTTAAAACTGAATGTTTCGTAAAGTGTCTTCGGCATTACACCCACAACAATAACGGTTTCCTTTTCCCATAAATGGATATATCCTCACTTAACGACGATTTAGCATCACAATTGTCTGGAATATACATACATGTCGACCTATAATGCGTACTGAAGCGACGGCCAATCCGCAATACTTGCACTTCTACTAAGTATATGTTCGAGTGTATATTGCCGTGTAAAGGTATTTTGTCACTCCAGCACACACACATTAAGAAGTAAACATCGATAAATATGGCATAAAAGTCGGAACTCTTTTGCGTCCGTTTGTCGTATGTACACAATGTAATTCAGTAGGTATTCATACGCGCGCATGACGTCATTCTTTTTAGAGATTTATTTATGAATGGGGTGTTGTAAGTTTGCATTTGCAGACAATTATAAATTTTCATTCCGTCTTAGGAAGATAGATGTATAGAGTAGTGATTCCTAAAACAGAAAATCCACAGGAGGCGAAAAGTGTCTATCCGGGTAGGCCTGTGTGGCATGCTTAGGCTGATCCGGGGCGATACTTTACGCATAGTCCACAACGTTGGATTTTCTCACGAGACGGCCTACACATTGATTATTGCAAAGCTACGCCCCTGGTAATCAGAATTTGATCATGTTTTATTCCCCACAAAATATACATACATAATAAAGTTCAGTTGTTTTCATTATAAATAGGCAGACGGGTCTGGCCACATGTTCTCACACCTTAATTACGGCAATTCCTTGTTTATAACAGTCAATTAATACCATGGATAACCTTAGTCCTTATGTATACATATACAACATCCACCCACTAACAATCGTAACGAGCTGTCTCACCTAAAATCAGCATTGTTTGCCTTTTAGTTATCAAAATAGTCCAAACTTTTATTACATGAGAAATGGAGACGCCCGATTTTGAACATGGAAGAGTCTACTTTAAACAATTCGGCGCTGAAAGAGTTAATATATGACCAAAGTATCGTGTGGTCACGACTGTTTCAAAACTCGTCCGTTACAGATGCGTCAGATTTCGTTTGCCTGTGGGAAATGGTATAGGTTTTAAACAACGCGATTAAGAGAAATCAACTAAAAATAAGTTCGCGATCTTCAAAATAGAGGAACAAAAAGCCGTTTTCAAATAACAAGACTCGGAAACCCCTCAATCAAAACACATGAAAGCATATTTTCATAAATGAGGTTTTTATTGACTGGATTAGCGGATATATACAAAATCGGCTTTGGGCAATAGTACGCAATCTTGAAATAATGTGGAGGCGGGTTTAAATATCAACGCTTCAACCGTGATACGAGAAAATATCCCTTCTGAGCATTCCAGTCTAAAAATCAGCACTCACCTTCAGTAGTCTGGTATATCATGTTCATTGCTCGTCGATCCATTATTCGGAAATGATTCATTGAATAGGCGTGGTACCAACATTGTGGACTCTGCGTAAAGTATCAACCCAGAGCAGCCTAAGCATGCCGCCCAGACTAACCCGGTCGTACACTTTTCGCCTTCTGTGGATTATCTGTTTCAGGAATCATTACACTATACCTCTTTTTCCCTGAGACGGAATTTATCAGCCCGGATTAGCCTGTGCGGACTGCGCATGCTGATCTGGATCAATGTATTACGCAGGATCCAAAATGTTTGTTTTCTCATGGAACGGCTCATAATGATTATTTTTAAATAGTTCCATCAGCTCCAAAATATTTCACCTCTGTATCGAGGGCTTGGCGTGAAACGGTTGTAACTAAAGACCTATTTTGAAAACCCTAGTTTAGGGGCCATTTTGACCATTTTGTAAAAAATGCAAATTTAGGTGCCATTGCTCAGAACGAGCAATGGCACCTAAATTTCCATTGTTTACCAAGAAAAAATGATTTAACGCTTATAAAGACTTTATGGCGAGGTAATTAACCTTGGTAAAAAATTACAAATTTTAGTTACAACCGTTTCACGCCAAGCCCTCGGTATGTTTCTTAAAACTAAACTACTATTTCCTTGATATTAAAGCCATTTATCTAAATACTTCCAGATGATTTCAAAGTCGTCTGATGCAGATTTGTTGTATGTGGAAAAGCTCTAGACAAGGGGCTCTTCATGTTCTAAATTTTACACTCTATCCCTATGTTGTGGGTACTGAAAAGAAACGGCTTAGGGAGAGACGCTTCTTTTGAGTGCCAACAAAAATGGTTCGGTCGAACAATTAAAAGTATTGTTGGGAAAAGTCGAGTTTAATCTTCCTTATTTAGTTATCTAGAAAAGGTTGTGTAAATAAGGTATCTTTTCAGGTTGGATATTTCAATACCTTGGCTCAGATATCAAAACTCGTGTGAAGTCTTTACGTTACGAGATCGAAGAAAGGTCGTTTAACCAGCAGCACGGGAAAACATACCCTCATCAACGAATCATTGTTCCAGATAGAGGTCTACAGCTTATCGGAGGCAGACGACTTTGATTGATTGATTGATTGTTTGATGTTTAACTTCGCTTCCAACAATGTTCAGTTATAACACGGGGTTTCCTTGGTGGTAAGTAACCAGTGCACTACTGGTGCATTTATGCTGGCACCAGCAAGTCAGTCGTAATGCTAACCCCGCAACCCTTAGCGACATGAAGGGCAGCCATTCCTACCTTTTTTAAAGTCTTGCAGATGACTTTTAAAACAACTAAATTTAACCAATGGAAAATCTATATTAAAGAAAGTATTATCATGAAAAAGAGTTTTAAATTCGTATTTCAATTGTTTACAAGTCGTCTGCTGAAGATGTGTATCGTAAACGTCGTTTGTGTTGATCATCGTCTTTTATTTGGAAAACATCGAGAAAATTGACCTACAAAAATAGATGCATTGTTTTTCGTTACATCTGGGCTTTTTCGTGCATTGGTATTTACCATTTCAAAAGTCACGTGGAAGATGCCGTGATTCAGTAAACGTCGTTTGTATTGCTCATCCTTTTATTTGGAAAAACATCGAGAAAATTAACCTACAAAAGGAGATGCATTGGTTTTCGTTACATCTGGTCTTGTTTACCATTTCAAAAGTCGTGTGGGAGATTCCGTGAAGAAGAATACACACATGTGTTTCATAAATGTCATTTGTGTTGCTCATCCTTTTATTTGGAAAACATCGAGAAAATAAACCAACAACAATCGATGCATTGTTCCTGGTGACATTTCTGCTATTGCTTAGAACAGATAGCTCGATAGGTCAGCCTCTCATTCCAAAGTGTCCGTTTTCGCATCCCGTAATGAGCGGGCTCTGTCTTTAATAGTGTTACACACAGACGGACCGAGTACTGGTTAAGTGTCCAGTGTTAAGTGTATACGTCGTGCGTGATTGTCTTTAATATTGTTCCACACAAACGGCGCGAGTACTGGTCAAGTGTCAAGGAGGTGTACGTCGTGTGTGATTAATTTAAGCTGAAAACTAACTGCGATTTAGATATGTTTATTGTTCGGAGTTTATCGCTGTTTGCAACAGCACTGTAGTTATGTTACGGCGGCCAGTTCATCTAACCATTTGCTCAATGGCTCTCTCGCACCAGTACTCCACCCGCCAATATTCCCGGGCATTGGCTAGTCTAGCTTAAACATGTCTATTAGAGGTAAAGAAAGTTACAGGTTAACGTAGGCAAAGTTACAAAAACCATACATTGATTAAAAAAACAAGCGAACTATGTATGCTAAGATGAATTATTCTCCCTGATGGATGCATTTCCATATACAGATTGGCCAAAACGCGTTAGTGTATGGTATTTATGGTCGTACATAGCGTGAAATAGTTGGATTACTAATGTGTGAAGGCATAAACACTAATTGAGAGTTTGGAACATTACCTTATTTTGATAAACGTTGACAGTTTGGAACATTTCCTTATTTAAATAAACGTTGACAGTTAGGAACATTACCTTATTTTGATAAACTTTGACAGTTTGGAACATTATCTTATTTATGTTGCTCACACGCTTAGGAACGGAAATGTATTCCTCAATGCAGTGACATGTAGATCCATTATCAAATCGCTGACTAGCAGCTATATAGCTCTGTATACAGTATTGCTTTCAAATGATATGTATGCATTGCCATATAGTGTATGGCTCCAAGTAACTGCTGGTATCTTGGACATGTTACCCATCCATTGGTCAGAGCTAGATGGATAGATAGATAGATACTTTATTTTCAACTTGTACAAAATAAGAACATCATTGTTACAAATGCAATTTCATATACAAATACAAATACAAATACAAATTCAATTTAAATTTCATATCGTGACATATATACTAGTTAAGCACAATATGATTCTATAGAATGTTATTCGAGAAAATATTGAAAATGATTGATTTAGTGAAAATATTTTTCTGTTGATGTTATCGTGTAAAACCTCAAGGAGGAATGTGACTATTTCTTTCTTCAAAAGCATATTTTATGAATTCACATAGCTTTAATAATGTGGCTGGATTTTCAATTTGCATTAGATGTATAAACTGTTGCATGCTTGGCCCTGGCGTAATAGTAACGTTTAATGTATATTTCTCGAAGATTCTGGTGACAAAGGCATTCGATAATAAAGTTGTATTCGTCGTCGATAGTTTGTAAAATACAGTGAATACACTCTCTCTCATTTCTCGGAATTCTTACTCGCCTGTGTCTACCGGTTTCTATGCGTTAATTATGAGAAGAGGTTTTGTAAAATAATTTCTGTATTTCCAAAACGTTACTGTATTCAAATAGTTTTCTATTCTGAATTCTGATTTTATATTAATGTATAAATAACATAAAATACTATTAGATGCCAAATTAGACGTCCATGTTTGAGAAAATCCGTGAAACAATCTTTGTTTAAATATGTTAACATGCTTGTGGTTAACTAAGTTCCCATATATATAAAAATCCGTTTTGTTGAAGCAACTGTTTAACCTTTGATAACCAGTTTATCTTACCTAAGGTAAGATCTTTTAACAAGTTCAAGTTCAAGTTCTTTATTTGCATAACATTTTACATGTTGTTGCAACATATACATAATAAACAATTGTATAGCAATACATATAGTATAGTTTCAATAGATGACATGTGACATATAATATTCGAGAAAAGTGTAATTAATATTAATACGTACAAGTTCACTAAATTTAGATTGGTTTATTTTGTGGAATTTAAATAGCACCTTTTTCGGATTTCTATCCGTCTATGGTACTGTTTTAGAATCGCGTTTAGTATTGGCCATGTATATGTATTTACTAAGTTTTCGTAATATACTTAGTTTATCATTTTTCATTAGTTGTTTAAATGTATACGGTGATGGCCAAATATGATAATATTTTGGAAGTAAATTGATTCATAGTTGACGATACAAAGGACATATAAGAATAAAATGATAATCATTTTCGATAACATTCAAATTGCACATATTCTATTTTCCCTAGGGATGTTATTATATCGTCCTTCCTTAATTAATAAATAGTGGGATGAACATCTTAGTCTTGTCCTTGTAATTCTGTAATTATTGTTATTAACACAATCGATATAATTTTTCAGGTTCAAAGTAGCTTTTGAAAGATCTGTAACATTGTAATTTCGCATAATTATCTAAATCTGAAAACCAAGTTTGAATTTAACTGTCTTTTATTTGCCCAATAACAAGTTCAACGTCAGAATTGGTAATGTCTGATTTCATGTGCATATATGATAAACCGAGACTATCCAGAAAATTGTTAATATCTTTATGAAAAGTATTTACAATATTGCCATGTGCATCCTTCATGTTAAAAACATTATATAAAAGCGTATTAGGACATGCTTTGATTTTTTTCCAATATTTAATAATTGCTATCTTACGTAATACAAGTAAATGATATCTTCCAACTTCTCCGTATACTGCTGCTGATGGTGTTTGTTTCCGCACACCAAGAATTTGTTTCAAAAACTTTAAATGTACTTTTTTCTACGTCGTCAGCTTTATGAAGACCCAATACATTAACCCCATACATCAAAATTGGTAAAATAAGTGAATCGTTTCAATTTTTCGCCCACCTTTAAAGGGATTTGCCCAAATGAAGAATACGACGCGAAAATAGCTTTCATAGCTTGTTCAGATAACCTTTTCTGTGACATGTAGAACTTCCCATTGTAGGACAATGTAACACCCAAATATGTAAAATTTGTGACTGTATTTAATTTCATTCCGTTATAAACCATTTCAGGATCAATACTTGGGCGTCCATTGTTACATACAATAATAACGGTTTTGTCAGTATTTACAATAACTATGCAATGAATCCAATAAGGATTGTAAGCCTTCTTTAGTGTAAAAAGTTGTTCAGGGTAAAATAATCGTTATTTCTTGTAATAAAGTGCTCATAGAAATCATTGATAAAAGAAATGAACAACAACGGTGAACTCGGCTCGCCTTGTTTGACTCCGCTTAAGCATTCGAAACAGTCACTCAATGTGTTATCTGATCTTACACAGGCCTTGACATCTGTATATATAACTTTTAACATAAAGTTAAACCACAGACCATTTCGATAGACTGTATCGAATGCTTTACGAAAATCGACAAAAGCACAATAAAGCTTGGTGTGTGAAGTTAGCAGTTAGTTGGTGATTGGTAGTTGGGTATTCAATCTACTCCCATAGTACGAATAAACAGCCAGCTAGTAGTTGGGTATCCGCCATATTATCGAATCTATAGCCATGGGCGAATACCCACACAGCTATCAATTGAGTATTCAACAAAGAGTCATAGCGCGAATCTACTGCTATATACGAATAACCACACAACTATCAATTAGTTATTCAACAAAAGATCAAACCGCGAATCTACTGCTATATACGAATAACCACACAGCTATCAATTGGTTATTCAACAAATAGTTAAAGCGCGAATCTACTGCTATATACGAATAACCACACCTCTATCAATTGGTTATTCAACAAATAGTCAAAGCTTGAATCTACTGCTATATATGAATACCCAGCCAGCTATCAATTGGGTATTCAGCAAAGAGTCAAAGCTTGAATATACTGCTATATGTGAATACCCCCACAGCTATCAATTGGTTATTCAACAAAGAGTCAAAGCTTGGATCAACTGTCATATGTGAATACCCATCCAGTTATCAATTGAGTATTCAACAAAGAGTCAAAGCGCGAATCTACTGTTATATACGAATAACCACACAGCTATCAATTCGGTATTCAACAAAGAGTCAAAGCTTGAATATACATGTACTGCTATATGCGAATACCAACACATCTATCAGTTAGTTATTCAACAAAGAGTCAAAGCTTTAATATACTGATATAAAGGAATACCCAGCCAGCTATTAATTGGGTATTCAACAAAGAGTCAAAGCGCGAATCTACTGCTATGTGCGTATACCCACACAGCTAGCAAATGGTTATTCAACAAAGAGTCAAAGCGCGAATCTACTGCTATACTCAAATAACCACACAGCTAGCAATTAGTTATTCAACAAAGAGACAAAGGTTGAATCTACTGATATATGTTAATACCCAGCAAGTTATCAATTGGGTATTCATCAAAGAGTCAAAGCGCGAATATACTGCTTTATACAAATACCCACACAGCTAGCAATTGGTTATTCAACAAAGAGTCAAAGGGCGAATGTACTGCTATATACGAATAACCACACATCTATCAATTGAATAATCAACAAAGAGTCAAAGCGCAAATTTACTGCTATATGCAAATACCCACACAGCTAGCAATTGGTTATACTACTATATGTGAATACCGACACAGCTATCAATTGGTTATTCAACAAAGAGTCAAAGCTTGGATATACTGCTATATGCGATTACTCAGCCAGCTATCAATTGGGTATTCAACAAAGAGTCAAAGCTTGAATATACTGCTATAAGCGAATACCCACACAGCTAGCAATTAGTTATTCAACAAAGAGTCAAAGCGCGAATCTACTGCTATATACGAAAACCCACACAGCTATCAATTAGTTATTCAACAAAGAGTCAAAGCGCGAATCTACTGCTGTATGCTAATACCCACATAGCTAGCAATTGGTTATTCAACAAAGAGTCAACGTGTGAATCTACTGCTATATACGAATAACCACACAGCTATCAATTGATTATTCAACTTAAAGCGCGAATATCAATTACTCGAACACACCAATAACTTGAACTTCTCGATATCTCGAGCATATCGATAACTTGAACATAACGATTACTCGAACATATCGATAACTTGAACATAACGATTACTCGAACACATCGATAACTCGAATGCCACGATACCTCGAACATATAGATAACTCGAATATACCGATAACTCGAACATGTCGATAACTCAAATATATCAATGATTCGAACGTGTCGATATCTCGAACATTCCGATGACTCGAACAGATAGATATCTCGAATACATTGATATTACTTGAACATACTAATAACTCGAGCATATCGATATCGCGAACATATAGATATCTCGAACATACCCATAGCTCGAACAAATCGATATCTCGAATACATTGATTTAACAAATACATCTTATTCGAACATATTGATAACTCGAATATATCGATATATAGAACAAATCGATATCTCTAACATACCGATAGCTCGATTTATGAAATGATTTCATCCCTTACTCGAATATATTGATAACTTGAACAAATCGAATTTATCGATATCTCGAACTTATCAAGATCTCGAGCATATCAAGATATCAAGATTTTCAAGTTATATCTATGTTCGAGACATTAATACATTCGAGTTATGGAAATGTTCGAGTTATCGGTATTTTCGAGTTATCGGTATGTTCGAAATATCGATATGTTGGAGACATTGATTTATTCGAGTTATTGAGATGCTCGAGTTATCTGTATATTCGAGTTATTGATATGTTCGAGGTATCAATGCATTCGATATGTTCGAGTTATCGATATGTTCGAGTTATCTATATTTTCGAGTTATCGATTTGTTCGAGTTATTGATATGTTCGAGATATCGATATGTTCGAGTAATCTCGGTATGTATGCTTATGCGTTTGTAGTGTATGCTTTGTAATTCATATATACTTCGCTGTATATTATGAAAAGGATTGCTGTGGTAAAATCATATCTTTCTTGAATAACCATTTGCTAACTGTGTGGATATTGTCTCGTGGCAGGTAGTTCGCCCTATTGCTTATTTTGGATGTCCAACTACTAGCTGGCTGGATATTCGTATATAGCAGTAGATTCGCGCTTTGACGCTTTGTTGAATACCCATTTGATAGCTGTTTGGTTATTCGTATATAGCAGTAGATTCGCGATTTGACTTTGTGTTGAATATCCAATTACTAGCTGTGTGGCTATTCGCATTTATCATGCAATGAGCAGATTACGTGACGTATAACACTGGTATAATAAACCTTTTGTTTACATGTCTACTGGTATCATTAACTTTTATCTTTATCAGTCTACTTATTTTTAGAAATGACGTAATCGCTGGAACTACTTTTCTGAAATATAAATCAGCCGTTCCTCTGAAAACCAACTGTTTTGACTGCGAAAAGTATCGACTTAGATCACCCTAAGTTAAATACCCATTTGATAGATGTGTGGTTATTCGTATATAGCAGTAGATTCGCGCTTTGACTCTTTGTTGAATACCCAATTGATAGCTGTTTGGTTATTCGTATATAACAGTAGATTCGCGCTTTGACTTTTTGTTGAATAACCAATTTTTAGCTGTGTGGGTATATGTATATAGCAGTATATTCGCTCTTTGACTCTTTTTTGGAATACCCAATTGATAGCTGTTTGGTTATTCGTATATAGCAGTAGATTTGCGCTTTGACTTTTTGTTGAATAACCAATTGATAGCTGTGTGGTTATTAGCATATATCGGTTGATTCGCGCTTTGACTCTTTGTTGAATAACCAATTGCTAGCTGTGTGGGTATACGTATATAGCAGTATATTCGCTCTTTGACTTTTTTTTTTGAATACCCAATTGATCGCTTTTTGGTTATTTGTATATTGCAGTAGATTCGCGCTTTGGCTCTTTGTTGAATACCCAATTGATAGCATTGTGTTTAGTCATATATACCCGTAGATTCGCGCTTTGAATCTTTGTTGAATAACCAATTGATAGCTGTGTAGTTATTCATATATAGCAGTAGATTCGCACTTTGACTTTTCGTTGAATAACCAATTGCTAGCTGTGTGGGTACTTGTATATAGCAGTAGATTCGTGCTTTGACTCTTTGTTGAATACCCAATTGATAGCTGTGTGGTTATTCGTATATAGCAGTAGATTCGGGCTTTGACTGTTTGTTGAATAACCAATTGATAGCTGTGTGGTTATTCGTATATAGCAGTAGATTCGCGCTTTGACTTTGTGTTGAATAACCAATTGCTAGTTTTGTGGGTATTCGCATATATCAGTTGATTCATATATAGACTCTTTGTTAAATAACCAATTGCTAGCTGTGTGGGTTTTCGTATATAGGAGTAGATTCACGCTTTGAATCTGTGTTGAATACCCAATTGATAACTGTGAGGTTATTCGTATATAGCAGTAGATTCACTCTTTGACTCTTTGTTGAATAACCAATTGCTAGTTTTGTGGTTATTCGCATATAACAGTTGATTCTTATATAGACTCGTTGTTGAAAACGCAATTGATAGCTGTTTGGTTATTCGTATATAACAGTAGATTCGCGCTTTGACTCTTTGTTGAATACCCAATTGATAACTGGCTGGGTATTCACATATTGCAGTAGATTCGCGCTTTGACTCTTTGTTGAATAACCAATTGATAGTTGTGTGGTTTTTCGTATAAAGCAGTAGATTCTCACTTTGACTCTTTGTTGAATAACCAATTGCTAGCTTTATGGGTATTCGCCCATGGCTATAGATTCGATAATATGGCGGACACCCAAGTACTAGCTGGCTGTTTATTCGTACTCTGACAGTATATTGAATAACCAACTACCATACCCAACTGACTGCTAACTTCAAACACCTTTTTCTTCCCAATATTCATTTAACATTACATCATACATTGTTTTTAATAAGATAAGAGTTTTATCCAATATTTGATTATCAGTATGTGCCTATTTATAAATACTGGGCAACGACCCAACTCCCCATATACAGCTGCATTACAAGTTGATTGTTTAACTCCTTATATTGTTTTGCAAAATTTCAAATGGATTCGTTCTAATTCTTTAGACTTTCCAAAACCCCATGTTTGACTCCCATAGTTCAAAATTGGATTTAAAAAATGCGTCAAAAAGTTGCATCGAGCCTTTTGGATTAACATTGTGTTTAAATATATTGCTTACTAAAACATGCATAGCTTTAAGTGATTTACCTACCATATATTGATTATTTAGTGCAAAAGTACCTGTATAATTAAAAAAAAACACTCCTAAATAGTTATCGACTATTTCAACTTCATTGTTGTTATAAAACCATTTTCATTTGGTAGTAATTTAACCCTTTTTCTAAAAACCATGATTTTAGTCTTGTCAATGTTTCCTCGAGTCCCCATTTTTTACAATACTCATATAACAAATTTGGTCCTGTAATGCATTTCCTCAATCCCTCTAGTGCTTACTTTTCTTGTCACAATTACTTTTGTCAAATTACGACAAAACGAATGTCCGAGAAAATGTTCGAGCTCACGACCTCTTTCTTGATAGCCATCGTCCCCCACAGTTGGCAGATGCAACGAAATCCTTGGTTAATAGACCGTCTCGCAGGTACAGTGTTAGAACGTCCATGTAGGACGTGGGAGGTTGCGGATTCGATCCACGACCGGGGCACACTAAATACTTTTAAAATGGTGTTAATAGCTTTCTTTGGCACTGATGATTGTGGGCTTAGTAATACGACTGATTAGCTGGTTTAACCCTTTCCCTCATATAGACGCTTTCCGACGCCTCTGCAGCAGACGGCTTTTTGAAAACATAGTGACAAAAAGAAGAAATTGCACAAAACGTGCAATTTCTCCTTTTGCCACAATGTTTTCCACTTTTCGTCATAGGTTATCCATTCAACTATGGAGATTTTCTATGTTTTGACAAAATAAGTTCAAAATCGTCTGCTGCAGAATTGTCGTATGAGGGAAAGGGTTAAAGCAGACGGCGTTTTGAAAACATAGTGACAAAAGAAGAAATTGCACAGAACGTGCAATTTCTCCTTTTGTCACAATGTTTTCCACTTTTAGTCATAGGTTATCCCTCTGACAAAATAAGTTCAAAATCGTCTGCTGCAGAATTGTCGTATGAGGCAAAGGGTTAAGGATAAATGGGATGAGTAGTACCGGTAGGTTGCCCAGGAAACGCACTGATACAACTGAAACGTTGTTGAAACACATACCAGCTAGTAAGATATTTAATAATGGCTCGATGTATGTATGTCAGAGTTATATTAGCTAAAAAGAACACCGGGAGTACATGAACTAAGTCAATGCAACCTTTTTTCGAAATATACTTTTTATTGACTTCTAGATAAAAACAAATTGATAAACAATAGCCACTTTTGTACAGTAACATAATCTCATCACTCGACAGATGGCGCGTCAAGCAGAACAACCGTGAATTTGTTTTTACCATTCCCCTCATATAGACGCTTTATGACGCCTCTGCAGCAGACGGCCTTTTGAAAACATAGTGACAAAAGAAGAAATTGCTAAAAACGAACAATTTCTACTTTTGTCACAATGTTTTTAACTTTTAATTACTGTTATCCATTTAATTATAGAGATTTTCAAAAAAAAATTACAAAATATGATCAAAGTCGTCTGCTGCAGAATTGTCGTATATGTGGGAAAGGGTGAAATACTTAAAAAGCATATTGATGACTTCGTTTTGGGAATGCCTTAACCACCTCGTGTACACGCTGTAACTTCGAACGAGACCATCGTTTTTGTATTATTTCATCATTTTTGTTTCCCTTATAAATTTGCAAAAATATTTCATTTCTTAACACAATTGTAAGACAGCAATGTAATCATTTACGTCAACTTTAGTCATGTTCTTAAATACATTCAGCGAGTCGTGTTTTACAAAATGTTAGGAAACTTGACAAAGATGGTGAAATATGCTTTAAAGTATCTGATTAGTTAGCGCTAAGTAAGGTTGGTGGAATTCTACCCAGAACTTTCATTATATAAGTATATTAACCCCTTTCCAACAAACAACACATCTGCAGCAGATAATTTTTAAAACTTTTAGTAAAATATATGGAAGCTCTCTATAAATCAAAGAACAATTATAAAATGAAGTTGAATACATTGTGTCGAAAGGAGAAATTTGATAATTATAAGCAAGAGTCGTCTGATGCATAGGGGCGCGGCATGATTATAAAAAAGAAAGGGGAAAAACAGCTGTTATATAATGAGCCGTCCGCGAGAAAGCCAACAGTGTGGACCATGCGTAAATGATCGACCCAGATCAGCCTAAGCATGCTGAGCAGGCTTACCCGGATATACCCTTTTCACCTCCTTTGGATTTTATGTTTCAGGAATCAATTCTCTATACCTCTATCCCCCTGATACGGAATGTGTCGGCTCGGATCAGTCCGCGCGGACTGCGCAGGCTGATCTGGGACGATACATTACGCAGAGGCAACAATGTTGGTTTTCTCACGGAACGGCTCATATAGACTGTTCAATATATAATAGAGTACGCATTATCATTGTTTAAATAGCGTGCCTGGACCCTATGATCTGATGCAGGTGCGTTAGAAAGCGTTTCTACGTGGGAAAGGGTTAACCCTTTCCCTGATACGACAATTCTGCAGCAGACGACTTTGAACGTATTTTGTCAAAACATAGAAAATCTCTATAATTGAATGAATAACCTATGACAAAAAGTGGAAAACATAGTGGCAAAAGGAGAAATTGCACGTTTTGCGCAATTTCTTCTTTTGTCACTATGTTTTCAAAAAGCCGTCTGCTGCAGAGGTCAGAAAGCGTCTATATGAGGGAAAGGGTTAAGAAGACTTGTAGATTAACCTACTGGCTCCGTACTCATCAATCTGTCTAAATGTAATTCTTAAATTCTTATTCTAAACTTAAACAAAAACAACACCATTTTAGATTGGCTTAACAATTATGGTTACGCCAATAAGAAAACATGTAACATTTGTATTTTTTAAGAATATAACACATATTTAGAATTTGAATAGATAATTTAGAATGGTTGGCGAATTCGGGTCCTAAAATTAAACGAGAATTGTAGATCGAGTTGTTTAGATTTCACAAATACAAAGTTCCTACAACTACATTAATTATCTCCACTGTCGGCCATTTTGATAGGCAAGTGTACTATATGTTGAATAGATAAATGTCAAATAAGTTTGAATTAAACAATTGCATGTGCAATAATAATTAGATCATAAAGTCGATATAATCAGATTATACAAAATAATCAACGACACACGGTTGTTAAATTCCTTGGTATTTTCCTAATTATCACATTTTTTTTTTAAATATTCTCTATTTATGCTCATCATATTCGCCAATCAAAATGGCCGACAAGGGAGAGATAATTATTGTATGTTTTTTTTTTTTCCTTTTGTCACGATGTTTTCAAAAGTCGTCTGCTGCAGGTGGGAAATCGTTAAGATCCTCGGAATCGCCAGAAGTGTATCAATTGAAAACTCATAAGTGGTTTCAGGCTATAGGGAATCCTTTTGTTTTAACTCATTCAGCGCCGAATCCCCTAAATTAGACTCTTCAATGTTCAAAATCGGGTTATTCCATTTTTGTTCATGTGAAAAGAATTTTGAAATATTTTGATAGTTTAAAAGCAACCAATGCTGATTTCTGGTGAGAAGGCTCGTTACGAGCTGACTCATCTAAATATGAATTGTTTTGAAACAACCTCAATATATCCATTGACGCTGAAATCGAGGGCTTGGCGTGAAACAGTTGTAACTAAATACCTATTTTGAAAACCCTTGTTTAGGTGCAGAACGAGCAATGGCACCTAAATTCCCATTGTTTACCAAGAAAATTGAATTAACGCTTATAAAGACTTTATGGCGAGGTGATTAACCTTGGTAAAAAAAAAAACAATTTTAGTTACAACCGTTTCACGCCAAGCCCTCGAAATAGTTAATCTGTTATCGGTGTGGTCTCTAGTGAGCCAAGACATCTGTATAGTCTCACATGCGCCAGAGGACTAGGTAGGCAGGAGTAAACAGGTCTTTCTTCCACGATATCTCTCGTAGCACTCATTAAAACCTATGATGTGGGTACTCAAAAGAATCGTCCCACAGGGACGATTCTTTTGAGTACCCACAACATAGGTTTTTGAGGTCAAATAAGGATTTAAGAGCATGAAAAACGCTCCTTATCTAGTGGTCTGACTGGCGCCTTCACACTATGTCTGCAAGTAGCGTTAACGGTGATTAAACTTCTAGCTAGACACTAGAAGCCTATCCCCATATGTCGGTCGTAAATATAACACAGTTATGTTATCATAACGGTGTAGCTAACCACAAATACTTTGTTTTATACCAAGCAAAACAATGCCAAATATTTTATTTCATTTTTTATTAACTGATTGGATGACCACATGGTCATTGGCATACGAATAAGTACGAGAGTTTTCGGGCTTCATCGGAAACGCGTATAGTATGAAGCCCTTTGAAATAATATGTAGACAGTAAAATTCAAAAGTAAATGCCGAATATCAGTTTCTATATCCTCTTCACACATCATTGGCTTAAATGTCCATCGCTTATGCTGGTTACAAAAAAACGTCATGGTCTAGCACTGTACACATACTTGTTACGTCATAGCCGTTGAATTACAGTTGAAACATAAGTTGGTCAATTGTTTTATCTGATTTGAAATTCATGTCTGTGCGCTCCAAAGAAGCTATATACATCGTATCTGAGCGCCTGTATTTGTTTATAATATTCAATTGTGGATGAGTATATAACTTAGCTTGCAAATAGTTCCCTTAAACGGACTCCTAAATCTACCGGTAGATTGACTAGAAGAGAGCGTTTTCTTCTGCGCAAGGTTTCCGTGTTGCGCATGCGTAATTCCATCGTGCGCCGAAGTGCGCATGTCCATGAAAACTCATGAACTGAGTATTTTTTATCACAGTCAAAAATTGAAGAAAAACAAAACGAAGCGGAGACCTTTTTCAAAAATTATGATCAACAATTCGGAGAATCTGAAGGACAAGTTTGAACTCTCTTCGGTTTATCACTCGATTGCCTGAAAATAAATAAAGAAATCATATAAGATTACATGAAAGATAAAGAAAATACATGCAGTCTATCCTGTGTTTAAAGACCACCCATGGGAAAAAGACAGTCTGGTCTTTGTTCACAGGTAGTTTTTAATTGAAGTGTCATTTATACAAAAAATGAGTAATTGGGAAATTAAAAGTGTGGTTGCTATAGACAGGGAGAATTGTTATACAAATATGGTCTTTATCACAGGTTTGGCTGTCCATTAAATCAAAATGATAAAGAAAGGCATATTTCAAAATAAAACAATTAAAGACATGACGTGTTTAAAATCATGCAGAAAAAAATAAATTTAAGATTAAAATATACTGAGAAAATATATATTTGAAAAACATCTAAGACGATGACGATAATAGAACAAAATATATTTACGGACGTTTTATGTTAGAATTCAGATTAAATTTGGCTAGAGAATAAATTATTTCTTCTAGTTTATTCCACCGCGTCTGAAGACGATGACGATGATAGAACAAACTGTATTTACGGACGTTTCATGTTGAAATTACGATTACGCTTGGCTAGAAGATCAATTATTTCTTCTAGTTTATTTATTTTTCTGTCAATATATGGTAAGACGTAGTGAAGCGTACCAGATACTGCTTTAACCCTTTCCCTCATACGACAATTCTGCAGCAGACTTTGAACGTATTTTGTCAAAACATAGAAAATCTCCATAATTGAAAGGATAACCTATGACAAAAAGTGGAAAACATTGTGGCAAAAGGAGAAATTGCACGTTTTTGAACGTATTTTGTCAAAACATAGAAAATCTCCATAATTGAAAGGATAACCTATGACAAAAAGTGGAAAACATTGTGGCAAAAGTAGAAATTGCACGTTTTGTGCAATTTCTTCTTTTGTCACTATGATTTCAAAAAGCCGTCTGCTGCAGAGGCGTCAGAAAGCGTCTATATGAGGGAAAGGATTAATAGACACACCAGATTAACTGTGTAATGATTGGATGAATTGTGATAATTTCCGCCCTCGCTGCCTTATGTCCGTAACGCCAATTATGTCATTATCCCTTTCTCGCATAGAGACGTTTCCTGGTGCGTCTTTGAAAAAACATTGTATTACAAGAGGAGCAATTTCTTCTATTGCCACAATGTTTCCAACGTATTTGTCAGTAGTTATACTTAAATTTAAAGAGATGCGCCGTTTGATTTTACTGAATGTATTCAAAAACATCTGCTGCATTGTTATGTGTTGCATGTAGTAAAGGGTTAATCGTCGCCTACATGTGATGACAAAACTGTCCCCCCGAAAGGTCAATACAAATAAGGCGCGTCTGGCGCAATAAAATATTAATTTGCATACGACCTGTTTACCAAGTGATTAAAATCTAAATACAAATCGCGGTTGTTTCATCATCAAAGACGAGTCAGTTTTTATTTATGTGCGGTCTGTCATGTATCTGATTAGGCTATGTATCGTTTTTACAGATTCGTCAGAATAATTTTGTTGTGTGCGCGCGCATTTACAGAATGATGTGTTTTCACCAGGTGCGACGCAAATCTAATACTGAAGTCCTTTGCATTTATGATTGGTCAATGGAGAAAACGCTCCGCTAGAGCAGTGCGAACAAGGGTTCGATGGTTATACCAATAGCAAGACATTCATGAATCCGTTAACAAGCTCGGTTTGAAAGGTTAGAGTTTAACGCCGATTTAAACAGTTTTTCACATATATTTCAAGGTGACCAGTTGACCGAACTATGTGAGCCGTTCCGTGAGAAAACCAACAGTTTGGATTCTGCGTAAAGTATCGATCCGGATCAGCTCAAGCGTGCCACACAGGCTACCCGAGACAGACACTTTTCGCCTGTGGATTTTATGTTTCAGGAATCATTACTCTATACCTTTATCCCCCTTAGACGGAATGTGCCGGCCCGGATAAGCCTGCGCGGACCGCGCAAGCTGATCTGGGTCGATACATTACGCAGAGGCCACAATGTTGGTTTTCTCGCGAGACGGCTCATGAGTCCCTTGGCCCTCATACCAGTACCAATCACGACATACGTCTCGTAAACATACGGAAGCGTGTCTTCGGACCATTTGATACAAATGTCATTTGCGGCAATAGATCTCATGGAAATCTTGACATTTAGCACAATATGCCCACACTAACTCCGTATACGAGCCGCGACAGGCGAAAAAGGGTTCTTATGGTATCACTTTAATCAAGAAAATGGTTGGTGCTTTACGCCGATTTGTTAACATGTGTTTAGTTATATAACATCGTCTCCTGGTCACGTTACTGGTACTACTCGTCCATTTATCCTGACGCCTTCGAGTCCGTCGCAATGCTAACCCCAGAATCTTGAGCGCCAATGGAATAAGCCATTACTACCCTTTTTCTAAGGTCTTTGGTACGATCCGGATGGGGGATCGAACCGCGATCTCCAGCATCCGAGGCGAACACTCTACCACTTCACCACCGAGGCTGTCTACTTTATTCTAGTACATTAATCGATGGCTTGGCGTGAAACGGTTGTAACTAAAATTTGTATTTTTTTTTACAAAGGTTATCATCTCGCCATAAATCTTTATAAGCGTTAAATCATTTTTCTTGGTTAACAATGGAAATTTAGGTGCCATTGCTCGTTCTGAGCAATGGCACCTAAATTTGCATTGTTTACAAAAGGGTCGAAATTGCCCCTAAAGCAGGGTTTTCAAAATAGGTTTTAAGTTACAACTGTTTCACGCTAAGCCCTCGATGTGTCCACCCCACCAAGCCTTACAATGGACCACCCTCATTGTTTGCCCAATAGGAAATTTGGTTAAAATATAATGTCTAACTGGCTGTCTCACCTGAATCTGAATTGTTTGCCAAAGAGTTTAAATGCCTTTTGCAGCGAAAGAGTTAAAAACAACAACAACGTAAGTCATTTGTTAAAAGGTTTCGTGAACTTTCTGGTAAACCGCTTCAACGAGCATGGATGTGTAGGTAGGTTCTTGTTTGTGCACACGTGACATATTAGTACCGCTCTCATAAACATGTTCAACGGGATATCAAATTAAATTCATTGCAAAAAAGAGAATTCGATCCGTTATATACATTCAGCCCACTATTTACCTTTTCCCACATACAGAAAAATCTGCAGGAGACGAATTTGAAATATTCTGCATAACAATATGGAAACTCTCCGCATATAAACGAGTTATTATTGAAATAAGTTAAAAACATTGTGGAAAATGGAGAAATATTGCTCATGATGAACAGTTTCTACTTTTGCTACAACGTTTTCAAATGTCGCCTGTTTAAGATGCGTCTACATATTGGAAAAGGTTAATGAAAAATCCAATTTTGCGACTGAAATAGTATACCTGTTTTTTTCTATTGTTAAACTAGATAAAGACTACATGATATACGAGCAGTGCTTCAGGAATAATAAGTTCATGTACACGAGTGCTAGAGAAACTGTTTGCCAAGACATGTTAACCCTTTCCCACTTGCAGTCGCATTTTGACGCAATAGCAGCAGACGACTTTTGAAAACATTGTGTCCAAAGGTGAAATTGCTCATGATGAGCAATTTCTCCTTTGGCCACAATGTTTACAACTTTATTCAACAATTAAGAAGATTTTTCAGATTTTTGTCACTATGTTTTCAAGGTCGTCTACAGATTTGTTGTTTGTTGGAAAGAGATACAAAATGGAATTACTGTTTTACAGAAAGTTTACGGAGTATTAAAAAAAACATGTGTACTTACCATCTAAATCGAAAAGCTTGAACATTTTATCTACAAAAATTTGGTCGTTTTTATGTTTGTTTGCGTGACGTGTCATCATCTGTGAAAATGCATTTAAACCCCGCTTATGCAATGAATGACTCCCGTAGTGGTCTGAAAGATAAAGGCATGTAAGACATAAGTACTCATGTAAAACGTTATTAACCCTTTTTCCACATACAACACATCTGCAGCAGACGACTTTGAAAACACCTGAGTAAACATCTTGAAAATCTCCATAAATGAAATCATTATTATTAAATAGAAATTTAAATGTTTGCGGAAAAAAAGAAGAAATATTGAGATGAACATATTTTTGCAAAAGGAAAACAAATATCTTATTTTGAGCATGTTCGACTTTTGCCGAAATGTCGTCTGATGCAAATTGCAGATGTATCCAAAAGCGGGGGGGGGGGGGGGGGGGGGGGGGGGGGGTAGTGTCAAGAAAAAAATATGAGGCATTCCAAGAAAAAAACAACATTGTCGATTCTGCGTATCAGCCTAAGAATGCCTCGCAGATTTACCCGGACAGACACTTTCCGACTCCTTTGGATTTTCTGTTTCGGGAATCATTACTCTATATCTCGGAATGTGTCGGCCCGTATTAGCCTGCACAGACTGCAAAGGCTGATATAGGTCGATACATTACGCAGAGTCCATAATGTTGGTTTTCTCGTGGAACGGCCCATATATGCTTTGACGTATAGAAAATAATATTTCGTATAATTGAACAGTGTAGACCCAGATCAGTCTGAGCAGTTGCGCAATGTGATCTGGATATACACTGGTCGCCAGTGTCATATGATGGTTAAGTTTTTCTTGTAGCGCCGCTAAAAAGTAATTTTCCAAGAAATAGCCACGCTGATTTGGAATCAAGTCAACAAAAGGCCAAACAACATATACCGATGACTCATAATAGTCAGCCTTCTTAACCCTTTCAGCACCGAATTGTTTAAAGTAGACTCTTCCATGTTCAAACTCGGACGAAACTATTTTTCATGTTATAGGATTTTTGGAATATCTTTATAACTTACAGCCAAACAATGCAGATTTCAGGTGAGACAGCTCGTTACGAGCTGCCTCACCTGAATCTGTATTGTTTGCAAAAAGCTCAATATTGCCTTTGGCGCTGAAAGGGTTAAGGCGCCTTTCTTAGAAATTACCAATATTACATAAATCTTAAATATTTATGAAAAAATATCGACAATTTGAAAGAATGACATTTTAGCACAAAATTTAAATCATTGAAGGAATAGGAGAAATTATTTATATGTGAGCAATTCTCAAATATTTATAATCTGCAGTAGAGGCGTGATGACTGGTCGGTGGTAAGAGAGCACGGGTTTAATTATCGCAGGGGGGATTCTAATCCACTGCTTGTCAAAACACCAATCACTTTTTGTCTTATAAATTGTAAGTGGATACTCGAAGATGATCGCAATAGGTCGTCATCTGGTTCCGTTATCTGTCCTTATCTTGCTGGAACCCTCACCAAGTTCATGTTTTCTAAATTAATGGCGTTAGCTTAAGAACACTTGGACGTATTTTATACTAAACACCAACTCTTTCGTAAAACAAGAACGCACAGTCAAGCCTGCGCTTAAGACCACCTTTGTATAGTAATTCCCTGTCTATAGCAACCACACTTTCAAAATGCACAATTCCTCCTTTTCTGCATAAATAGCCCTAAACTTAAAGACCACCTGTGAACAAGAACCATATTGGTCTCTTACCATGTGTGGTCTTAAAACAAAGGTTGGACTTGTACTTGGATATCTTGATATATCATATTTTACCAACAAGTTTTAAATTTTGCAGAGCTCACAGAGTAGTTTGAAAACATTGTAAGAAGGGAAGAAATTGCATCTTTTTCTTCCTCTACATTGTGTTCAACTGAAAATAAGAAATATACTACCAATCAGGTATATGAGCCGTCCCGCGAGAACACCAACATTTTGGACTCGGCGTAAAGTATCGACCCGGATCAGACTAAGCATGCCACGTAGGCTTACATGGACCGACACTGTTCGTATCCTGTGGATTTTCTGTTTCAGGAATAACTACTGTATACATCTATCCCCCTAAGACGGAATGTGTCGCCCGGATCAGTCTGCGCAGGCTGATCTGGTCGATACATTACGCAGATATATTGATATGAGCCGTCCCGCGAGAAAACCGACATTGTAGACTCGGCGTAAAGTATCGACCCGGATTAGCCGAAGCATGCCGCGCAGGCTTACCCGGTCATACACTTTTAGCCTCCTGTGAATTTTCTGTGTCAGGAATCATTACTGTATACCTCTATCCCCCCTAAGACGGAATGCGTCGGCCCGGATTGCGCAGGCTGATCTGGATCGATACATTACGCAGATGCTAATATGTTGGTTTTCTCTAGGGACGGTTCAATTATGTCTGTTTCTCTGATGAGATATCATATAAGGGATATAATCAGAGATAAAACATTGCAACATTCATGCCAAAATAATTAACCATGATGACATATTGTTTCACAACTATAGAAAGACAGTAATGGTCAGTTGTATGATCCAGGCGTTTAGTCATACTATGAAACAAGAAACGGCTGTTTGTCGATGGCTTTTTAACCCTTACTAGCAGGCAGATTGATTGGGGCTTAAAGCCGTTTTCAACAGTTTTTCAGTCATATCATGGCGGCCAGTTCACCTACTAATGTTTGTCCTAGATTTCTCTCACCAGTACTCCACACAACATTCTCGCCTAGAAACTGGCTACTTCTCCGCATAGACTGTTACACCATTGGTGAAAGACGAATGACCGAGGCTCAGCTCTAACAGGCATAATCATGTACTAACAGGCAGTACTTTGTTGACACATTGTTATTATTTGTTTAACTCTATTCAATATTTAACTTGAATTTAGGCGGTTTGACATATTCTGCCGCAGATGTGACGTATATGGAAAACATTACAGTTTAATCAGTTGTATGGTATAATTCGCTTTAAATTGGTTCAACCCATGTACAACCATACCAAAAATATAGCTTCGTAACTTTACACTCAAACTCTATGATAATTGGTGCTAAATTGAACAGTATAATGAAATACTTAAATTGTTCAGGAAATCAATTCAGGGGTTCTAGTATTGTATAAGAAAGGACAAACTGTAGGAGATAGATTAAAAGCATATAAAGCGTGGGAGACGGAAGGAATCAGACAAAGGCTGAGTTACCTTTATACGGATTAATTAGTTATCTACGTCAAAAAGTTCATTCACTTTGAAACCAACTCTATTTGGTGCGATTAAAGGGGTGGTGCTTTTCTTCTTTTTCTGTCTTTTTCTGTCTTTTTCTTTTTCATTAACCCTTCTCCACATGAAACCCTTTCTTCCGCCTCTGCATCAGATAATTTTAGACAACACTTTGGCAATAGAAGAAATTGCTATTTCTTCTTTTGCCTCTAAGTTTTCAACTTTTTATCAATATTTACACTTTATAAGAAGATGTATTTACTATATATTTGCTTAACTCTTTCAGCGCCAAAGGCAATATTGATGTTTTTGCAAACGATACTGATTCAGGTGAATCATCGTTATCAAAATAGTCCAAACTGTTATTGATTGAGAAATGGAGACGCCCGCTTTTGAACATGGAAGAGTCTACTTTAAACAATTCGGCGCTGAAAGAGTTAGGTATTTTCAAACTCGTCTGTTGCTGATCTGTCGTATGTGGGAAAGTGGGGGAGGGAATGTGGGCGGGGGTGGGGGTAATTAAATGTCAAAGTAAATGACTGACGACACCTTAAATGGTACTAATTTCGGAAAGCTTACACATGAAACTTCAGATTAGCCTAAGCACACCCTCAACTTGATCAGGTTCCGTCTGTTTTATTCTTTAATATTATCATTAT
This sequence comes from Serripes groenlandicus, assembly GCA_031761405.1. Lineage (NCBI taxonomy): Eukaryota > Metazoa > Mollusca > Bivalvia > Cardiida > Cardiidae > Serripes > Serripes groenlandicus. The sequence continues at coordinate 241,038,825 of JASEVX010000001.1, forward strand.
TATATTCCCTATCATTACAGTTTCTGATTAACGGATTTTTATCGAGAGCAAACTGTTAGCGACGCGATCTGCTGTGAGCCAGCCACTTCAAAATCGCAAAAAGATAAATGTTCTTGTGCGATAATGGTTCAACATATGAGAAAGCATCAAGACAAACTGGTAAACAAGGTGCCGTTTTAAAAGCGACACCTAGTGTCAGAAACACCCTGCCGATCAGATTAAGTCATTTGTATGTTCCATTAACAGAACACTCCATTCGCTGTACTTTAACCCTTTCCCTCATAGAACAAATCTGCAGCAGACGACTTCGCAAACATCCTGGCATAAATGTGAACAATCTCCACGAGTTTAATTATTAGATAGAGTTGAAAACATTGTGACAAAAGAAGAAATGTTACTCGTTTTGAGCAGTGTATCCTTTTGTCAAAAAATCCTATCAAAAGTCGTCTGGCTGCAGAGGCCTCACAAAGCGTCTGTATGTGGGAAAGGTTTAAATCTTTCTCAAATCCGTGGCTGAAGGCTGGAACAGACTGGATCAAGTTACACCAAACGCGACATAGATGGACCTTTACATTCAGATCAGCCTTAAAGGATGTGCATTTATAATAGCAGCATGTTCTAAATACATTTCAGAAAGTTATAATTTTGGCCATAATAACTAATTCCTCCATTTGACACAATGTTTTCACATCTACGTGTATTCAATAATTCTACCTTCGTTTGAGATTAGAGATTTTCGATAGTTGTCCTTATATGTGTTTAATATGTCTTCTGTATGTGGGAAAGTGTTTGAACTTTAAAGCGTACTTTATCTGAGCCCCAGCGCTCATGATTTCTTTTAAAATGCTATTTATACGCCTTTATCTCTCCCCTCGCGTATATCCTTTCAAATGCTAGGGCTTGGATAGAACTTAAAAGTACACGGACAAATCATATTCCGCCCTCTGATGAACTACATCTCTAAAACAGACGACACATCCGACGACTCGGCAGACGACTTTTAAAGACAATTGTAGAACAAAGACAATAAATGCTCAAAACCTCATCTTCCCACTTCCTCCAATTGTTGTGAAGTATGTTTGATAATTATACGTCATATTTAATGAAGTTGAATATTAATCGTCATATTTCTTTTTAAAGTAGTCTCATACGACAAATTCTGAAGCAGACGACTTTGAACATATTTTTTCAAAAAATAGAAAATCTCTATAATTGAATGGATAACCTATGACAAAAAGTGGAAAACATTGTGGCAAAAGGAGAAATTGCTCGTTTTGAGCAATTTCTTCTTTTGTCACTATGTTTTGAAAAAGCCGTCTGCTGCAGAGGCGTCAGAAAGCGTCTATATGAGGGAAAGGGTTAAATAAACTATTTATTCTAGTAACCCTTTCGCTGCCAGGGGCAATTAAAGGCTTTTGCAAACAATGCTGAGACGGAATGTGTCGGCCGGATCAGTCTGCGCGGACAGCGCAGGCTGATCTGGTCGATACATTACGCAGATTTAGGTGTGAAAGCTCGTTACGAGCAGTCTCTCCTGAAATCTGCATTGTTAACAACAAATTTCGTGTTGCACGAAAAGGTGAGTGGTCCAATTTTCAAAATGGAAAGAGTCGACTTTGTGAATTTCGGCAGTGAAATACTTTTTTCAAAGCAGTCGACCCTGAACTAAATATATACTAATTTTGATTTAGCTTTATGTATTAAATCAGAGATGCTGTTTTATTACTAAATCAATTACACGACTATGTGCCTATAGAATATATATTCCTGGAACTGCCACATGTTCAGCATGGCCAGTTCTTCCCATGTACAATACAACAAATGATGTGATTTAGATACAAGGCTGGACATTTGTTGACGACAATACAACACATGATGTGATTTAGACACAAGGTTGGGCATTTGTTGACGACAATACAACAAATGATGTGATTTAGACACAAGGTTGGGCATTTGTTGACGACAATACAACAAATGATGTGATTTAGACACAAGGTTGGGCATTTGTTGACCACAATACAACAAATGATGTGATTTAGATACAAGGCTGGGCATTTGTTGACGACAATACAACAAATCATGTGATTTAGATACAAGGCTGGGCATTTGTTGACGACAATACAACAAATGATGTGATTTAGATACAAGGTTGGGCATTTGTTGACCACAATACAACAAATGATGTGATTTAGACACAAGGTTGGGCATTTGTTGAACAAAAAATATAACAAATGATGTGATTTAGATACAAGGCTGGACATTTGTTGACGACAATACAACAAATGATGTGATTTAGATACAAGGTTGGGCATTTGTTGACGACAATACAACAAATGATGTGATTTAGATACAAGGTTGGGCATTTGTTGACGACAATACAACAAATGATGTGATTGATTTAGACACAAGGTTGGGCATTTGTTGACCACAATACAACAAATGATGTGATTTAGACACAAGGTTGGGCATTTGTTGACCAACAGTTCACTCAACATGCTAAGGATAAAAACCACACATTCGTCTTAGTAAAAGAAAGCAAAAAAGACAAAGAAATTATTTGAACTAATTCTCTCTGAGCCATGCGGGACATTAGGAGTTTCCCTTTACCCTTTCCCAGATACAACACATCTGCAGCAGACGACTTTGAAAACATCTAGGCAAATATCTTGAAAATCACCGTAAATGAAATCATATTTATTGAATTGAAATTTAAACGTTGTGGAAAGAGAAGAAATTGCTCATTATAAGCAATTTCTTTTTTTGCCAAAATGCTTTTAAAAACCGTCTGCTGTAGAGGCGTCAGAAAGCGTCCGTATGTTGGAAAGAGTTAATATGTCTCCATTAAATGTATCTTACATTGTATTGGTGATTACGATGGGCCTTGAAAGTCCGACTTCAACAGACGCTTGAATCTACTTGATGTCAGACACGTCACGCAATAATCGGCATTTACAGGTTTCGTAATTTCACTGGAGTGACGTATAACGATTTGGATTCTGAATGACTCTCCGTAACAGGTTAACCCTTTCCCTCATACGACAATTCTGCAGCAGACGAATTTGAACGTATTTTGTCAGATGGATAACCTATGACTAAAAGTGGAAAACATTGTGACAAAAGGAGAAATTGCACGTTCAACAATTCTGCAGCAGACTACTTTGAACATACTTTGTCAAAACATGGGAAATCTCCATAATTAAATGGATAACCTATGACGAAAAGTGGAAAACATTGTGGCAAAAGGAGAAATTGCACGTTTTGTGCAATTTCTTCTTTTGTCACTATGTTTTCAAAAAGCTGTCTGCTGCAGAGGCGTCAGAAAGCGTCTATATGAGGGAAAGGGTTAACATTAAAGCTGGTGTGGCAACACTTCTAGATTGCATAGATATTCGATATGACGACGTCACATTTTCATAAGAATTGACAAATGAGCCGTCCAGCGAGAAAACCATCATTATGCACTCTGCGTAATGTATCGACCCAGATCAGCCAACGCAGTCCGCACAGGCTAATCTGGTCCGACACTTTCCGTCTCAGGGGGATAGAGGTATAGAGTAATGATTCCTGAAACAGAAAATCCACAGGATTCGAACAGTGTCGGGTTAGTCAGATTGGCCAGCTTAACCTAATCCGGGTCGATACTTTACGCACAATGTCCACAATGTTGGTTTCCTAGTGGACCGGCGCTAATGTTTACAGGTAGGTCAATCAGAAGTGTTCGCTTTTGAAGTAGTTTAAATCATTGATCGTCATAAATAACTTCGTCTTCACCAACAATGTATTACGTACAGGTTTTGCAAATGCATTACATGTTGCTGATATCAAGGATAGGGTAAAACCATTGACATGAAATTAGCTGTCCATCAAAAGAAATGATACCGGAAGTACCATAATGACCCGGAAGCTGTTTATCAGACTCTACCTGGTTGTAACCTTAAGAAATACATAAAACTAAATGTAAGCGTTAATTAAGATCTTTGTTCAAAAAGAAAGTTCTATGTCATCGATCTAAATCAAAACGAGCATTTATAACATATAGGTACCCTTGTTAGACTTGGAATCCGCCGTTGCAGAGTGTATGCTGCTTGAGATTTGGGACAAGACGTGGAGTTTATGGTGGAGTTCCCTTTGGTAAGTCACCTAGCCTAGACTTGATTTATCATTTAGGGGCCATGAGTAAGTGTTGTGATCGGCATCAACACACACAAATAGTGTTGGTTGAAGGGGCGCTCAAGCCCAATGTAACAAATCGTATTAGAATGAATCATCCATTGATTGATGCAGCTCCACGCAATAAGATCAAAGACGGCCGACGCAATTTAAAAAGCTTTTGTAAAACAGATTGATTGATTTCAGTTTTTGCAAACAATACAGATTCAGGTGAGTCAGCTCGTAACGAGCTGTCTCACCTGAAATCTGCATTGTTTGGCTGTGAGTTATAAAGATATTCCAAAAATCCTATAACATGAAAATAGAGTGGTCCGAGTTTGAACATGGAAGAGTCTACTTTAAACAATTCGGCGATGAAAGGGTTAAAGCCGTTACAAAGGTAGTTCGGTTGAACACGGCGATCAGTTGACATATCCACCTGTTTCCGGTTGAACACGGCGATCAGTTGACATATCCACCTGTTTCCGGTTGAACACGGCGATCAGTTGACATATCCACCTGTTTCCGGGACTATTATGAGTATTATTATCCTTTTCCAAAGATATAATTTAAAAAAGTATTTTGCAAAGGCGTCACCATCCTTCTGTTTGACCCTTTTACACACATACAACAATTCTACAGTAGATGATTTGAAAATATTAAGTAAAAAATAGGGAACTTTCTATAAATGAAAGAACAATTATTTAATTAAGTTAAAAACACTGTGGCAAAAGGATAAATTACTTTTAAATTAATTTCCCCGTTTGCTGCAAAGTTTTCAAAAGCCTTCTGTTGCAGAAGCGTCTGTATGGTGGGAGGTTGAACGGACAAGATTAAGGAGACAGGCGCGTGATTTCTTCGTTTATAATTATTTGTTTGCCAAGTGAGATTCGTTTTCGCATTTTTCAGAATTTTTGACAAGGCTGCATACACGAACCGCGTCAGGTGATTTGGGGTCTTATTGACTCTACGGTTTGGCATCACTCATGGTTACATTGTAGAACACTCGTAGTGGCTACACTTCTATATGTTTGCCAGGAAGTTCATTAGAGTATGTATATCGTATTTGCGTACGGTGAAGACACGGCGGGGTGCAGTGGCTGCAGGAGTCTTTGCTGTGCGCAGACGTATTCAGACCCAAATTCGCTAGACGTGGCCCAGATGTATCCTATACAATCCTTTTTTCGAATTGCATACGACTTCTCCGACGAAGCATAAGACAATATTCAGAAAAAATATATTTGAAAAGGTAACAATAATCTCTACAATAGTAACCATCGCTGAAAACAAATGTGTTTTATAGTTAATGAAGATACGTTCGCTATTCTCTTTAAAAACGTGTCTTTTAATTTCGACCATTCACAAGATGTGGGGTAAAGTTAGATTAAAGAAGAGTTAACCGTCTCGATCGAAATATGACGTTGTCCGTACAGGTCAGTTGACTTAACTCGAGACCAAGACTAATTACAGAGTCTATCATGATAGACGTTTCGCGTGGATTGATTGATTGATGTATTGATTTATTGATTGATTGATTGATGTATTGATTTATTGATTAGGGTAAGAGCCGTTTCAACGATGTTGTCATTAATAAAACTGCGACACCAGTCCGCCTACTCATGTGTTTCCTGGCTTTCTCACATGAGTACTCAACACAACATTCTTTTCAAGCAACAGGCTGCGTTTTCACATAGACTGTTAGCAAATACGTTGAAGACAAATGACCCTTGTCACAGTGACTCTGTTTCGTCTGGAATATGTAGGATCGACCCGGAAACCTGCAAGTCGTTCAGTTTAAGTTACGTTTGAGAAGACTCGGGCGAGCACCAGTGAGTGTTAAGTCCGTCAAAACTTACAAATACCAGTAATGTAATCTAGAATCGCAGCCCATTTGGTAACCCTTCCCCATCCGTGACTGTGATTCCAAACAGGGAACCAACGATACCGGTTTTTGTTTGTCTAACGCCGATATTGTATCATTGGCGGTTTCTTCTTGGCACATGAACTACCAAACTGTCTCACGATGAATCATCGTATCGACACAGCTCGCAGACAGATGAAAATCAGTATGATATTTATTTATGTGACATTGTCATAAATACTTAATAAGATTTAACTCGATCCCCGATTTCGAAGACTTTTGACGCTGCATGAACCTAGTGATTGATTGATTGATTGATTGATTGATTGTTTGGTGTTTAACGCCGCTTTCAACATGTGTTCAGTTATATCACGGCGTTTCCTTGGTAAGTTACCAGTACTACTGGTCCATTTATCCTGACACCAGCCAGTCAGTCGTAATGATAACCTCTTAACCCTGAGCGCATAGGAGGGCAGCCACTACTACCAATCTTAAAGTCTTTGGTATGACCCAACCGGGGATCGACAGCCCGCGTCGCTAGCGACTGAGCTACCTGGGGTCGGCATCATTACTGGAAAACGAATGGCCTAGGTACAATGATTATATCTGAATTGTCGTTGTTAGGCCTTGGATGGCAGCTTTTACGCTTTAGACCGTTTGAAAGTGTAAACAGAAGACGTTTAAGAAGAATGGAAGAGAAGAGAGTGTATTGTTCTACAAAGTAATAAATAAACATTGTGAGAGAGGTAACACAATATTACGAGTAATACGCCCATTTTTCAGAACGTTATTAAAAGCTGACATGACAGCATGTTTCACGTATCACCAATTAGTTACAAGAGGGACATTAGTTATACAGCTGAAGACAACTTGTTAAAGAGAGATAAACCGCCCACGCTTAAATCACGTTCTTCCCGAGATTGTCCGAGAACGCATCCGGTTTGCGTTTTCAATCGTTTTTACAGTTGCTTAATTTGTCACTTAATTGATACTTAACATTATTTGCAATCTATTCATGACAAGCGATGAAAAGATCATTTTCCCCTCTATATCTCTATGTTTTCAAAAGTCGTCTGCTACAGACGCCTTTCTAAATTGTATCCGTACCATAGAGTAAAATGAACAACTTCGCAATATGATTGTCAGTATGAATAATACTGTGAACTACACATGGAAACTGCTTTAGAAAAGATACCTGGACCTTGCTATGACTAAATAGCGCACAGTGGAGAACCAGAACAGACTGAGCGGATATGCAGGCTGGTTTCGAGCTGCCCTGGTTGAAAATGCCTGAGGGTTGGTTTTCCCAGAGTGCAACGGTCATATTTAGCATTACGCGTTTTTTCACAATGTTTCTCTATCAAAATTATGTTGGACCAATTGCAGCACATTGTGACATTTAACCCTTTTCCTCATACGACAATTCTGCAGCAGACGACTTTTAATGTATTTTGTCAAAACATAGAAAATCTCCATAATTGAATGGATAACCTATGACAAAAAGTGGAAAACATTGTGGCAAAAGGAGAAATTGCACGTTTTGTGCAATTTCTTCTTTTGTCACTATGTTTTCAAGAAGTCGTCTTCTAAAGATGCGTCAAAATGCGTATGATAATGGGAAAGGATTAATTTGGCGTATTTGCTGGGTTTGTTTTCCAGAACTTGTCACACAAACGTTAAGATTAAAGTGATCATGTTTAACATCGAAACACTATCCCTGATTTGGATTACATAATTGAACGCCTTTCGCAGCGGAAGATCTTTAGAAACAGCTCGGGGAACGCAGTCATTGATCAAAACAAGCAATGTTCCCTTGTGACCAGAATGTCTACAACTCAACATGAATTAATTACTCCATTTTTCGAAGAAAAAAAATTGACCCTTGTTTTATTTAAACAGCAGACGACGTTTGAATTTTTTTAAATGTAGTCTATTTCCGTGATAATACTTTCCCACATACAACAAATATGCAGCAGGCGACTTTTGAAATATCGAGGCAAAAGTATGGAAAATCTCTATAAATGAAAGCATACCTAAAACATCGAACTGAAAATGTTACCACAATTGTTTTCAAACGTCGTCTGCTGCATATCAAAATGCTCATTTAAATGGGAAAAGTGATACTTGAAAATAGAGTACATAGACAATGACGTATATTAAGCGCACACGTATGAAACTATGACTTGTACTTGGGCTCAACTTGAGAACTTTCACATGCACGAGGATGTCTTAATATGTGTATTAAAATAATTTGTCCAATATTTTAAGTTTTGCTTATTTCCGTGGATTCTTTCAAGGTATATTTACAAATAACATGTTTCAGTTCTTTATAAGCATAACATTGTATATGCTGTGGTCATATCATACATTCAGACGCAATATAAAGCAAGTAAATCGGGGGCTTGGCGAGAAAATGGTTGTAACTAAATTTCGTATTTTGTTACCAAGGTTAATCACCACGCCATAAAGTCTTTATAAGCGTTCTGAGCAATGACACACCTAAATTTGCATTATTTACAAAGGGGTCAAAATTGCCCCTAAACCAAGGTTTTCAAAATAGGTTTTTTAGTTACAACCGCTCGATATATTCTAGAGATGGAATTAATGAGTAGTTGTGCTACGATTACGAGAAAAGTGAAAATCGAGGGCTTGGCGTGAAACGGTTGTAACTTAAATTGGTATTTTTTTACCAAGGTTTATCACCTCGCCATAAAGTCTTTATAAGCGTTAAATCATTTACTAGGTAAACAATGGACCTTTAGGTGCCATTGCTCGTTCTGAGCAAAGGCACCTTAATTTGCATTGTTTACAAAGGGGTCGAAATTGCCCCTAAACCAGGGTTTTCAAAATAGGTTTTTAGTTACAACTGTTTCACGCCAAGCCCTCGAAATGATCTCAACACATTATCGCGTTACTTGTTACGTTGTTAAAATTGTGTACGTCATACAATTGTGATTGAAACAACGTCATTCGCTCCCAACCATTTCCCACGCATTTCGGCGCATCTGCAACTGACTCATGGAAACATTTTGACAACATATCGAGGGCTTGGCGTGAAACGGTTGTAACTAAAACCCTATTTTGAAAACCTTAGTTTAGTGGCAATTTTGACCACTTTGTAAACAATGCAAATTTAGGTGTCATTGCTCAGAACGAGCAATGGCACCTAAATTTCCATTGTTTACCAAGAAAAAAAGATTTAATGTTTATAAAGAAATTATGGCGAGGTGATAAACCTTGGTAAAAAAATACCAATTTTAGTTATAAACGTTTCACGCCAAGCCCTCGATATATTGAGCAAGTTTCGCTTCCAACTGAATTGAAAAGTGTATCTTCGTTTACTTGCGGTTTTGTAACCTGATGGCAACCATTACCAACAATAGACCAGTCATATCGTGGCAGCTAATTCATAGACCCGGAACATTAACATCGTAAATATATTTTTTTATAAAAACTTGAACGTCACACAGTATTCTTCCCAGGCAACTGTCTACCGTCCCATGTTGACGACGACAGGCGCCAATCATGAAATTGTATAATAGATAGGGTTGGGATTCATTTCACGTAGAATATTAGCGTGTAGGTGTTGACTTATAGTGCGGGAAACCAAAACTGGACTTACCCAGCAAACCGATAATTAAGCATATTCCTAGAAATATTCGGGGAGGAATAAAAAAAAGATTGCAATACGGGATACAGAATTACCCCCTTTCCCCTAATGTATTGTGACGCCTCTGCTACAGACAGGTTAAGAAAATAGCGTGACAAAAGGGAGAAAGGAAATAATTCCCAAAACTGTAACACGATATATGTATATTAAAACTGCGGTTTAAATGTTGTCCGAAGAAATAGAACAAAACAGCAACAAATATAGTGGTTATACCGTATTTGGCAAATGGTTAAAGTTCGCAGCAAAATGTCCGCGCGTTATTAACCTTTACAAGGGGTAAGTATCACTTTATTACCCTTGATTTAATTATCCGCTAAATTGCAGACAATCTGGCATTTAATAGCCTCTGCTCCAGTGAAGCCCTCCTGTATTATCGCGGGAAATAGTGTTCTGTCCTCAGAGAGGTTAGAATAGCCTTTTCCATGATTAAGATTGCAGCAAAATACTTTTGATTTTAAACATTAGTAGCGAAAATATATAAAAAAAAAAATGCTCATGAAGTTTTCATACAACTCATTTTGGCAAAATTTGCAATGTAAAAATGAAAGGATAAACTCCAAAACATATGCACTCTTTAGCATATGTTTTCATGATGCTTATAAGTAATAACTTAAACAATTTCCAAAATATGACAAATCTGCAAAATAGTTTGGCAAATGTTAGACAAATCTCAATAAATGAAAGTATAACTACATTATGAGCGTGTTATCCTTTTGTCACTATGTTTACAAAAGTCGTCTGATGGAGAGGCGTCAAAATGTTTCTGTATAGGGGAAAGGGTTAAAAACGTTTGTCACATAAAGGCCTAATATTGTGATAATATGTCCAAATTCGTCGCAATTGTACTTAGGTAAAGAAACTGTACCGTATGGCACTCTCGATATGCCAACTATCGGCCGGATTTTAAACCGTTTTAAACACACATTGGCGTAATTATTAAAAGTGTATACAAGAATCAGCATGCACACAGAGGACTAGATAAGAGGGAGTGAACAGGTCTATGTTGTGGGTACTAAAAACAATTGATTCTTTTGAGTACCCACAACATAGAGTTTGAATGTCAAATAAGTATTTTAGAACATGAAAAATGCCCGTTACCTAGAGCTTATTTTATTTCATTCAAATGGACATTAATTTCCAGAAATGTTCGAAACATTAACCCTTTACCGCATACATCAAATCTGTAGACTTTGAAAACAGCAATATCAAAATATGCACTTCCGTTATACAACATCGAATAAAGCACGTAGTACATGTGTATTATATTCTTTGAAATTGACAAATTGTGATTTAAGATATCACCAATAGAGATGCGGTCTACGAATACTAATATCAAGACATTTTCGACCGGTGTAGATCGGGACTAGTCCGCATATCCCCAGAGTTTGAGTTGGTTTTACAATGTTCGCCTACTAACCCTTTCCCACCTATAAGACGCTTTCTGACGCCTCTGCAGCAGACGACCTTTAAAAACACTTTGACAAAAGGAGAAAATTGCTCATAATGAGCATTTCCACCTGTTACCACAATGTTTTCAACTCTATTCACTAATTACACTTGCATTTATAGAGATATTCTCTATATTGTGTACTACCGACGGTTGGATGGACGGGTATTCAGTCATATCACGTATCCATGTGTTTCCTGGCTTTCTCACACCAGTACTTCACACAACAGTCTTTCAAACTACCAGTCTGCTTTACCACATAGGCTTTTAGCACATGTCGAGGGCTTGGCGTGAAACGGTTGTAACTGAAATTGGTATTTTTTTACCAAGGTTAATCCCCTCGCCATGAAGTCTTTATAAGCGTTAACATCATTTTTCTTGGTAAACGATGGAAATTTAGGTGCCATTGCTCGTTCTGAGCAATGGCACCTAAATTTGCATTGTTTACAAAGGGGTCAAAATTGCCCCTAAATCAGGGTTTTCAAAATAGGTTTTCAGTTACAACCGTTTCACGCCAAGCCCTCGATGTGGAAGAAGAAGGACCGTGCGTCGCATTGACATTTTGTCATATATCGGAAATAATGTTCTTCAAGTTGTTTGGGGGTCGAGCTGACACTCAGCGTCACTGCCAAATGGGATACCGTCCAAATAGCCGCCAATATAGCCGCCGCCAATACAGCCGGCAAAATGAAAAAAAAAAAAGAATTCGTAAAACCTGAAGCTTCAGTCTTCAGTTTTCAATTTGACATTCGACATGCGTGGGCCGGTGTATTCATCTCTAAGGTAAATACACTTAGGCTCGTTATGTGAAACCCATTAGTTATGTACATGTTTATCAAATATTGATAACATAACTAGTGTGAACAAGTTCGCCCAATACTAAGAACCTCCCGACGGTCTCATTCTTCTCCATAATCAGCCTATCATAAGAAAAAGGAATAATATCCCCTTTGCGAACAGTGTTGAACCATAAAAGCATGTACCTCCGTGCAGTCCGATCAAGATTTACACTTTTCTTAAATCACTTATAGCGGATATTGCCAAAGTTTCCGAGGATTTGTGAAGATTTGATAAACACTAGGCAGACGCACGAGCTGATCTGAACAGGCACCATTCCTAAAGGCCAACTTGTTCCCGTGTGCGTATAGATAGTCTCTTATACAACGCCGTATCTAGCAAGAAATTAATACAACGAGGCAACCCTTTAACTCTTTCAGCGCCAAAGGCGATATTGAGGTTTTTGCAAACAATACTGATTCAGGCGAGTCAGCTCGTAACGAGCTGTCTCACCTGAAATCAGCATTGTTTGCCTTTTAGTTATCAAAATAGTCCAAACTTTTATTACATGAGAAATGGAGACGCCCGATGTTAAACATGGAAGAGTCTACTTTAAACAATTCGGCGCTGAAAGAGTTAAAACAAGAAACGAGATCTTGCAATAAATGGCAATTACAGTCCACTTGAAACGTTGTATTGGCGGTGTTTCGTGTTTTAACGTGTCAGTGTCGGGGGGATGCATGTGCTATTAGAAGGGGATTAGAGAAGCTCCTGGTCAGACTTAAGCGGAGCTAGAGACTAATCTAGATCTAGCTCGTCTCAAAATGTTTCGAAGGTTCTTTTTCCTGTGACTGTACCATTATATTAGCGGTGATCTACGAAAACCAAAGGTTCTAGGCATTCGCAAACAGCTAAGATCCAGATCTGAATCTACACTCATAAATTATAGATAGTTTCAAGAAACTTATGTAAAGCAGTATCCATTCGGACCCTCAACGCGAATGTGCATGTGGGTTTTTTATTTCCACCTGTTACCATTCCATGAAAGTAGGTTTGCCTTGAGCACCTTAAACCGGGATACTATTAACAGTGATAACGAATAAGATTGATTGATTGATTGATTGATTGATTGATTGATTGATTGATTGGGGCTTAACGCCGTTTTCAACAATTGTTCAGTCATATCACGGCGGCCAGTTCACCTACTCATGTGTTTCTTAGCTTTCTCACACCAGTACTCCACAGAACATACTTTCCAAGCAACTGGGTGATTTTCTACATACACTTTTAGCCTATTGGTGAAAGACGATATGTTCTATTCAACAGGTGTCTATTACGTGTCCGAGTACTGGACGGCGCTTTTAGATGACCTGTTTACGCCCCTTGATCATTTGATTATAACCCGAAAGTTCTGCAGTTCGTTCAGTAATGAAAACAGAATGTCAAAATAAAAATAACTTCGCTAACTTGACTAGTTGATGCGCAACCGTCAGAAGGTTCTAGCATATTTTCACGATTAATTGTCAAATAGTGCAGAGTTTGATCAAACTACGCGCATGTACAGAATCATCTCAATCTACACTGGTCGCAAAATGCCGCAAGGTTGGTTTTCCGTGGACGACACTATAATGTCTTAGCAAAAATAAGAACTCACCTGAAAGACCTTTGTTGTGATGTGATGAGGGGGCTGCGTCAGCCATATTTACAGGAACCGGAAGGTTACGATTTCGCTTACTTCCGGTGTGCGATTTCATCATAGGCAGGTAGAGACTGGATACCGTTAAACACAAGGAAAAATAGACAGACAGTCGACAAACATTTACAATTGTGGGCATATCTGAAAATAGAAAAATGGTACATTTTTACAACCTTATCATAAACGATGTCTTGTTTTATGTCTTTTTTGACAAACAATATGTTTTTACTTGAATTACATAAACACTGTACACAGTAGCATAATTTTGATTTCTGGCATGTATTTTTAGATAAAATTTACAACGTTGCTCCTGCCTCAAATTACCAGTATCACCGGCTCGTTTACCACGACATCGAAGTCGAAATGAATTCCCTATTTCGCTGATCGATGAGAAAGCAACCCACTAAACCCATTTTGAAAGTCTTTGGTATGATCTATTCAGGAGTCGACCCGGAGGTATAGCTTTAAAGTCTGACATTTTTTTAAAGCGATTACTTATTTTCACAAGGACACATGTCCCCAAAATATATGATAGCCTTGTATAAAAACTATTTAAAACGGTGTGAAAACCCCTAAAGAAAAATGTTGAGTGTTTATCGGAAAGGGGAGAAAATACTGTATACTAGGAATAGACTGCACGTAAACGCAGGCTTATATGGGCTTAACCGTTTTGCTGCCAAAAGCAATTTAAGGCTTTTGCAAACAATGCAGATTCAGATAAAATAGCTCGTAACGAGCTGTCTCTTCTGAAATATGCACTGTTTGCCACTTAGTTGACGTTTTACTAAATTTCCTGTTGGCCAAAACATGAAGTGGTCCAATCTTCAACATGGAAGATTCGATTTTGTGAAATTCGGTAGTTAAATGGTTAAAGTAGTCATTATCTTATACCGAGAAACATTGATAATACAACAACAAAATATTACAACAAATCTTTCGAAGGTCGGAGACTGTAGGAGTTTCCATGCCGGTTGAAAACAAATAGTAGGATATTGCAAAATTCGCTTACTTTATAATGAATTGACAATGTGACTAACATTATAACGAATTTCATTTAGAAGTATGCAGAATTGACGCTTCTGAAGAGAGGATAAGCACTTTCTTCTTTTTGTCACAATGTTTTCAAACACCGTCCGCGGCCTCCGAATGTCTAGTTTTCGTGTAACTTGGCTATAAACAGAGCCCGAGGTGAGTGTTTATCCAAAATTCTTATCTGATACTCAAACCCTATGTTGTTGGTATAGGAAGATTCTCTTGAGTTCCCACAACATGAGGTTTGTTTGAGTCATAAGATAAACATAGGTAGGAACAAAAACAGTTTACCACTTCTCATCGCAATGAAGTCTTTTGTGAATACATTATAGGAAAATACCTTTTTGGAGTTGTCCCGTGTGGACATTCCCAAGTTCGCAGAAGACGGTTAAAATTCCAGCCAGATGGATCCCCTGTGTATGTTATAGAATTCCACGTCGTATTTTACATAAATCACTTGTTGTCATAATGTCATAGAAATCTTTCCAAATATTGAAATTGAAAAAGAATTTGCTCTTTACAAATTATCCGTGTTAGTATTTACTGGATTGAATGTTATCTGCTTATTTTATATTATTGTTTTTTGCTTGACTTATTAGTACATGTATGTCGTTTGTTGAGATAGTCCGAATTATTCTTTATTCATGCATTCCCTCTATATTAAAACTTTAAAAATTGCTCATATAATTCACACTTCTATGTCCGTATAATAATATAATAATAAATTAGTTCATATTAAATGCTACAACATATCGGTATATGACATACAACGAAAACCAATAATGCTAGCGCCGAAAAGTTATTGCAATTGCTTCTGTAAGTCATACATTGTCAGTATGAAAACCAATATCACGTCTATACAGTTCACGTAAGTAGCTTCTATGTTTGTAATCACGAAGCACGGTATAGCCACTCGTACTATTTAAGTTATTGGATGGCGACTTGTCACAGAAATGACCGTTTTACCTCGTGTACGCTTCATTTTATATAGATCTCGATCAAGGAGTGCCCACGTCTTGAGTAAAATCGGCCTTGTAAAGACACGAACCAAGAGTGACTGGTCAGCTCGCGCATGTTGACCCCTGTCACACTTTACCGTCTCGGTGGGAGACAGTTGTTCCAAGCAACTATTAATAAATGAATAAATGTATTAGCACATGAGAACGTCAATTCCTATGTTTAATTCGTGTCAATTAAAATCTTACTGAGATACGAACACACTGAGGAGAGAAGACAACGATATGTTTACGTATCCATACGACCTGATTCTAACGAATAGTTTTAAGTTTCTTGAAACATTTCGTGACTTATTGATGAACGACGTAACACGAATCTATAAATTGCACGAAAATCAATTTTCCCAGAAAGCCGAATTTTACAAAAACGTACAGTGCGGTGTCTTTACTTTTACCCTTTCGCTGCCAAGGCAATTAAAGGTTTATGCAAACAATGCTGATTCATGTCAGACGGCTCATAACGCGCTGTCTCTCCTGAAATCTGCATTATTTGCCACTTCGACATTACATTTTACCGCATTTCCTGTTGGACGAGCAATGGAGTGGTCCGATTTTTAACATGGAAGAGTCGACTTTGTGCAATTCGGCAGTGAAAGAGGTAAAGAACCGTCATTTGAGTTATCTATACAGCACATGAAATGTGTCTTCGTGCAATTCAAACTGTGTGGTTTCATACGAATAACCCGTGACCTCCCGCACCGAGGCGGACCCCCTGCCACTACACAACCGAGGCGGACCCCCTGCCACTACACAACCGAGGCGGACCCCCTGCCACTACACAACCGAGGCGGACCCCCTGCCACTACACAACCGAGGCAGTTTTGAAGAATGTATGGCTGTGAACCATAAAACATTTCGTTTCCATGAAAGTAAATATGAGCCGTTCCGCTTGAAAATCAACATTATGGCCTCGCCGTAATGTATCGACCCAGATCAGCCTGCGCAATCCGCGCAGGCCAATCCGGGCCGACACATTCCGTCTCAGGTGGATAGAGGTATAGAGTAATGATTCCTGCAACAGAAAATCCACAGAAGGCGAAACTTTACTGCCCAGGTTAAACTGCGCGGCATGCTTAGGCTGATCGAGTCCATAATGTTGGTTTACTCGTGAAAAGGCTGATACATCTCCATACAACATCTAAACAAACAATTATTCGAACCAATATTGCAAACATGGAGTTTGATCAGAGGTGCATGCGGAATTACCTAGCACAATCAGGTGCGTACCCAAACATAAGCACGTACGCCATTGCGTACACTTAAAAGGTAAATACATAGTTTGCATCAAGTAACGCCCCTGACAATAGTCATTAGGTCGCTGTTACTTCTGTGATGTAGTGGAAGAGCGTTCGCCTCGGGTGAGGGAGGTCGCGGGTTCGATACTCGACCGGGTCATACCAAAGACTTTAAAAATGGTTGTAACGACTGCCCTTCTTGGCGTTCAGGTTTGCGGGGTTAGCCTTATGACTAACTGACTGACTGCTGTCAGAATACATGGACCAGTAGTACTGGTACCTTAACCAGGTAACGTCGAGATGTAACTGAAACATTGTTGAAAGTGGCGTAAAACACCAAACAATCAATACATTGTTTGTTCGCAGCCAATGACTATTATGCCATGGTCTCATCCAACCCGCGTAGACGTAGTGAGGGGTCCACGTAGAGATGTTTAGGGCTGTACCTGGCCCTCCACGGGTGGCCCGCGCGCACTAAGCAAGTAATTTCAAGCTACCTGATCCCCACGTAGCCTTTATTTTTTTACGTTGCTTAGCACCTGCGCGCCACCCAAGTAGCATCCACGTACTACCGACGCACTGCCCAGGTGATAATCTCGAAAAAGTGCACTTTCTACGTGGACCGGACCGCCTCCGTGGTAGAATTTTCCCACTTAGAAAAGATGGACATATTAGTTTCATGGATTCTTAACAAGCTTCTGGTAATAAGTTTGATAAGGGCGTAGTACCTGTGCTGGTTGCGCCGTAACGAGCAATCGGAACAGGTCGTGTTGTTGCAAAGTAAGAACATTATGTGTAGCTTCATGATAGAATGAAAACAATGTGTACCTCCTTATGCAGTTACGTTATGTTTGAATGTGTATATGTAAATTACTTGTGTAAGGGCCGGTGGCCCTATTATACAATAACAATTTGAATTACCAGTGTAAATCCAAATAAGTCAGCGTAGGTTAGAACGATACCCCAGCTCTTCCCGAAAAGACACACTGATTCTTTAACGGGCTCAATTCGTAGCACATGATATCATGGATGGTTTTTTTTGGTTTTCTTTATTATCTTTTTCAATTACCATATGTAACCCATTTATTTCCCCGTAAATAAGTATGTTTTGGGTCGGGGTCTACCCATCGCACACTGTACAGATTTTACATATTATTTACAATTCTCTCATTCCTTATTCTCTCGTACAGTGGGCAACTAATCAATGATCAAGGTTACTTATGGTAGCTGAATCTTTGAAAAAAAAAATTGAATCTGCTCCAAACTTTGTACATTTTCATAACTTTCAATTAACTATTTTTCAACATTTACTGCCAAAACAGTGTTGACCATTTATTACTTTATTTGTTGTCACTATTAGCAATATTTGTAGAAGTTTCAACATTCCAATTATTTTATCTTCATCTAGAGTTCAGCACCTTTAATCTTCAATGAAGGTCCGCGTTGCCAATTAAGTCTCGCAGCTCTTTGGCGAACGGGTAAATAGTCAGTTAAATAAGATCAAACGTGTCGGTGAACCAAACATAGACTCAAAACTCAAAAAATCACTTCATACCGAATTTGCAGATGTTCTCACTCGCATACCGAGGGCTTGGCGTGAAACGGTTGTAACTAAAAACCTATTTTGAAAACCCTGGTTTAGGGGCAATTTTGACCCCTTTGTAAACATTGCAAATTTAGGTGTCATTGCTCAGAACGAGCAATGGCACCTAAATGTGCATTGTTCACCAAGAAAAATGAGTTTACGCTTATAAAGACTTTATGGCGAGGTGATTAACTTTGGTAAAAAAATACCAATTTTAGTTACAACCTTTTCACGCCAAGCCCTCGATACTTAATAATTAATCTTCTTTTCTATCATCTGTCCCAAGGTATTTTGAATGATAGTCGCCTGGTGCCCTTGTATACGTATCTTGCCCGAAACCACCGATGAAAATAATTTAGTTAAAAGTGAATGGTCTTTTCGAAGATGGTTTTAAATGTGTCCGTTAATAATGCCGACCGTTAAAACATATACATAGTTTCTAAACCTGGTGTGTGTAATGCTACTATGCATTCAAAGAAAGAAAACCAACAAGGTATGGCTAAGTCTCAATTGAAAATGCAATGTTCGTGAATACAACCATGGTCGATCACCTGCAGAACGAGAAAACCTGTTAAGACGTTGCACGTGCAATCGGTGATCTACAAGCCTATACTCGATCTAAAAGAGGATCTCGTATTGTTGACAAATACTTCTATAGTAAATAATCAAACAGGTGATCTTACTGTTGTGATGAATGTAGCAATTAACCGATATACTTCCATGACACAAACTGTTACAACAAACAGTTCACGTAGGGTTCCTCGTGTGGATTTTGGAACTTGAGGGTTTGGCAGACACATGCCAAGTACGATATTTAACTCTTTACTCATATATTTGCTTACATTTGAAATAACGTAGATAGCATACGCTTTATTTAATAATATATATTCATATACATATTATAATAATATAAAGTCAAAATGATACAATGGAATGGAGTATAATGAGAGAGGGAAAGGTGGAATAATGAGAGAGGGAAAGGTGGAATTTGTTTCGTTATCGTTTTTGTTTTAACTCTTTCAGCGCCGAATTGTTTAAAGTAGACTCTTCCATGTTTAAAATCGGGCGTCTCCATTTCTCATGTAATAAAAGTTTGGACTATTTTGATAACGAAAAGACAAACGATGCTGATTTCAAGTGACACAGCTCGTTACGAGCTGACTCACCTGAATCAGTATTGTTTGCAAAAACATCAATATTGCCTTTGGCGCTGAAAGAGTTATAAAAGGAGTTCGTTAGTGGGTTTTTTCTCATGTCTTCTTTCATTTTATCTCATAACAAAGATATATTAGATATCTGCCTAGAGCCAGCATCTTGCTGAAAATATGCTCCACCTCCATGATTACACATAGTATGGTCACAACATGTGATAACAGAAGGCAATAAGTGGCTTTGGTGGAGTTGGCTTGTTTTTGTTTGAACAATTATGCTTTTTTTAAAAGATTGAAACGTGTCGATTGAAAACGTGTCAAGTCTATTCGATGCTAATGATTTGCATGGCTCTTTAATATATATTGTTCACCAGTATAAAGGCAGTGTAATTCTGTAGATAACATACTGCTCAACTTTCAAATCAATTTTAATATGAGCGCAGGCTAATCCGGACCGACATATTCCGTCTCAGGGCGATAGAGTAATGATTCATGAAACAGAAAATCCACAGGAGGCGAAAAGTGTCTACCGTATTAGCCTGCGCGGCATTCTTAGGCTGATCCGGGTCGATACTTTACGCAGAGTCCACACTGTTGGTTTTCTCGTGGGACGGCTTATATGTTTTCTTTGCTCGTGGATATTAAACATGTACATTGGTGGACGGAATATCGACAATTAAGCTTTCAAATGCAACTGTGTTGCTGTTTAATATGTTTTGTATGGGCTTGGTTTATATATCAAAACACGCTAATGTATACTCTGAATTCGGTCATGAAAACGTGTACCCTTAATTAATTCACCGATCCAAAGAACTTGTTTTGATTTAAGAAAAGTATGTTAATTTATGTAGTTGCTTAGCCATAAACAACAACAATTAGCAACTACATAAATTAACATACTTTTCTTAAATCAAAACAAGTTCTTTGGATCGGTGAATTAATTAAGGGTACACGTTTTCATGACCGAATTCAGAGTATACATTAGCGTGTTTTGATATATAAACCAAGCCCATACAAAACATATTGTACATGTATTCCTTGTCTACGGAATATATATATAGTTGACGACTTGGTCCTGTATTCAAAGTACAAATCAAATACCGTATACGAGAATGTATATTTTCTCGTAATTTGCCTAGGTCGAGTGGTCAGTATCGGGCGTCCGGGTTCGATCCCAAGTCGCGGCGGTCATGGTGGAATACCTAGCCAAGTACTATTTTGGTTTACCCAGGTATTAATTGAGCTGTTACCATGAATATAATGCTGAAAACAGCGTAACTACCCCCCCCCCCCCCCCCCCCCCCCCCCCCCACACATGAAGAACACTTACAAATTGTTATTCCATCTACGGTTAAACTTCTGTCAGCGGTTACCTCTGTTAAGCAGTCAACTTGTACTAAGCAGCCAGTTGACCAAAACCACATTTTCTTCTTTATTTGACATGTATTAAGCAGCCACCTTTGTTCAGCAGACAAATTTTGATTTTCCCCTGGGTGGCGCTGCTAAACCAAAATATGACTGTACGAGAAAATCTATTTTGCAATGAATCATGCCGATGAAACCTGACATTGTTGTAAGTAGTTTCTTTGTTTTTCACAATGTTTTTAAATTTCTGTCAGCTGCTTCAAAAGTGGTCTGTATATCAAATCAAATCGACACATGTTCACTTATAAATAACGTACCATTTTGAATTAAGAGCCTATTTTGAATGTGTTAGAACAAGAAATATTAGCCATATACCCTACCACACCACACACACTGACTTATATAAGCCTTATGACGGACCAAATTACACCCGACATTGACATGTTTTCACTTATAAATAACGTACCATTTTGAATCAAGAGCCTATTTTGAATGTGTTAGAACAAGAAATATTAGCCATATACCCTACCACCCACTGACTTATATAAGCCAAATGACAGACCAAATTACACCCGACATTGACATGTTTTCACTTATAAATAACGTACCATTTTGAATGTGTTAAAACAAGAAATATTATCTATATATTCCCTACACATATACCCTACCTACCACATACTGACTTATATAAGCCTAATGACGGACTAAATTACACCCGACATTGACATATTTATATAACTATGACGTACCATTTTGAAATAAGAGCCTTTTTGAAGTTGTTAACCCTTTCCCTCATACGGCAATTATGCAGCAGACGACTTTGAACGTATTTTGTCAAAAATAGAAAATCTCCATAATTGAATGGATAACCTATGACAACAAGTGGAAATGCTGCAGAGGCGTCAGAAAGCGTCTATATGAGGGAAAGGGTTAAAACAAAAAATATCACCCATTCACACATGAACTGATATTGGTGAATAACACTCAAATTGGATGTGCTATTTTTGTCATTTCAAAACATAGTTGATAACGCTATTTCGTTATTTAGTATAAAGATAAACTTATGGAATAGCTTTAAGTGACTCTCACACTCTGCCGTGTAGGCCTACCGTGTGTCACCGTGCGCGAAAATGTCTGCGGACGGTGGAGAACGGCGAGGGCACACGGTGGTTCGTTATCAAAGCGGGCAACACGTTAATAGGGCGTTGGCGCTTATTTACACCCTGTGGGACCCGGCGAAAGTTTTGGGCATGTTCAAAACTTTGGCCGGCTGGCACCGGCCACAGGTAAGCGGCAAGAGGACGGTGTTGAACGGTATGAGGACGGTATGAATACGTTATGAAAACGGTCACACTGTATGAACACGTTCACAACACGCTCATAAACCGTTACAGAACGGTGATGAACGGGCAAAAAAAAATCCACCGTCTGCAACGGGTTGTAAGCTGGTTGTGAACGTGTCATGAACGTGTTGATACCGTGCCACCGTCTTCATAACGTATTCATACCGTCCTCATTACAGTGTTCATACCGGACTGCCAACGGGTGTTTCCAAAGCGGTACCGCCTGATTCTGACGGCGCCGCCTCCCTAACGCATGGGCAACATCCTGTTAACGCCTTGACGTTCCCATAACGTCCTATAACGGGTCCATAACGTGTCCTTACCTTCACAGTAGCGTCATATGAACGTGCCATTACCAACAAATTTACTTTTGTCACCGTGTGCCACCGTTTGTCACTAATTATTGGGTATATATAGAGGGGTTTCGTCAGATGAGCTTTACTTTTTCTTGTGTACATGGTCGTATGAGTCGGTGACCAACTGACCAACTGACCATGGATTGTCCTGACAGGGTCCGACTCATGTACATGTTGGCTATTGCCCAGCGTGAGCGTGATGAGTTGGACCTGGACGTCAATGACCACATTGTCAGGAGAAACCAGAGAAGGGCACGGAGAGGCCAACGCAAGAGATGCGCTTGGACGAGGGGGTGGGTGAGGCGTCGCCGTGAGTTTGGCATTTACGACCAGCTCATGGTTGAATTACGCAGAGAAGATCCGGAAGGCTTTCAAGAACTTTCTGCGGATGCCCCCCGACATGTTCGATGAGATATTTGCCAGGATTGAACATCGTCTGACCAAGCAACACACCAGGTACCGGGGAACCTCTCGAGCCTGGTCTCAAGTTGGCCGTGACACTTAGACACCTTGCTTCCGGGGCTAAGTACACAGACCTACAGTATAGTTGGAGGATCCCAAACAACTCCATCTCAATCTTCGTCAAAGAGGTCTGCAAGGCTATTTGCGACGAGTTCATGGATGAGGTCATGAAGCCACCATCAACAGAAGCTGAATGGCAAGCCATTGCAGATGGCTTCTTGACGAGGTGGAACTTCCCCAATTGTCTTGGAGCTCTGGACGGGAAACATGTCGGCGTCAAAATGCCCCGCCAATTCAGGATCCCTGTATTATAACTACAGGGGATTCTATTCAGTCATATTGATGGCATTGGTCGACTCTGATTACAAATTCATCTGGGCGGATCTTGGTGGTAAGTACCTTAATTTATATCACAAGTATAACTTTGTACTGCTTTTATAAAATAATATAAATTTCAATGTTATTTATTACCCACCTGAGATGATTGATATATGATCAGGTAAATAAGAAGGGTAATAATCAATTTAAATTGCTCATAATTAATTATTATTGTTGCATAATTATGTTTCTAATATTATTCTTTGTTGTTATGTATTTTCAGACAAGGGCGCAGCATCCGATGCTCAAATCTACAACGCAATCTGAGCTGAAACAGTGCTTCGAGGATGGCTCGCTGAACATACCGGACCCCACACCACTTCCAAATGACACTCAGGATGTCCCTTTCTTCATAGTGGCTGACGACGCCCTTCGCCCTGAAGCCCAATCTCATGAAACCTTATGGTGGGGCGCGGCAGAGGACAAAGAAGAGAGGATCTTCAATTATAGATTGTCTCGGGCAAGGCGAGTCGTTGAAAACGCGTTTGGGCATACTTGCGCAACCGTTTTCAGGTGCTCATGACAACCATGGGCCACGACCCCGCTACCCGTCCGTCTCATCGTAACAACGTGCATGGTCCTGGCACAACTTGATGAGGATCCGTTATCCACAAATGCAGAACCAACTGGTCAACCGGCATGGTGCCCATGCCAACCCTGCTGGTCAGTGGAGGGCGGCAAGAAACCTTGAGGACACCGTCAGACAGCCTGGTCCCAACATCGACAACAGAGAGGGGAAGAAGCAAAGAAACCTCCTTCGGCACTGGTGCAATTCGGAGGCGGGTGAAGTGCCATGGCAGGACAACATGATATGAATACATACAGGAGAGAAACCATACATGTGAAGTAAAATCCATGATTACCTGAGAACTTTCAGGAATACACTGTCATATCATATCATTATTTTATTGTATGTACAATAAATTGTTGTCAATATATTGTATGAACTTGAAAATATTGTTTCTGGTTGTTTTTATAATGAAAGGTTTGGGGGCTGTAGATGTTTGTGCTGCAGCAGGAATTTGTAATTTTTTTTGTTCTTGTTCTTGATCCTGATCCTGATCCTGATCCTGATCCTGAGCCTGAGCCTCAGCAGCAGTAGGCTGTTCTTCCTCAGAACTAGAGGAGGTAGGAACTTCTTCATCAACAGACACATCAGAGACAATAGAAGGAGGTTTCCTCCTCTCTTCTGT
>JASEVX010000001.1:241063740-241202704 GCA_031761405.1 Serripes groenlandicus
CGTGACGAGTTGTCTCACATGAAATCAGCATTGTTTGCTTTTTAGTTATCAAAATAGTCCAAACTTTAATTACATGAGAAATGGAGACAGCCGATTTTGAACATGGAAGAGTCTGCTTTAAACAATTCGGCGCTGAAAGAGTTAAGGGGTTGTTCTGTAAAACGCTATATGATAATGACCATTTATTACTTTATTTGTTGTCACTATTAGCAATATTTGTAGAAGTTTCAACATTCCAATTATTTTATCTTCATCTAGAGTTCAGCACCTTTAATCTTCAATGAAGGTCCGCGTTGCCAATTAAGTCTCGCAGCTCTTTGGCGAACGGGTAAATAGTCAGTTAAATAAGATCAAACGTGTCGGTGAACCAAACATAGACTCAAAACTCAAAAAATCACTTCATACCGAATTTGCAGATGTTCTCACTCGCATACCGAGGGCTTGGCGTGAAACGGTTGTAACTAAAAACCTATTTTGAAAACCCTGGTTTAGGGGCAATTTTGACCCCTTTGTAAACATTGCAAATTTAGGTGTCATTGCTCAGAACGAGCAATGGCACCTAAATGTGCATTGTTCACCAAGAAAAATGAGTTTACGCTTATAAAGACTTTATGGCGAGGTGATTAACTTTGGTAAAAAAATACCAATTTTAGTTACAACCTTTTCACGCCAAGCCCTCGATACTTAATAATTAATCTTCTTTTCTATCATCTGTCCCAAGGTATTTTGAATGATAGTCGCCTGGTGCCCTTGTATACGTATCTTGCCCGAAACCACCGATGAAAATAATTTAGTTAAAAGTGAATGGTCTTTTCGAAGATGGTTTTAAATGTGTCCGTTAATAATGCCGACCGTTAAAACATATACATAGTTTCTAAACCTGGTGTGTGTAATGCTACTATGCATTCAAAGAAAGAAAACCAACAAGGTATGGCTAAGTCTCAATTGAAAATGCAATGTTCGTGAATACAACCATGGTCGATCACCTGCAGAACGAGAAAACCTGTTAAGACGTTGCACGTGCAATCGGTGATCTACAAGCCTATACTCGATCTAAAAGAGGATCTCGTATTGTTGACAAATACTTCTATAGTAAATAATCAAACAGGTGACCTTACTGTTGTGATGAATGTAGCAATTAACCGATATACTTCCATGACACAAACTGTTACAACAAACAGTTCACGTAGGGTTCCTCGTGTGGATTTTGGAACTTGAGGGTTTGGCAGACACATGCCAAGTACGATATTTAACTCTTTATTCATATATTTGCTTACATTTGAAATAACGTAGATAGCATACGCTTTATTTAATAATATATATTCATATACATATTATAATAATATAAAGTCAAAATGATACAATGGAATGGAGTATAATGAGAGAGGGAAAGGTGGAATAATGAGAGAGGGAAAGGTGGAATTTGTTTCGTTATCGTTTTTGTTTTAACTCTTTCAGCGCCGAATTGTTTAAAGTAGACTCTTCCATGTTTAAAATCGGGCGTCTCCATTTCTCATGAAATAAAAGTTTGGACTATTTTGATAACGAAAAGACAAACGATGCTGATTTCAAGTGACACAGCTCGTTACGAGCTGACTCACCTGAATCAGTATTGTTTGCAAAAACATCAATATTGCCTTTGGCGCTGAAAGAGTTATAAAAGGAGTTCGTTAGTTGGTTTTTTCTCATGTCTTCTTTCATTTTATCTCATAACAAAGATATATTAGATATCTGCCTAGAGCCAGCATATTGCTGAAAATATGCTCCACCTCCATGATTACACATAGTATGGTCACAACATGTGATAACAGAAGGCAA
The DNA here is from genome assembly GCA_031761405.1 of Serripes groenlandicus. Classification (NCBI taxonomy): domain Eukaryota; kingdom Metazoa; phylum Mollusca; class Bivalvia; order Cardiida; family Cardiidae; genus Serripes; species Serripes groenlandicus. The sequence goes on from JASEVX010000001.1 coordinate 241,065,559, forward strand.
TAAGTGGCTTTGGTGGAGTTGGCTTGTTTTTGTTTGAACAATTATGCTTTTTTTAAAAGATTGAAACGTGTCGATTGAAAACGTGTCAAGTCTATTCGATGCTAATGATTTGCATGGCTCTTTAATATATATTGTTCACCAGTATAAAGGCAGTGTAATTCTGTAGATAACATACTGCTCAACTTTCAAATCAATTTTAATATGAGCGCAGGCTAATCCGGACCGACATATTCCGTCTCAGGGCGATAGAGGTATAGAGTAATGATTCATGAAACAGAAAATCCACAGGAGGCGAAAAGTGTCTACCGTATTAGCCTGCGCGGCATTCTTAGGCTGATCCGGGTCGATACTTTACGCAGAGTCCACACTGTTGGTTTTCTCGTGGGACGACTTATATGTTTTCTTTGCTCGTGGATATTAAACATGTACATTGGTGGACGGAATATCGACAATTAAGCTTTCAAATGCAACTGTGTTGCTGTTTAATATGTTTTGTATGGGCTTGGTTTATATATCAAAACACGCTAATGTATACTCTGAATTCGGTCATGAAAACGTGAACCCTTAATTAATTCACCGATCCAAAGAACTTGTTTTGATTTAAGAAAAGTATGTTAATTTATGTAGTTGCTTAACCATACAGTACATGTATTCCTTGTCTACGGAATATACTTCCATGACACAAACTGTTACAACAAACAGTTCACGTAGGGTTCCTCGTGTGGAATTTGGAACTTGAGGGTTTGGCAGACACATGCCAAGTACGATATTTAACTCTTTATTCATATATTTGCTTACATTTGAAATAACGTAGATAGCATACGCTTTATTTAATAATATATATTCATATACATATTATAATAATATAAAGTCAAAATGATACAATGGAATGGAGTATAATGAGAGAGGGAAAGGTGGAATAATGAGAGAGGGAAAGGTGGAATTTGTTTCGTTATCGTTTTTGTTTTAACTCTTTCAGCGCCGAATTGTTTAAAGTAGACTCTTCCATGTTTAAAATCGGGCGTCTCCATTTCTCATGTAATAAAAGTTTGGACTATTTTGATAACGAAAAGACAAACGATGCTGATTTCAAGTGACACAGCTCGTTACGAGCTGACTCACCTGAATCAGTATTGTTTGCAAAAACATCAATATTGCCTTTGGCGCTGAAAGAGTTATAAAAGGAGTTCGTTAGTGGGTTTTTTCTCATGTCTTCTTTCATTTTATCTCATAACAAAGATATATTAGATATCTGCCTAGAGCCAGCATCTTGCTGAAAATATGCTCCACCTCCATGATTACACATAGTATGGTCACAACATGTGATAACAGAAGGCAATAAGTGGCTTTGGTGGAGTTGGCTTGTTATTGTTTGAACAATTATGCTTTTTTTAAAAGATTGAAACGTGTCGATTGAAAACGTGTCAAGTCTATTCGATGCTAATGATTTGCATGGCTCTTTAATATATATTGTTCACCAGTATAAAGGCAGTGTAATTCTGTAGATAACATACTGCTCAACTTTCAAATCAATTTTAATATGAGCGCAGGCTAATCCGGACCGACATATTCCGTCTCAGGGCGATAGAGGTATAGAGTAATGATTCATGAAACAGAAAATCCACAGGAGGCGAAAAGTGTCTACCGTATTAGCCTGCGCGGCATTCACGAGGCTGATCCGGGTCGATACTTTACGCAGAGTCCACACTGTTGGTTTTCTCGTGGGACGGCTTATATGTTTTCTTTGCTCGTGGATATTAAACATGTACATTGGTGGACGGAATATCGACAATTAAGCTTTCAAATTCAACTGTGTTGCTGTTTAATATGTTGTGTATGGGCTTGGTTTATATATTAAAACACGCTAATGTATACTCTGAATTCGGTCATGAAAACGTGAACCCTTAATTAATTCACCGATCCAAAGAACTTGTTTTGATTTAAGAAAAGTATGTTAATTTATGTAGTTGCTTAACCATACAGTACATGTATTCCTTGTCTACGGAATATATATATAGTTGACGACTTGGTCCTGTATTCAAAGTACAAATCAAATACCGTATACGAGAATGTATATTTTCTCGTAATTTGCCTAGGTCGAGTGGTCAGTATCGGGCGTCCGGGTTCGATCCCAAGTCGTGGCGGTCATGGTGGAATACCTAGCCAAGTACTATTTTGGTTTACCCAGGTATTAATTGAGCTGTTACCATGAATATAATGCTGAAAACAGCGTAACTACCCCCCCCCCCCCCCCCCCCCCCCCCCCCCCCCCCCCCCCATGAAGAACACTTACAAATTGTTATTCCATCTACGGTTAAACTTCTGTCAGCGGTTACCTCTGTTAAGCAGTCAACTTGTATTTAGCAGCCAGTTGACCAAAACCACATTTTCTTCTTTATTTGACATGTATTAAGCAGCCATCTTTGTTCAGCAGACACATTTTGATTTTCCCCTGGGTGGCTGCTAAACCAAAATATGACTGTACGAGAAAATCTATTTTGCAATGAATCATGCCGATGAAACCTGACATTGTTGTAAGTAGTTTCTTCGTTTTTCACAATGTTTTTAAATTTCTGTCAGCTGCGTCAAAAGCATTTTGAATTAAGAGCCTATTTTGAATGTGTGAGAACAAGAAATATTAGCCATATACCCTTCCACACACTGACTTATATAAGCCAAATGACAGACCAAATTACACCCGACATTGACATGTTTTCACTTATAAATAACGTACCATTTTGAATGTGTTAAAACAAGAAATATTATCTATATATTCCCTACACATATACCCTACCTACCACATACTGACTTATATAAGCCTAATGACGAACTAAATTACACCCGTCATTGACATATTTATATAACTATGACGTACCATTTTGAAATAAGAGCTTTTTTTGAAGTTGTTAACCCTTTCCCTCATACGGCAATTATGCAGCAGACGACTTTGAACGTATTTTGTCAAAAAATAGAAAATCTCCATAATTGAATGGATAACCTATGACAAAAAGTGGAAAACATTGTGGCAAAAGGAGAAATTGCACGTTTTGTGCAATTTCTTCTTTTGTCACTATGTTTTCAAAAAGCTGTCTGCTGCAGAGGCGTCAGAAAGCGTTTATATGAGGGAAAGGGTTAAAACAAAAAATATCACCCATTCACACATGAACTGATATTGGCGAATAACACTCAAATTGGATGTGCTATTTTTGTCATTTCAAAACATAGTTGATAACGCTATTTCGTTATTTAGTATAAAGATAAACTTATGGAATAGCTTTAGCTCTTTCACAGCCAAAGGCAATATTGAGGTTTTTGCAAACAAAACTGATTCAGGCGAGTCAGCTCGTGACGAGTTGTCTGACATGAAATCAGCATTGTTTGCTTTTTAGTTATCAAAATAGTCCAAACTTTAATTACATGAGAAATGGATACACCCGATTTTGAACATTGAAGAGTCTACTTTAAACAATTCGGCGCTGAAAGAGTTAAGGGGTTGTTCTGTAAAACGCTATATGATAATACAATCGTGATTTGGGCCGTCCCGCGAGAAAACCAACAGTATGTAATCTGCTGAATGTATCAACCCAGATCAGCCTACGCAGTCCGCGCAGGCTAATCTGTGTCGACACATTCCGTCTCAGGGGGATAGAGATATAGAGAAATGATTCCTGAAACAGAGAATCCACAGGAGGCGAAAAGTGTCTGCCATGGTTAGTCTGCGCGGCATTCGCTAACGTTTACTCTTTCAGCGTCGAATTTCTGAAAGTTTCCTTGTTCAAAGTTGGGCAACTCGAATATTCTTGCAATTTAATTTTGAGAATATCTAATTTAAAAAATAAAAAGGCAAACAATACTGATTTCAGATGAGACAGTTCGTCACGCGCTGACTCACATGAATCTGTTTTGTTTGCAAAACCCCAACATCGCCATTGGTGCTGTTAAAGTTAAGTAACGCCGATTCGGAAGGCAATGGGTACCTAAATAAGAATGGAATTCACAGACGCGAATCACACATATTATAGGTGCAACATTATAACAAAGAAACCTTGTTTTTTATAAATGAGCCTGTTAATTTCTTAACAGTGTACATCTCATCATTTACACAAGGTGAACGAATCTTTTAACAGGCTCAAGTAATCTATATAATGAATAGTGCAGATCGTGATCAGAGTTTCCGGATACCCATACCGATGTCGATCTACACTGTTCGCTAGAGCAAGCATGTTCCCTTTTTGTTTGCACGGACGGACTCACGGTATATCACACCATTGTGACAATGACCATGACAATGACCATTGTATAACTACATGTAACATGATAATGATAATCTAAACGGGGCATAAATAATCGACAATGTGTGAGGTGGTACATCAGTACAATTTACACGTAGATGTTTTTGAGTGCAAAGAACTATATATAACTATACAATTAACACAAATTGTGTAAAGTTGTACGTATGGTATCACAAGCATTTTCGGAAGAGAAGTGTAAGTGAAGTGTTTCGCCCAGATGTCCAAACAACTCTTTGCAACACAATATCTCCCTTGTCGCTAAGAAGTCCAGGGCCCAATTCCCCCAACCTTACTTAGCGCTAAGTAATGCTTAAATACTTCAATTCATATTTCATATTTCGTCATTTTTGTTTCCCTTGTATTTTGCAAAACATGAATGGTTGAATATATTAAAGTAAATGACTAAGTTAACTTGCTGACTTACAAGATTTGGTAAAAGATGAAATCCTTTGGCCTTTTTATTAGGAAAACAAAAATGATGAAAAGCGCTATTAAGTAGTTAAGTATTTCTTAGCGCTAAGTAATGTTGGTGGAATTGGACCCTGGTCCCTTCTTTATATGTTTGGCAAGACACTTATTACAGCCAGTTGTCATAGTTAGCGAATTCGCCGCAGACGCTCCTCGATGGCCTTTAGATCGGCCAAGATCTTCTGAAGAAATTAGCCCTGTAACGGCCATGTTCGGCAAATCCAAAACTTCCGTCTGCTAGTATAGATTAAGAGCGTTTTTAAAACTTCTACCCAAACAATGAAACATGAAAGGGGCAAAATTAAAATATTCATAAATTGAGTTACGGGTGGTAAAATCACTTAAAAATTCACTGTTACATGTCTAATATGTTATGTTTGCAGAATATGTTATCATTTTTTAAAAAAATCTTATTTTCGTGTTTAGAGTACAGAAACTTTAAATAATTCCCAATCCATACCGCTCCAATGCCAAAGGTTGCAACGCCTTGAACGGTCCTTTAAAAGGAATTTAATGCTTCAGGGTGGTTATTTGATTATACATGTCGTAAAAACCAGGTTGAAAATTCAATTGAAAACATTGTGGAAAATGATGCCATTGCCATAATGAGCAATGTTCATTTTTCAGAATGTTTTCTACACATTTAAGTTCTCGTTCCAAACCCTTCCATTCCATTTCGCTCAGCTTGCTTATTTTATGCTGCTCATTTTATTACAGAATAGAGAAGAATATGCCTTTAAATAGGATCTTAGCTCATCTAAGTTATCATAGGATAGTAAAACCACATTTTACCTCGAATATTTTTCACAAGAAAATATTAGGTGGAGTGAAAGGAAGCAATGTGTAAACAGAAGCATAATAGATCTGAAATTTTAATTTGCAGCATTAAGCTGGAACTGTTTCATTCTTGCAACAGCACGATTTGAAGATATCAAACATTAATGTTAGTCAGAGATATCTGATTCGCAGTTTTGACATATAAACTCTTGCCTCCAAAACTCTTTTGTATGGGGAGGAAGTCAGAATAGCAGACGATTCTGTTTTTCTTGCGCGTTTTGTCTGCCCAGACCGCTTCAGCACAGGTAGTGGGGATATGGTATGTATCAATTCCGTTACATTACCCTCGGAACCGGTAGGTTTGATTCGTTTCAAGCCTTGCTTTCAAAAGACAATCATAATGTTCAACATCTTCCCCAATCCGATTATATTGCACATACAGTGGATCAGTCATCAACCCGTCATTGGTGCCATATTCGGAAATAGTTGTTCCGTTAGTGTCTAATACGTAAATTGGTCGCTGAATCACTTTGCATGTATTTAAGACCTCAATTTCTCCAGGCATAGATAGAGGATACTCCATACCAATGGGAGACATCGGTCAGTTATCTCCCTTTAATACTCTCTACATCTAGCTAGGTCCTATCATTGGGTTTCCTCTGTTTTTATCATTGGTTTCTTTGCACTGGATGGTGCACTTATAATTGCATTTTCTTGGCCAACTGTTATTAGATTGAAACAGTAATTCCATATTTGTTTTCTTTAAACACTGCTATGTAAATGTTCTCTTTTGAATCATCACTTTAATTAACACATTTATGATTAATGTGTACAGAGTAATTGCAATATCTCATTGCGAAATAGCGATAAAGACAAAGGATTATAACTTAAAGGACCTACCAACTATTTCGTCTACCTTGGTCTTTATCTGACAAGGGAGATAATATAATTAACACTAATGTCCCTCATTATTCTTTCTTGTAAAGATGGATATCGTATGTGTGTCGGCAAGTCCGCATTTACTGCGTCACCTTGAATGTGTTCATAGGTCTGTATGTGCTCACACATATACGCAATAACCTTTAAGCGCAATTCATCTGCCGAACTTCTTTCCATGATCTCAAGTAGTGGATTTACCAACTTTCCGTCTTCATCACGTTGAGAAACTTGTAACTTCAGGTTCATCCCAATCACTAGGCTTCGAAAAAGACAACGCCCATCCCCAAGAGTATGCATGAGCTGAAAACTGTTTGGATCATGTGTTGGGGTTTTCTCTGCGTAGCTGGTTTGGTCGTTGTTCAACGGATGGTAAGGTTCTGTTGGTATCACATTTGTAGGTCTTCTATTCCGCAGCCCTTCATCATGACCCTCAATTCCTTCGGATATATCAGCTGTTGCTGTAACAGTATTTCCGGTAGATGAAGCTGATAGTTCAGCAATTTTCTCGGTAGAAATAGGTGCATCTGTATCTACAGGACTAGTGGTGCTTTCCTGGTGACTGGGGCCCTGTTTCTCATTTTCAGATGACTCAAAGTCAAGAACAGTAGGCGCAGTGGCGGTTGCTGTAGATATATTTTGTTTTAATTTGTTGTTGTTTTTGTTTGTTGATGTTGTTGCTGTATAAGTGGTATAAGTAGGAATAGTAATGGTTATTGTTGGTACCGTAATAGTAGGTGTATGCGTAGTAGTGGTAGATGGCAGTGTGGTTGATGTTGTGAATTGTGCTGGCATTCTTGTGCTTGCTGTCGGTATAATGGTGGTTGATGTAGGAGCATACAAGGGACGGTTGTTTGCTTGTTCGATTGTTACTATAGGCGTCATTGTGTTAGTTTATAGTCTATACCATTTTCTTATTAGCTCATTTTGAAGAAAGCTGGCAACTTTTTTAATCACTCTGGAGTCCGCTTCCTGAATCAAACTCACCAGTACTGAGTGCCCATGGGAAATGTTCTACGAGAGCGTTCACCGACCGAGGATTGAACCCGGGACCTCTACCTTTGAGCGTCTGTTACTGTATAGATATTTGTTGTTGATAAGAGTTTAGATGTGGTAAATACAAGAATGATTGTTGTTGTTGTTGTTTTTGTCGGAGATATACGTGCTGTTGTAGGTGCAGTACTTCCGCAATACTTGGAGGTGGCATGTATGGTAATGGTACTTGTAGGCGTAAAAGTGGTAGTTGTCGGTGTTGCTGTGATGTTTGATCGCTTAATTGTGTTCCGCTCACCTGAGCACGAAATGCTCGATTCACCATATGTCCGATGTCTGTTCGTCGTTAATATTTTTAAAAAATCGTCTTGTCTGAAGCCCTTGATAGTTGGTTAGTATGTAGCACCATATAGTGATCCTTTACAAAGATTGTCAAATGTTGCCATAGGGGTCAAATCTGGCCACGCCCCAGTGGTCAAACGTTTCCTATAGACTTGTATATGAAAATCTTCTTGTCTGCAACTGCAAGGCACATACCTTTGATATGTGGTATGTAGCAACATAGTATATGTAGTTGTCTTTTACCGACACTGTTCAAATTAGGCTCCGATCCCTTTGATTCTTTTGTGGGAAATTCAGGCGCCCTGTGCATTAAAGAAATGATGGAAATAAGTTATCATGAATAAGAAAATAGGATGTGCAATGATAGGCTGGTTCCTGAACTTTATCAATACTTTCCGATGATGTATCTTCCACCAATTGGCTCAACGTGTATGTGTGCAGGTAACTAGTGTCCTGGGGTGAATGTTGTATGTAGTAAAGGTGCCGTGCCCGGACACGCATTGGTATGTGGACACGTGTTTTAACCGCACCAAGCGTATTGTGCTCTCTTGTTATCAGGGAATGGTGCGGACTCTGATGAGCCTATGCAGACGTGCATGTGTCATGTTCACCTACATTTGATCCGTCCCACGAGAAAACCTACAGTGTTGACTCTACGTAAAGTATTGACCCGGAGCATCCTAAGCATGCCGCGCAGGCTAACCCGGACAGACACTTTTCGTCTCTTGTGGATTTTCTATTTCATGAATCATTACTTTGTACCTATATCCCCCTAAGGCGGAATGTGTCGGCCCGGATTAGCCTGCGCGGTACCCGCAGGCTGATCTAGGTCGATACATTACGCAGAGTCCATAATTTAGGTTTTCTCACGGAACGGCTCATTTATCCTTGTGGTTAAAACATCAGCTTTCGGGAGGTCGACTATCATTGGCGACAGTCCGCCCCGTTAGCCGCCAGCTAGTGTAAACGCGTTACGAACTGCCTACTAGCCAAACATCTGACAACACGGATATGACTCATGCAGTAACGAATACAATTCAGTATACAAAAGTGTCTCTTAAGTCAGATATGGCGGGCCCCATTCAATACAGTTAACACTATAATAAATAACGCTTCAATTTTCACTGTTGAACTCTACTTCTCATGGTTACGCATTTAAACGCATCTGCAGCAGACAAGTTTTCCCAATAATTCCATTCTCACCTAATAGAGATTTTCCACATTAATGCCTAGATGTGTGCAAACCCTTTTACTACAGAGAACGTGTTACTAAGAGATGGGGTCCTGATTCGATTGCTTTAATTAAACATATGTTTTATCAATTCAGGTTTACGCCGTTTTCCACAGTCTATTAGTTACATTACGACAACAAAACACTTATTTCAGGTCCTTGAGTAACTAATCAGTTATAGGCTTCACCATGCCTGCCTCCTGCCTTGAAAACACATGAGAAAAATAATTCAATATTCACACATTTGACCAAGGTCAAAGTGAATGTTCTAACGTTCCCCCAGTGGATTTTGGTTATGTGTACTATAACAGTCATATAATTAAAACACTGCACACAACGGCGTAAATTGATTGATTGATTGGGTTGTAACGCCGTTTTCAACGCTGTTTCAGTAAGACAACGCGGCCAGTTCACTTGTCCATGTGCATCCTGGTTTCTCAAACCATTACTCCGCACAACAGTACTTTCAAGCAACTGGCTGCTTTTCTACCTAGAAAGTTAGCCCATTGTCCGTAAGCCCGACACAAAACACCGATAAGTATAATCCCTCTTTCGGAGATAAATTCCCGGTAAGGGTGAGCCCATAACCAGACCACTGTTTATTATATTGACAAGAACATCCAATGAGATAGCTATGAGTGTCTCCCCCATTCCTGTTAGAAGAAAAGAAAATTATCTAAATCTATTAATACCACTATATCAGTAATAGCCAGCCAATTTCTTTCTCATAGGAACCCATTCACTCAAGAATTGCTTTAGTCTCCATTCATGTCTGTATGGAAGCCAATTGATTGGCTGGAAACTTTGCACCGGTTCCAGATCTAAATCACGCCACACAAAAACCGAGCCTCATGTGTTTTTGTTTTTTTAAATTGAATGCAATGTATTACGATCAAATTTCTACACGTGCTTTCGCGTTTTTTGGTCTTACATCCGTTCTCCATAAACTACCAGGATGCACGTCGCGCGGCTAGATGATTAGCAGTTAAAAACCCGATCAGACTGCGCGGAGTTGGATGCTGATCTGAATGTTTGCTGGTTGCGAAGTCCCGTGGGTCGATTGTCATGTGACCTGGCTAAAATGTTAACACTCAACTTGCCTTAATCGATTGTAAAATAGTATTGATTAATGTGTAAGTACTTCGTATATCAGTTATGATTCTTTATACGATTTCCTATTTTCTTGAATTAACCCTTTCAGTGCCGAATTCCCTGAAGTAGACTCTCCCATGTTCAAAATAGGATCACTCCATGTTTCATGTAATGATAGTCTTGGAATATTGGGATATTTAAACGGCAAACAATGCTGAATTCAGGTCAGACAGCTCGATTCGAACTGACTCACTTAAATCTGTATTGTTTGCAAGAACCTCAATTGTGCAGTTGACGTTTAATGAGTTAACACTATTTTAGCGTTTTGTTTTATTTTTTTTCAAACCCAATTATCTGAGGAATTAATACGTTTCCTGCAATGTATAAGGAGACATTCGTTTTACATAGAATAGGTCCGAATATTCCAACTTTCCCACATACAACACAAAATTGAACAAATCTCAATAAATGAGAGTTTAACTATTAAACAGAGTTGAAAATAGTGTGGCATAAGGAGAAATTGGTCGTTTTGAGCAATTTCTTCTTTAGCCATAATGTTTTTAAAAGTCGTCTCTTGCATATATATCAGAAAGCATATATATGTTGTAAAGGGTTAAATGTTTGGAAAGGATTCGTATATGACTCACAAGTAAACACTAAATAACGTGGCTACTGGAATAAATATTCCGGGGAAATAATATTTCATTTCAATATCATTGGATTATAAAAAGAAAACGACAAAAATGCCATAACTGCACACTGCAATTAAAGTCATAAGTGTTAAGTAGCATGTTAATTCGTACTAATACCCAGTTTGCAATTGAAACCATTTTGTTGCAACTTACTTCTTGGGCTTCAAGAAAAATGTCAACAACGAAAACATTTCACTGTGTACCGGCTCTGTTTGTCTTATCGAAACCAATCCCATAGACAGAAATTTGATTAACTGAGAAAGATCATTCATAAAGTTGAGGATGCGTTATTCGACCTTCATGTCAGAGGGATTCCAAATGATTTCGATATCCTAGACTAGCAATCAGCGATAGACTCTTGCTGGTTATATTCGAGCCTATCAGAGTTATCATAAATACTTAGATAGCAACGTTCTTTGTAGTTTAGTTACTATGAGCCGTCCCGCGAGAAAAAACAACATTGTGGACTCTGCGTAAAGTATCGACCCGGATCAGCTTAAGCATGCCGCGCAGGCTTACCCGGGCAAACACTTTTCGCCTCTTGTGGATTTTCTGTTTCAGGAATAACTACTCTATACATCTATCCCCCTAAGACGGAATGTGTCGGCCGGATCAGTCTGCGCGGACAGCGCAGGCTGATCTGGTCGATACATTACGCAGATGTCTATCGCCGCAGCTGCATTTTGGACTCTGCGTAAAGTATCGACCCGGATCAGCCTAAGCATGCCGCGCAGGCTTACCGGGACAGACACTTTTCGCCTCTTGTGGATTTTCTGTTTCAGGAATAACTACTGTATACATCTATCCCCCTAAGACGGAATGTGTCGGCCAGATCAGTCTGCGCGGACAGCGCAGGCTGATCTGGTCGATACATTACGCAGATGTCTATCGCCGCAGCTGCATTTTGGACTCTGCGTAAAGTATCGACCCGGATCAGCCTAAGCATGCCGCGCAGGCTTACCCGGACAGACACTTTTCGCCTCTTGTGGATTTTCTGTTTCAGGAATCATTACTCTATACCTCTATCCCCCTGAGACGGAACGTCCATAATGTTGGTTTTCTCGCGGGACGGCACACATTATGAGCGGCGTCACAGATACATTAGCCTTTTCATACATCTCTTACATCTAGCCGGATTTCACAAAGTCGAGTCTTTCTTGTTGAAAATAAAATTGGAACACTCCATTGTTCGTCCAATGGGAAATGTGGTAACAATTTTATATCTCAGTGGCAAACAATACAGATTTCAGGAGAGACAGCTCGTTATGAGCTGTCTCACCTGCATCTGCATTGTTTGCCAATATGTTTAATTGCCTTTGACAACGAAAGGGACGAGAAAGGGTCGGCGAGTCAGAGCATTAGAAATATTTCACGGTAAACCTTCATATTCCGCACTTTGCTAGTTTGTACAGGGAGCCTGTTGTCTAGTGGTTAACACGCTGGACTGTCAATCCATAGGTCCTTGATTCAAATCCCGGTCTTGGTCCTTGAAATAACTGAGGTGCTTTGATGTGTCTTCTACTCAACTATAGGTCAAGCACTGTTCCTTTCCAGGATACATGGCCTCGCGTGTATCGATGCTATACACTCAGCACTGTAAATAACTAGGTGAAATAGCTAGGGTATCGCACCGGATACATTTGTATCTGATTATGTCGCTGGTAGGTGCTTATACTTGATACATTATACACATTCAAAGGGCCTATATAAGCTAAAAAACGTATGCTCAATCAGAGTCTCGTCAACTTCATTACATAACATGTAGGTATAATTCAGGTTCGTCGAGAGAAGAATGTAGATACAACTGAGTCGCATCGACCGACTAATGATGATACAATTAGGTCGCATCGAGAAAATAATCTAGATACACTTGAGTCGCATCGAGAGAAGAATATAGATCCAATTGAGTCGCATCGAGAGAAGAAGGTAGAAACAATTGAGTCTCATCGAGTGAAGAATGTAGATACAATTGAGTAGCGCCAAGAGAACAATGTAGAGACATTTGAGTCTCACCGAGTGAAGAATGTAGAAACAATTGAGTCTCACCGAGAGAAGACTGTAGATACAATTGAGTCTCATCGAGAAAAGACTGGTGATACAATTGAGTCTCATCGAGAGAAGACTGTAGATACAATTGAGTCTCATCGAGAGAATAATATAGATACAATTGAGTCTCATCGAGAGAAGACTGTAGAAACAATTGAGTCGCATCGAGAGAAGACTGGTGATACAATTGAGTCTCATCGAGAGAAGACTGTAGATACAATTAAGTCTCATCGAGAGAAGACTGTAGTTACAATTGAGTCTCATCGAGTGAAGAATATAGATACAATTGAGTCTCATCGAGAGAAGACTGTAGATACAATTGAGTCTCATCGAGAGAAGACTGTAGATACAATTGAGTCTCATCGAGAGAAGACTGTAGATACAATTGAGTATCATCGAGAGAATACTGTAGATACAATTAAGTCTCACCGAAAGAGAAGACTGCAGATACAATTGGGTCTCATCGAGAGAAGACTGTAGATACTATTGAGTCTCACCGATAGAAGACTGTAGATATAATTGAGTCTCATCGAGAGAAGACTGTAGATACAATTGAGTCTCATCGAGAAAAGACTGTGGATACAATTGAGTCTCATCGAGAGATGACTGTAGATACTATTGAGTCTCATCGAGAGAAGACTGGTGATACAATTGAGTCTCATCGAGAGATGACTGTAGATACAATTGAGTCTCATCGAGAGAAGACTGGTGATACAATTGAGTCTCATCGAGAGAAGACTGTAATAAGGAGATGCCTATTTTAACATTATATTGAATGGTATATTAGTTAACCTATCTTGGCGTCTATACCAGTCCTTTATCAAGAGCTACATACTCATGTTTTGATACATATTTAGCGTCTCTCTTGTAACAATATTTAGCTGATCGACCTCAACAGTGTTAAAGACAATCAAAGTACTGAAGTACTGGTAACGAATTATTTTGAAAATTAATTAATAATTACATTATGTTTTTTGTTTGTTTTAAACTTGCTTTAAAACTTAGTAGTTTTTAGACAATCTAGTCTATTTCATGATTATAAATAATCTTTGTCCATATATATTTTAAAAGAGACATCTGGAAATGTTAAATATATACTGTAATATACTGGGTGTATACGGATAAGTGTGAAAATGTATGGGTAAAACATTTTTTTATTTAAAATAAATAAACATGCATAATGTAGTAGCATAACGGACAAAATATGCTAGTCGCACTGTTGCATACTACGTCTTTTTCAAAACATTCCTTACTTTATCATTTCAGTAAAAACTTAAAATCACAAAATTTGGAAGCAATATAGTAAATATTGAGATAATGTAATTTTGCTCATATTTTTTAAAGCTTGTTACATGGTTTGTTTATTAACCCTTTCCCACATACAACACATCTGCAGCAGACGACTTTGAACATATCTTTGCAAACAAATATAAAGCTCTCTATAATGGAGGTAAAATACAAAGGGGAAGAAGATATTATGGGAAAATTGGAACTGCTTGCATTGAGCAAGTTCTACTTCAGTCAAAATGTGTTCTAAAGATGTCTACAGCAATGTCATCAGAAAGCCTCTACATGGGGTAAAGCAGAGTTTTACACCAGTACAAAATGTTGGGAGTCCTTGGGATGCAGTCATGTAAAATTAGGGAGTCCCTCCCTAAAAAACAGGGGTCCCAATACATACATGATACGGGGCCAAATGTTTATTGTTATATTATGTGTAAGCTGTTGTTATACATATTCATGATTATTATGATTTATCATAAATATGTATAAAACAGCTTATGAATTTAAAATGTATTATCAAATTTAATTTATGCTACTTTGGCACAGTAATGATATTGCTAAGCTTTTTTTTTCTTTCTCACAATTTGTGTACTTTTTGGTATCTTAAATAAAGGAAAAGAAAAATGCTGATTGTTTAAGTTTTTTTAATTACTGGAATTTTCTAACTTTCTTTCCAATATTCTCCGAAACTGACGTACTTTCATTGCAATATTTCTCCTCAACTTCTAATTCGGGCTTTCTTTTTCCCCATATCGACCGCAAATCCGTTTGTTTTGACATATTAGCGTCAAGCGTATCGAATAGTTTTCGGACGTGTAAAAATAGCGATAGCTTCGAAGATAGTGTTTTCCTCCGACGACGATTGGTCAATTCATGTCACGTGTGTACTCCAGAGCTCGCATAATGAGATTCCTAATTCTATTATTAGAAGCAGGGAAAACCAGCTTTTTAACATTTGATGGATGTATAATATATTCTGGGCTAGAATTTATGTTCGCATATTCGCGAATTGCAAATTTCAATTTGCGGGGTGAGATTTCAGCCACTAGCATATTATTGCCAGTGAAATTGTTGGACCGAAATACTACGCATTTCTAATCGTCGATCTTTTATGACGTTATTCCATTTCAATTGATAAATGTCTCGCGCACATGCCAATTCAAAGACCCCAATATTGGTGACGTTTACTGCATACATTGAGAACAACAAGTTTTAATTTACATATCGCAAATACGATTGGCTGGAATAGTCACGTGTTTATTTGGTTTCCCAAATTGTATTTTTATCTACAGATATCTATGATTGGCTGGAATAGTCACGTGTATATGTTTGATTTCCCAAAATATTTTTTCTCTACGGAGCTTGTATACGATGACTAGATCTAGTTATATTGTACTTTACTTTTTTAATATGATCTTTTTACAGGCATGCGTCCGATGGGACTCAATTTTAATTTTTTCAGGGATTCCGGTTTATCATTTTATGCGTATTAGACGCAGAAATGCGCGTCCCGTAAAACCCTGCATGGTTCTTCAGCATGGGTTCGACTTCCGTTAACTACGTCACTCACTAGTGAATGGGCATATAATTAAAAATTCATACGCTTGCCGACAAATGAAATATATATGCATTTACTGTTAATTTGATATTTTCTAGAGAATTGATTATCTATGTTGATTCGATAGTATAAATATGACTTCACTGTATTGAAAAAACACGTAGAAGTCATTTTAATATCGATAAAATACTAGGACTATTTAGGTGCAGCTAATGTGTATTCTAAGCGGAAGTGTAGTTTAACCGTGACTTCCGCCAAAGCAACACGATCGCGTTAACCGCATTATTTTTTGAGAAAAAATAATTCGTTAAAAATGGAAAAAGAAGAAATAACTCAGTTTGAACAATTCATCTCATACTTAGAAAAAATATTACCGTTTGCCAGACAGACAACACTATTATTGTCCTTTTTTTAAAAAATCAGAGCCGATGTCTGATATCAAAAGGACTTAACTTGTTCCCACACACAACAATTAAGCGGTAGAATACTAGAAAAACTATTTAGACAAACTTATGGGGAAAAAACTCGATACATTGTTGTAGAATTGCTAAATAGATTGTAAACATCGTGACTGGGGGAGTAATTGCTCATATCGATGGTTTGAAATGTCAAATGTCTGTTTTTGTGAAAGTGTTGACTTTCATATGTTGAGACTTACCCTTTGGCTGAATTCAAAAGAAGACTCTTTCTTGTTCAAGTCGGGGAAGTCCATATTACATGTTTTAAAAGTTTTTGAATATTTTGATATCTAAAAGGCAAACCATGCTGATTACAGGTGAGACATCTCGTTACGAGCTGTCTCACCTGTAATCAGCATGGTTTGCACGATCCTCAATATCGTTGATAGAGTTAACGGATATAGATATATGTGCGTGACTTCTGGTATATGATGTCAATGCCATCTGAAGCTATCAAACCTTTCTCGCCTACGAAAAAAATGCAGCGGACGAATTTGAACACAAACAGTTGAAATTCTATATACATATTAGTATTACTCGTTAATAAAATTCAGAGCTGAGACCTTTACATCAAAAGAAGAGAGTTCTCATAATGAACAATGGCCCTTTGTCATGATGTTTTCTAAACAAGTCTGCTGCAGATGCGTCAACTACGTCTGGTAGAAGGGAAGGATTGAACCGCCCCTTCAAGAGCTTTGACGTATTAGAAGTATTTTTTTTGTTTTCAATTACCATTGGTAACCCATTTAATTCCCCGTAAATAAGTATGTTATGGGTCGGGGTCTACCAATCGCACACTGTACCCATCGCACAATAATCAATGTGTAGGCCATCTCACGAGACAATCAACCCGGATCAGCCTAAGCATGCCACACAGGCGTAACCGGATATACACTTTTCGCCTCGTGTGGATTTTCTGTTTCAGGAATCACTACTATATCTATCCCCCCCTTAGACGGAATGTGTCGTCCGGATCAGTCTGCGCGGTCAGCGCAGGCTGATCTGGTCGATACATTACGCAGATGTGTATCGCCGCAGCTGCATTTTGGGGCATTTTTTAGAAAAGAATGTGAAGGCACGTGCCTACAGTGCCTAAAGGGAGCTACGCCCCTGGTATACTACTGGAGACTACTGTAGACTATTTACATTTCAAAGCGAATCATGATGCGGACAAATATTGGTTAATAAATGGAACAAATGAAAATGTAATTTGAGAAAGAAATGGAAGGAAATATTGTTTTGGAAATAGAAATCACCTTTATATATGAGCCATTCCACGAGAAAACCAACGTTATGGTTTCTGCCTAATGTATCGATCCAGAACAGCCAGCGCAATCAGCGCAAGCTAATCCGGGCCGACACATTCCGTCTCAGTCAGGGGTATAGAGGTATAGAGTGTTGACAGAAAATCCACAGGAGGCGAAAATGGTCTGTCTGGATTTGCCAGCCTGGCATGCCTAGGCTGATCCGGGTCGATGCTTTACGCAGAGTCCATGAAGTTGGTTTTCTCGTGGAATGGCTCATATGAAGAGGTGATTTCGATTTCGAATACTAGCGACAGTGTTCCAAGGTCGTTCATTGTGCAGAGGCGTACACTTATGACAGATTTAGCCTCTCCCACAAACATCAAAACCATAAAAGACGACTTTGAAAATTATCTAGGACCAAATATTGACTAAATATTGAAGATATCTATAAATGCAAGAATGACTAATTGATAGGTTTGAAAACATTGTTTCAAAGTGGTTGCTCTTTAATAGTAATTTCCCGTTTTGCCTAAATGTTTTAAGCAATCTACTTCTGCATATGTGTCAAAATGCGTTTTCATGAGGTAAATGGGTGACCAATGATATATTATTTTAATTTGATACATTTCTCTTTTTTTTTTCTCCAATTAGCTGAAGAATAATAACCCTTCATATTCATAGAGACATTTATACCACTGTTGAGGACATTTTTTTTTAAAACAGTGTACGATAATCTCCGAATTATTTGACAGGGAAGGGTGGAGCTTAACCCTTCCCACATATAGACGTTTTCTGCCGCATAATCAGCAGACGACCTTTGAAAACATTGTGAGAAAAGCAGAAATTGTAAAAAAAGAGAAATTTCTCTTTTTGCGACAATGTTTTCAACTCCATTCAATATATTCAATATATTATTAACTTTCATTGTAAGAGATTTGTTCACATTTTTGCCAAGACGTTTGACATCTGCTACATATGGGTTGTATGTGGGAAAGGGTTAACAGTTGTAGTTGACTTCTGCGTGTCCAAATTCGGGAAAGACGGATTTTCCCCAAAGTTAATCGTAAATACCGCTCGAAATCAAACTTGTATTTGCAGTTGTCACTAAACACGCACGACTAATCAGTCTACCATAACAGATAACAGATACATGTACGATAACGTCCCTCCCATTTAGCGCTGTATTCCAACAGTAGACATCTCAATGTTCAAAAATCGGGGGAATCTATATTTCATGTCACAAGAGTTTTTGGAATATTTTGATAACTAAAAGGCAAACAACATGCAGGAACTGTCAATCAGTTGTACCAACTATCTTTCGAAAAGATACGTTAAAGTCCCTCCCAACTTCATTGAAATCTGACAAAAAGACTTCGCTGTGAGTAAATTGGCAGATTCGTTGTATGTGTGATAGGGTTAAACAAATATTAGCCTAACGGTACAAATGTTATCGAAAAGAAAAAATATGAATCAGCTTTGTTTTCATGATAAACCAACATTTATGGAATTTCAAGACTCGACCATCAGCAGTTCATACGGTATTGCATGATTTACAAAAAGACGTTACCAGAAAATGTGCGCAAGCATAGATAGTAATGGATTGCCTCCTTGCCGCCAAGGGTTGCTGGGGTAGCACTGATAGTTTAACAGAATTTTGACTCACAGGCAGAAACCTTTCTGACCCCTCTGCTGCAGAAGACTTTTGAAAACACTGTGTTTGCCGCCATATTTTCAACTCTATTTAATAGTAAAACTCTCAATTATTGAGATGTTTCATGTGTTTGTCAATGGATTGTACAAAAGGCTTAACAATATATAGTAATGGCTTCCTACCTTGCCGCTCAGGGTTGCTGGTATGACATTACGACGGAGTAAGGATAAATCATCGTACTTGTAAATTACCAAGGCAGAGTCGGGATATAATCGTCATACATTGTGACATAAATAGGCTGACATCCTCCTGCGAGTCTTTTCTTATTTGCAAAACAATTGACAAAACTGGTGCGCTTTTAATAGTTTTAGTTCTCTTTGTATTCGTTTATGGCTGTTTGAAAATAGTAGTTCAGTTATATCACAACTTATGGCTGTTTTTAAACAGTAGATCAGTTTTATTTAATGCTAAACGATGAGATACTGAGTTCTATCAGTGAGATATAATCCATATCAACCACACTGTGAGTGATATAGATATGACGTCATTTTCCTAGTTTCCGGTCATGTTATATTACACACGTTGTATACATAAAGAAATACGTAATGGGTATATTACTGTATTAGATCGGATCATGTGATAAAAACCTTATCTTATCTATACCCATGTATAAATCCGTATTCCTTAAATTCAACAAATCGGACTTATTGTCATTGTCTGACATTGTGTAGTAAATAAATATATTCACACAGATTCGTCCGTGTGTAAACCGGTACGAAGACATCAAATAGTTCCATTATTTCATCATCAATTATCATAAAATAAAAAGAAAATTTGATTGTTTTGAGTGGATATGGAATATATTTCAACTCGAAGTGATACAATTTTAACATTTATTTAATTGTATCACCTCTCGATGAGATATGTTCCATATCCACTCAAAACAAACAAATATCCTCTATATGTCACAACGACTGAATATTTATTTATCCCTTTCCCTCATACAGCAATTCTGCAGCAGACGACTTTGAACGTATTTTGTCAAAAAATAGAAAATCTCCATAATTGAATGGATAACATATGACAAAAAGTGGATACATTGACCATTAGTACTGGTAAATTACCATGGAAACGAGGTGATATGGATAAACTGACCATTAGTACTGGTAAATTACCAAGGAGACGAGGTGATATGGATTTAACTTACCATTAGTACTGGTAAATTACCATGGAAACGAGGTGATATGGATAAACTAACCATTAGTACTGGTAAATTACCACGGAAACGAGGTGATATGGATAAACTGACTATTAGTACTGGTAAATTACCACGGAAACGAGGTGATATGGATAAACTAACCATTAGTACTGGTAAATTACCATGGAAACGAGGTGATATGGATAAATTGACCATTATTACTGGTAAATTACCATGGAAACGAGGTGATATAGATAAACTGACCATTAGTACTGGTCAATTACCATGGAAACGAGGTTATATGGATAAACTTACCATTAGTACTGGTAAATTACCATGGAAAAGGGGTGATATAATTGAAATCCTGTTAAAATCGGCGTAAAATACTATTCAAAAAAAGCAAACAATACCAGCGTAGTGCGGAGAATAGGGGAAGTAACCATGGAGACAACACAATCCAATGTTATGGTATTTGCTAAATCTCGTCCGAATTAGACCAAACTACTTCGTTGTACGTATATAGTATATAACGACACGGCATAAACATCCTCTAGAACTGACCATTTACACTTAAATATTCATGAGCAGGTGCTCGTTGTTTATCCAATGAAATCGCAGGCTATAACGACACGGCATAAACATCCTCTAGAACTGACCATTTACACTTAAATATTCATGAGCAGGTGCTCGTTGTTTGTCCAATGAAATCGCAGGATTTTAGACCACATGAATTGTATGCGACCATTTGATTGGCTGACGCAAATGTCAATCTGAGTCGCCATGTATGAGTCAGTCATCAGATTTATGTACGAGAAAGCGAAGTAAATGTTGTTGCTTTTTATAAGAATGAGTATTTGCTGCAAATGTACGTAATAATTGACCAACACATCCATGATATATTACCCAAATTGGGACTGAGGGGATCGAGATCTAAACTGGGAGTCAATGATTAAAGGTTGTTTTCTTCCTCGAGCTCGTATGAAAATACTTTTCTCTTAATTGTCTTAAATATATCTGACATTCACAGTTCTTTATAATTTGTTATGTTATTCAAAGACTTATGTCTGATGTTAATCATGCTCCAATTAATGTCAAATTGGGAATATAGATTTTGATTAGAAAATCCTTCCCATCATTACAATTTGTTAGTGCAATTATATTTTATTCTTAATAACTGTTAAAGGAACTGTGCACGGAACTACTTTAAAAGGATTTATATGTTGTCATTAGTCGGTTTAATAGCAATTAAACAATCGGAATGATTCGGCTGAACTCGTCCAACTAAGGGTAGTGACTCACTGTCTGGTGATGCGGTTTAAAACTGTCACTAAATTGACATGTAGAACATACCCGACACAACAGCCATATTCATTCTGATTTGATTAGAACCGGAGCGTTTATATACATGTTTATCACATAAAGCCCTCAGTGTGAGTGTCAAAATCCCATTACATATATATAATAATATGACACTTCTAGCTTGGTTTCCATTTTAACGCTCAAGTATTTGTTACATCTCGGAAACCAAACATTGTAAATGACGTCACGTCAGCGGTTTGACGTTATAACGTAAGTCACTTTGGCGCCAAATCCGGCAAATGTCATGTACATTTTTTTCAAAATACGCTTCATAAATCACTTTATGTGATAAATAGAATATCTCATTCGTGTTGGTTCGAACTCACAACCACTGGATTGCCAGCCCGCGTCGCTTCCGACTGAGCTACCGGGGCTCGTTATAAAACGAAGAGCCTTCACCTATCGTAACCAGCCCGCAGCGAAGAAGATAATTTGTCCAGGTTTGACAGCCAAACTTGATTGGACGAGATAAATCGTAGTGGGAGGAGGACTGACGAGCCAGAAATAAGACTGTAACCCTTTGTCATTGCAGACGTGAATTATGGAAAGCTGCCTAGTTAAAATCCTTTTCTCACACATCATTATAGAGATACGTCTATAAAAAGAAAACATGTGATAGATTTGAATACCTCTGGGGAAGGTTAACAAGTGTTGGCTTCGAGCAATGATTACCCCTTGAATATGCATTTATCTTATGGTTTTATAAGTCGTCTGCCGCAAAAGAAAACGACGTTGATTTGTTGTTAGTAATAGCGTTAAGTTGGAATCGATTCTCGTCTGCGGAATCTCATTCACTCTCTCGTCTGCCACTGAAAAATGGAACGTTTATATCAATACTCATAAACTAAAAATATAATAAACCCTGTACACGATACGATATTTGTTCCAATAGTTTGCTATTAAAACATGGGAGATAAAAAAGGGTGAAATTCCTCGAATGAAGGAAATGTTGGAGGACAGCGGTGTGGAAGTAGAACATCGGCATCTCGTATCAAAGGTACCGGTGTTCGAACTCCATGATCGACGGGTTCTGCATTTAACATACAAACGGCGCAAGTACTGAACAGGGTTTTAATAGGATGAAAGTTTGTTTCGAAATCGATGTCAAAATAATGAAGTGTAAAGTAAGCATTATTGTTAAAGACGACTTTTTTCTGCTTTTGAACAAATGCTCCCTTTTTCGCAATGCTCAATTTATTGTAAGGCCAAACTCCATCACTGTAGTGTCTTATTTGATTTTATTATGTGCCCGTCCGTTTAAAATGTCAGAGGAGAAATTATGAACACATTTACCGTCATGTTCTAACCTCTGTTTCCCCCACGATACTTACAAGTTATAACATAATTTCGTGTGGCATCTACAAGCAACTCAGCTACAGGCAACTCAGTTACAATCAACTCAGCTACAGGCAAGTAAGCTACAGGCAACTCAGCTACAGGCAACACAGCTACAGGCAACTCAGCTATAGGCAACTCAGCTACAATCAACTCAGCTACAATCAACTCAGATTAAGGCAACACAGCTACAGGCAACTCAGCTACAGGCAACTCAGCTACAAGCAACTCAGCTACAGGCAACTCAGCAACCATCATGTCAGTGACCAACAACTTAGCTACAAGAGCAACTCAGCTACAATCAACTCAGCTACAAGCAACTCAGCTACAAGCAACTTAGCTACAAGCAACTCAGCTACAGGCAACTCAGCTACAAGCAACTCAGCTACAAGCAACTCAGCTACAAGCAACTCAGCTACAGGCAACTCAGCGACAAGCAACTCAGCTACAAGCAACTCAGCTACAGGCAACTCAGCAACCATCAAGTCAGTGACCAACAACTTAGCTACAAGCAACTCAGCTACAAGCAACTCAGCTACAAGCAACTCAGCTACAAGCAACTTAGCTACAAGCAACTCAGCTACAAGCAACTCAGCTACAGACAACTCAGCGACAAGCAACTCAGCTACAGGCAACTCAGCGACAAGCAACTCAGCTACAGGCAACTCAGCTACAGGCAACTCAGCTACAGACAACTCAGCTACAGGCAACTCAGCTACAGGCAACTCAGCTACAAGCAACTCAGCTACAAGCAACTCAGCTACAGGCAACTCAGCTACAGGCAACTCAGCTACAAGCAACTCAGCTACAGGCAACTCAGCTACAGGCAATCAGCTACAGGCAACTCAGCTACAGGCAACTCAGCTACAGGCAACTCAGCTACAGGCTACTCAGATACAGGCAACTCAGCTACAAGCAACTCAGCTACAAGCAACTCATCTACAAGCAACGCAGCTACAGGCAACTCAGCTACAAGTAACTCAGCTACAGGCAACTCAGCAACCATCAAGTCAGTGACCAACAACTTAGCGATCAACGCCGTAGCGACCAACACCTTAGCGATTAACAACTTAGCGATCAACAACTTAGCGATCAACAACTTAGCGATCAACGCCGTAGCGACCAACAACTTAGCCACAGGCAACTCAGCGACAAGCAACTCAGCTACAAGCAACTCAGCTACAGGCAACTCAGCAACCATCAAGTCAGTGACCAACAACTTAGCTACAAGCAACTCAGCTACAAGCAACTCAGCTACAAGCAACTCAGCTACAAGCAACTTAGCTACAAGCAACTCAGCTACAAGCAACTCAGCTACAGACAACTCAGCGACAAGCAACTCAGCTACAGGCAACTCAGCGACAAGCAACTCAGCTACAGGCAACTCAGCTACAGGCAACTCAGCTACAGACAACTCAGCTACAGGCAACTCAGCTACAGGCAACTCAGCTACAAGCAACTCAGCTACAAGCAACTCAGCTACAGGCAACTCAGCTACAGGCAACTCAGCTACAAGCAACTCAGCTACAGGCAACTCAGCTACAGGCAATCAGCTACAGGCAACTCAGCTACAGGCAACTCAGCTACAGGCAACTCAGCTACAGGCTACTCAGATACAGGCAACTCAGCTACAAGCAACTCAGCTACAAGCAACTCATCTACAAGCAACGCAGCTACAGGCAACTCAGCTACAAGTAACTCAGCTACAGGCAACTCAGCAACCATCAAGTCAGTGACCAACAACTTAGCGATCAACGCCGTAGCGACCAACACCTTAGCGATTAACAACTTAGCGATCAACAACTTAGCGATCAACAACTTAGCGATCAACGCCGTAGCGACCAACAACTTAGCCACAGGCAACTCAGTGACAAACAACTCAGTGACAGGCAACTTAGCGATCAACGCCGAAGTGACCAACAACTTAGCTATCAACAACTTAGCGATCAACAACTTAGCGATCAACGGCGTAGTGACCAACAACTTAGCTATCAACAACTTAGCGATCAACAACTTAGCGATCAACGCCGTAGTGACCAACAACTTAGCGATCAACGCCGTAGTGACCAACAACTTAGCGATCAACGCCGTAGTGACCAACAACTTAGCGATCAACGCCGTAGTGACCAACAACTTAGCGAGCAACGCCGTAGTGACCAACAACTTAGCGATCAACGCCGTAGTGACCAACAACTTAGCGATCAACGCCGTAGTGACCAACAACTTAGCGAGCAACGCCGTAGTGACCAACAACTTAGCGATCAACGCCGTAGTGACCAACAACTTAGCGATCAACAACTTAGCGATCAACGCCGTAGTGACCAACAACTTAGCGATCAACGCCGTAGTGACCAACAACTTAGCGATCAACGCCGTAGTGACCAACAACTTAGCGATCAACGGCGTAGTGACCAACAACTTAGCGATCAACAACTTAGCGATCAACGCCGTAGCGACCAACAACTTAGCCACAGGCAACTCAGTGACAAACAACTCAGTGACAAGCAACTCAGCGACAAGCAACTCAGCGATCAACAACTCATCTATAAACATGTCAGCGACAAGCAACTCAGCGACAAGCAACTCAGCGACAAGCAACTCAGCGATAAACATATTACCGATCAACAAATTAGCGACACACATCTCAGCGACAAGTAACTCAGCGACAAACAAATCAGTAACCAACACATCAGTAACCAACAAATTAGTAACCAACAAATCAGTAACAAACAAATCAGTAGCCAACAACTTATCGATCAACACCATAGCGATCAACAGATTAGTCACAGGCAGCTCAGTGACCAACAATTAAGAGAGCAACAACTTAGCGACAAACAACTTAGCCACCAATAATTTAGAGACCAACAACTAGGGTCCAGCAACATAGCGACTAGCAATTAAGAGACCAACACTTTAGCGACCAATACCTTAGCGACCAGCAAATTAGAGACAATCAACATAGCAACCAACATCTAAGCGACAAACAACTTAGCAACCAGGGACATATCTATGACCATGTAGCAACCAACAATTTAGAGACCAACAACAAAACGGAACCAACATCTAAACGACCAGCATCTTAGCGACCAACATCTTAGAAACCAACAACTTAGTGACAGGCGACTTATCGATTAACTTCTAAGCAATAGACAAGTAAGGTACCAGCAACAAAGCGACCAGCTACATAGCAACCAGCTACCTAGCAACCAGCAACTTAGCAACCAACATCTCAGAAACCAACAACTTAGTGACAAGCAACTTATCGATTAACATCTAAGTGATAGACAAGTTAGCGACCAGCAACCAGCTTCTTAGCAACCACCAACTTAGCGACCAACATCTTAGCAATTAACAACTACGTGACCAGCAACTAAGCGAACATCAACTTAATAACCAGCAAATATCCAGATCCACTAGCGCCTCAGCTCAATCTGGTCAGATCATTTCCTGTTCGCCATCTTGTCGGGAAATTATCAAGAAAGGATCTAGGTAACGTCTATCACATAAGTCATAACTATGGAACGCCTTTACTGTCTTAGTATGTTGTATTGTATTATACGCAGTACATTTTCATGTATACGAGGTACATGTTTCATTTGACATGGTACATTTTGCATGATATGCAGTGCCTTTTCTGTTATATATGGTGGTTATTTAATAATATACAGTGTAAAGGTGTGTAGATACAGTAGAATATACAGTATTTGGTATGCAAAGAGCGTCATATGCTATACAAACAACCTTATACGCAGTTCAAATGACGAAACATGCGGTGGTATTTTAATTATACGCAGTAGTTTTACCATTATATGCGGTGCATTGTTCATTACGAGGATCATATTTTCCGGCATTCTCCGGAATCATTTCCGGAAATTAGTATGACAGTCCATGTTTTAAAAATATCTACAAATAGAAGTGTACACATGTACACATATGTCGTCTATGCAGACGCTTTTTGAGGCCTGAAGCAGACACTCTTGAACTCATTGTGGCAAAAGGAGAAATTGCTTATGGGAAAAGTATCTCCATTAGCCTCAATGATTTCAAATGTCTCCAATAATTATACTTTCATAAAGATGTTCTATAGTTCTGCCTTAACGTCATCTGATGCATATTGAAAGGATTTAAAAATGAATTAAAACAAAGTGCTATTAAAGGTTACAGCATTATAGTAAAACAACTTTTAATTCCTCAGCAGATTGTGGAATAAAAAGAAATAACTGAAAAAGGGCTTTTTATTATATATATTTGAGTTTGTCTTTGGGAAAAGGTACAATCCGGTGGTATAGTGGTAGAGCTTCCGCCTCGGTTGCGGAAGGCCTCGGGTTCGATCCCTCCCCGGTCGGGTCTTACCAAATGGTAGTAATTGCTGCCCTCCTTCGTGCTCAGGGTTGCGGGGTTAGCATTACGACTGACTAGCCGGTGTCAGTATAAATTGACCAGTAGTACTGGTAACCTACCCAGGAATTGCCGTGATATAATTGAAACATTGTTGAAAGCGGCTTAAAACACAAAACAATCAGGAATCATTTTAGCAACACAATAGGTTCAAATCAGCCTGTTTATTTGCTCTGTCTTATCAGACTATTCACAAGTTGACTGAAGCTTCTAAAAAGCATATGTAAGTAAGTACAAGTAAGATTGAGACTGTATATTTTGATCAGACTGCGAATGAACAGACTGATCTGGTTCTACAATATTCTCAAAGGCGGATTTGTACCCTTTTCCCATGGAAGGGCTTATATAAACTGTAAATGAGCAGTTTTCTAAGAGGAGCCCGGTTGCTCAGTCGGTAGCGACGAATGCTGTTAATCCAGGGGTTGCGAGTTCGAACCAACATTCTTTCCGACGTTTGACAAAATTCATTGGTCTTCCACCAATGGGCTAACCGTCTATGTGGAAAAGCAGCCAGTTGCTTGGAAAGTATGTTGTGATAAAGCCAGGAGACAAATGAGTAGGTGAACTATCAGCCGTGACTGAACAATTGTTGAAAACGGTGTAAAATCCCAATTAATCAATCAATTCTAAGAGGGTATAAAAACCCTTTCCCATAAGTAGATGCTTTCTCACCTGTCTGCAGATGTGGAATTGAATATGAAAACAGTGTGGCAAATGGAGATATTGGTCTTAATAAGCATTTCAGTCAATCTGCCCCTCGTGTACACTTCTATGTATAGATTGTTTGGCGATCTATCTGTCATACTCGGAATTTTCCGTAAATAATTCCGTTAAACTTATTGAGGCAAATGGAAAAAAAGTCAAGATGAGCGATTTGTCCTTTTGCCACAATGATTTCAAGAGTTGTCTGCTTCAGGCCTCACAAGGCGTCTGCATCGACTGAAATCTGCACTTCGTATATTCTGAAAATGGGGTTGAACTCTTTGTGACCAGTGGAGAAATTTCTCAAGATGAGCAATTGATCCTTTTGCCATAATTATTTCAAGAGTTGTGTCTGCTTCAGGAATCAGAGATCGTCTGCATAGACGACATTCTGCATCTCGTCTTTTTAGAAAATGTGTACACTTTTCATAAAGAGTGTTCCACACGGCCTTTTTAAAATGGATTAGACGGTGTTTCTGTCAAGCTCGGTAATTTCCGGAAATAATTCCGGAGAATGCCGGAAAGTATGATCATCCCCAATGTAAATGCTCTGCATATAAAGTTAAAACTACCGCATATATTCAAAGAACCACCACACGTATTGAAGAACTGATTGCATATAATGTTGTTTGTATTGCATATGACGTTGTTTGCACAGTATATAATGGTTATTCTACTGTATCTACATACTTTTGCACTGCATATTATTAAATAACCACGATATATTATACAAAATGCACTGCATATCATGCAAAATGTACCACGTCAAATGAAATATGTACCGCATATACATGAAAATGTACTGCGTATAATACAATACAACATAGTAAGACAGTAAAGGCGTTCCATACATAACACTATACAAGACAATGAGTTGATGGTTACTGCAATTGATGTGCGATTGCCGATCATTTCCGATCTTTTTCTATATCTTACTACTTCGAACGGGAATACCCGACCCTATATACTGTTGATAAATGAGCCGTCCCGCGAGAAAACCAACATATCTGGCCTCTACGTTATATATCGACCCAGATCAGCCTGCGCAGACTGATCCGGGATGACACATTCCGTCTCAGTGGATAGAGGTATAGAGTAATGATTCCTGAAACAGAAAATGCACAGGAGGCGACACGTGTCTATCCGGGTAAGCCTGCGCGGCATGCTGTAGCTGATCCCACGATACTTTACGGGATCCGGGACGACAGAGTCCAGAATGTTGGTTTTCTCGCGGGACACCTCAAATACAGACATCGTACTGATATCAAAAGTTCGGTTGTTGTGTGACGCTACTTATTTATCAGGAACACGCGTATGAAAAAGACATCAACATTGAAACCTGGCATTGAAGTTTTAGGGGGAATATTCCCATAGCCAATTCTAACCCTTATCACACCGACTGCCGCTTATCGGTATCATCTGTGACAAACTGTGCCAATCATGTTTCGATTAACTAGTCTTTGCACAATGTTGATGAATAAGCAGCCAACAATGTAGATCAAGGTTAGACTGCAAAAACGTGGTGGTTCGTCTTCGGTTATACTGTTTTCAATATAAGATTGAAGTCGTATATAATATGATTAGCAAATGGTGGTTCAATCTTACCAAGTTACAAACGTATTGCGACGCAACTGCAGCAGACGATTTTAAAAACATTATGCTTTTTCTGAGTGTGTGAGAGAGAGAGAGATAGACAGACAGAGAGAAATAGTTGAAGAAAGAGAGAGACAAACTGTGGCATACAGACAGACAGCAACATAGTGTGTAGATAAACAGACAAAAGGTCCAGCTGACAGGCATACATACCGACATATAGACAGAGAGGAGAGAGTGCCAGACGGACAGACAGACAGGCAGACAGACAGACATTCATACATACAGACCGACCGACAGACAGACAGACAGACAGACAGACAGACAGACAGACAGACAGACAGACAGACATTCATACATACAGACCGACCGACAGACAGACAGACATACATACATTCATACATACAGACCGACAGACAGACATTCATACATACAGACCGACCGACAGACAGACAGACAGACAGACATACATTCATACATACAGACCGACAGACAGACAGACAGACAGACAGACAGACAGACATTCATACAGACCGATAGACAGACAGACAGAAATACAATCCATCATGGAGTGTTAACTACTTTATTTCAAGACTATGTTTAAGATTTCAAGGAGTCTTTAAACTGAGAGTTTTATTTTCTTTCCATGTGGAAGAGTGCAAAAACTTCATGTGATGGAATGGGCTCGATCAAAAATAGAATGTATTCGAGTTTTATACTACGTTACCCTTTTCTCATGTGAAGACGCATTTTGGGGCATTTTCAGCAGACGATTCAATTGCTAAAAATGATAAATTTCTCCTTTTGCCACAATGTTTTCATCTCTATTCAATAAGTATTTTTTACATTGATTGAGAAATTCCATAGTCTTGCCTATATGTTTTTAAAGTCGTTTGTTGTATATTCGTTGTTGTAAATAGACAAAAGGATATGTACACAACATTGGTGTTCGGCCAAAGTATATTAAAATCCAATTCTATGGGATGGGAAATCTTGATGCTACAAATACAACTATTCTCACAGTTAAAGATCAAACGATATTATTAATTTCGATTTCACCGTTTCTCCTTTTATCTGATTCACAGGTCTGCTCATGCTGTATTTTTTATATCACTTTAAACCCTTTCTCACATACAATAAATCTGCAGCAGACGATTTTAAAAACATTTAGTCAAACATATGGAAACTCTCTTAAAATAAAGAAATAATAACCGAATAATGCTGAAAGCATTGTGGTTAAAATAGAAAGTGCACAGTATAGACAATTTCTCCTTTATTCACACTGTTATCAAAAGTCGTCTGCTGGAGAAATATCAGAAAGCGTCTCCATGTGAGGAAGAGTTAAGTACATTGTGGGAATAGAAGATTGTTCTCAAATTCAACAATATTTTCATTTCGTTTAAACAAAGAGACTTTTTTCTGCATGATACATTTTTGCTAAGTTGTTATCAGAATAGCCTACTCTAAACACAGTACGTACCGTAAAACAAGAACCTGCTCAAATCGAGCAAGTTCTGCTTTTCCACGATATTTTTAATTCGATTAAAAATAAACCTTGCAATTATGATGAGGATACATGAATGTTTCGAGGGCTTGGCGTGAAACGGTTGGAACTCAAAACCCATTTTGAAAACCCTGGATTAGGGGCAATTTTTACCCTTTTGTAAACAATGCACATTTAGGTGCCATTGCTCAGAACGAGCAATGGCACCTAAATTTCCATTCTTTACCAAGAAAAATGATTTAACGCTTATAAAGACTTTATGGCGAGGTAATTAACCTTGGTAAAAAAATACCAATTTTAGTTACAACCGAATTCGAATTCGCAGCAATGGAATGCACAAATCAGTCTGCGAATTCGCGACAATAGAATACACAAATCAGTCCTCGAATTTGCGACAATGGAATACACAAAGCAGTCTGCGAATTTGCGACAATTGAATAGACAAATTAGTCTACGAATTCGCGGCAATGGAATGCACAAATCAGTCTGCGAATTCTCGGCAATGGAATACACAAATCAGTCTGCGAATTCGTGACAATTGAATAGACAAATCTGTCTGCGAATTCGCGACAATTGAATAGACAAATTAGTCTGCGAATTCGCGGCAATGGAATGCACAAGTCAGTCTGCGAATTCGCGACAATTGAATAGACAAATTAGTCTGCGAATTCGTGACAATTGAATAGACAAATCTGTCTGCGAATTCGCGACAATTGAATAGACAAATCTGTCTGCGAATTCGCGACAATTGAATAGACAAATTAGTCTGCAAATTCGCGGCAATGGAATGCACAAGTCAGTCTGCGAATTCGCGACAATTGAATAGACAAATTAGTCTGCGAATTCGCGGCAATGGAATGCACAAAGCAGTCTGCGAATTCGCGGCAATTGAATACACAAATCAGTCTACGAATACGCTACAATTGAAAACACCTTTATGTTGTTCTACGGTGTAGTTTGATAAGTACCATCTATGTTCGCTGCGCGATACGTCACAAACCATTGATTCGTTTTAGAAACGGTCACGTCTATAGCCTTTACCACATATCTACAGCCAAGGATTTTAAAAACATATTTAAAAAAATTATATATGGAAATTCTTATTAATATTAAATATTAATGATTAAATGAACAATTACACCTGTTTTAAACGTTCGTCTTTTGCTGATGCGTACCCATACGAAGGCACGTGGATCCGGACAAATGTACTATCTGATCTCTGTCATATCTAATGTGTCATTACCTTCGCAACTTGGAAAGCCTGTTTATGCAACGTGACCCATTAGCCTTCTGACATTATAATGCATTATTGTAACCCTTTCCCACATATAGACGCTTTCTGGGCCCCTCTGCAGTACACGACATTCGAAAACACTTGTAGAATTATTTGTGTAACAAAATGCATTTAACGCTATATATACTTCAGGTCAGCGACCAGTGAAGACTTTGCTTAACCCATTTACCCCTATAACACTTCTATAGACGACTTTGTAAAACATCAAGACATTAATAAGAAAACTCTTTATTAATTATATTATTATCAACAAATAAAGACGAAAACATTGTGGCAAAAGGGATAAAAAATAGTTTGAGCAATTTCTCCTTTGATTACAAATTTCCCATCAATCGTCTGCAACAGACGTGTAAACAAGTGTCTGTATGTGGGAAAGGGTTAAGACCGTTTGCATGCAAAGGCTTATCTGAGTCTTCATTGCATGCAACTCGACTCATTGGAGCCCAGGCAATCCCACAGTCTCACTAGCCTCTTAAAGGTGCTCACCTCCAGATGGAGTTTAACCCTTTCCCTCATACGACAATTCTGAAGCAGACGACTTTGAACATATTTTGTCAAAAAAATAGAAAATCTCTATAATTGAATGGATAACCAATGAATTAAAGTGAAAAACATAGTGGCAAAAGGAGAAATTGCTCGTTTTGAGCAATTTCTTCTTTTGTCACTATGTTTTCAAAAATCCGTCTGCTGCAGAGGCGTCAGAAAGCGTCTATATGAGGGAAAGGGATTTGAAATGTTGAAACTTTTGCAAATATTGCTTATAGGGACAACAAAGTAAGTAATACATAATTAACAACTATTTTGGCAGTAAGTGTTGAAAACAGTCAATTGAAAGTCATGAAAATATACCAAATTTGGCTTTCAGGGTATGTCAGGTAAAAATGAAGCATAAAAAATTAACATGTAGATGTTTATTGTACTGGAAAGTAGAATTATTACTCTAATCTTATCCCAGAATTAATATTCTAATATTTCAAGACAACTTTTAACCCTTTCCCTCATATAGACGCTTTCTGACGCCTCTGCAGCAGACGGCGTTTTGAAAACATAGTGACAAAAGAAGAAATTGCACAAAACGTGCAATTTCTCCTTTTGCCACAATGTTTTTCTACTTTTTGTCATAGATTATCCATTCAATTATGGAGATGTTTTGACAAAATACGGGAAAGGGTAAAAACACAGTTTTAAAACTTTGACTTTACTATAGATAGAAGATATATATCTGAGTTTAGCACATTTAAGTCTTTACTGTCCGCCTACATTTCGAACTGGGTTTATGCAACTTTTGCATTATTGTTAAAATATTATTAGGAATAAAATTACAGTAAAACAAATATTAACTTTTATCAAAGTTCACCATCTCCGTCATAAAATATCTTGCTTTTCACTTTTTCCTTCACCGATTGATTCTTCATGTTTTTCCATTTCAGACCAACGTGTCAGTATGTGTGTTATATGTATTTATGATTGAAAATGATATGAGCCGTTCCACGAGAAAACCAACATTATTGACTCTGTGTAATGCATCGATCCAGATCAGCCTGAGCAATCCGCACAGACCGACACATTCCGCCTAAGGGGGGATAAAGGTATAGAGTAATCATTCCTGAAACAGAAAATCAACAGTAGGCGAAAAGTGTCTGTCTCGAAGAAAGGCTTATTGACGCCGCGTGGAAGCGCGGCGTCAGTATGGGAT
Source organism: Serripes groenlandicus (assembly GCA_031761405.1). Lineage (NCBI taxonomy): Eukaryota > Metazoa > Mollusca > Bivalvia > Cardiida > Cardiidae > Serripes > Serripes groenlandicus. The sequence continues at coordinate 241,099,705 of JASEVX010000001.1, forward strand.
AGGTTTTAATTTTGTACCATGGGGTGACGTAATCGAAAAGGGAGCAATCAACAAATATTATTGTATAGAAAAACTCTGTAATATGCTTGACAAAACAGCCTTTATGATTGAATAAATTGTATTAACTGATTTAAGAAACAACAAGATACAAAATATGTACATCTTTTACCGTTGTTACAAAACTTTAGACACATTTTAATTGTTTTTAATAACTGTTCCCCAACTAACTAGGCTAAGCTATTTTTATGAGTTGATTTACGGAGTTCATTAGGCTACGCTATTTTAATTGTTTGGTTTACTGCTCTGAAGAGCTCAGAAAAAAGATTCGGGTGATGTTTTTTCCTATTTATTTCTGTTGTATTACTACACTTAAAACGTTCCTCCCCATACAGTTGTTCATTCAGACCAATGTATTCTTGCTATATGTTGACTATACATGAGAACTTTTTCTTTTAATTTCATAAATGCTTAATTTTGATATTAAATATCTTTAAACTTGTTAGAATTATTTGTATTTTTTGTTTATATACTCTCGTTTTTTTGTTATCATACTTCTGCTCAACTTGAAGGAAAATAAACTTCCCTCTCTCCTTCCAAACGGTAAACCAACTGGTTTGAAGACTTAAATTGTCATTTCACGACTAAACTTTACATGCTGAATATCACAAACGTCAAAATGGACTCGTTTTGCTCTTGATAGCATTTTACTATAGACTATGGTATCCAGGTGAGCAATAAAGGAACATCTTGGACTTCTTGTTCAAAATATTTACATCCTGTCCGTTTGCACAGGTTATTTAAATGTATTGAACTGCATCTGCTTCCCTTTAAGTCATGCTTTAAAATCATGCGCGGCGTCTTTGATGCTTAGCATCAAAATTTGTCTTGTATGTACTTTGTATACGTCTTACTTAAACGTTCAGGGTCCAATTTCACCAAGTTTTTTTAGTGCCAAATAATACATACTTCAAGGATTAAAGACATATTTCATAATTTGTGTTTCATTCCATTAAAATACCTGAAGATTAGTTATCTTCTTGAATGAGCCGTTCCACAAGAAAACCAACATTATGGACTCTGTGTAATGTATCGAACCAGATCAGCCTGCGCATTCCGCGCAGGCTAATCCGGGCCGACACGTTCCGTCTCAGAGAGAAAGAGGTATAGAGTAATGATTCCCGAAACAGAAAATCTACAGGAGGCGAAAAGTGTTTGTTCGGGTTAGCCTGCGCGGCATGCTAAGGCTGATCCGGGTCGATACTTTACGCATAGTCCCCACTGTTGGTTTTCTCGTGGTACGGCTAAAATACATTCCACCATTCATGTTGTACAAACTATTATGGAAACACAAATGATGAAAATGCTGTTAAGTATTTAAGTATTACTTAGCGTTAAGTACGGTTGGTGCAATTGGACCCTGTTCTGTTATAAAAATGAAATAATGGACGAATTCCTCTTCTAGTGTACACGTTATACTCAGATATAAGGGAAGTTCATTTTAAGCGATATTTCTTCATTCGTTTTAACTTGTCAAAATGTATTACTTCACTTCACACACATTAATAACTAAAACTTTTACATCTTGAAAAATATGTCAAGGAAGCCTTTATCCGGAGAAAAAGCTTAATTCACAATATACTGTAACACATTGCTACCTTTAATATAAATTGGTAGTAATGGCTGCCCTCCTTGGCGCTCAGATTTGCGGGGTTAGCAGTACGACTGACTTGCTGGTGTCAGAATAAATGGACTAGTAGTACTGGTAACTTACCCAGGAAACGCCGTGATATAACTGAAAAAGTGTTGAAATCGGCATAAAGCACAAAACAATCAATGGACCTGTAAGATAAGATTATTTATTTTGTATTTCTATTACACCTTCCTAGTACACACAGGAGGTCCAGTGAAATAATGGAACTGCAACTCTTCTATAATTTATAAAAAGTATTTTGGAAGCATTTTTCTGTTAAAGAATTTATCTATTTTAAATGATAAACATTCGACTATGAGTATATTTCATGTTTATTGTAATAAATTGTTTTTGTTTTTGTTTGTTTGTAGTGCATATATTATTTTGAATGGTTGTTTAACAAGACACTATGTTGTTTATGTCAATACGATATTGCCATCATTGTGTACATATATCACCCTGTCATTCCAGAACGGGGATAAACACTATCGACAGACACTGTTCAATTATATTTGCATCGATAAGAGTTTGTTTAATTGACCGTTTCCCACTTGTGGACGCATTCTGACGCATCTGCAGCAGACGATGCTTTTAAATATTGTGGCAAAAGAGAAATTGCTCATAATAAGAAGTTTCTCCTTTGGCAACAAACAATGTTTTCAACTCAATAATTAAACATCCATTTTTCGAAGTTTTCTATATTTTTGCTTCGATGTTTTCAAAGTCGTCCATCGCAGATTTGTTTTATGTTAGAAATTGTTAAATAAACGTTAAAAACATCCAAATCCGTCGTATAAGCATTATTTATTTTTGCTTAGTTATATGTAAACAAATTAACATCTAAACCAAATATTTCCCAAAAATACAGCTTTTTTATTTTTATCTGCTCTTCGACAAGTAAATCTTGAAGGTCGAAATGTAAACATTTTAGCCGCGTCGGGAAGAAATGGGTTGTATTGCAGCCCTCCCACTGCGGCAGCGATTCAACTACCATTGGTCTGAAACCAGTCTGGCTACAATTCTAGCTTATCGTCAGGGGCTTCACCCATGCATGTCCGTATTAAAGACTAACTTCGAATCTTCTGGCAGGACTATGCGTATGCACGGACTCACCTGAGTCGACACTGTTCACAGATGCGAAAAGACCCCTTTTTTTGCAAAATTCAACATATTTGAGTTATAGAATAAGTCTGGTAAACTCTTCAAAACTCATTCATTTACTGTTTTGTAGGAATGCGAATTTGAATTCCAACTGCTAATGAGCCTAGGACGTCGAAAAATATGATCTTTGAATTCATCACAGTTTTAATCATAAGGAAAATGAGCATTCCGTCAAAGTCATAGGAGTAAATAATCTAGCATTTGCAGGGGCGTAGATGCAGCTGCAGCGATAGACATCTCCGTAATGTATGGACCAGATCAGCCTGCGCTATCCGCGCAGACTGATCCGGCCGACACATTCCCGTTTAGGGGGATAGATGTATATAGTAGTTATTCCTGAAACAGAAAATCCACAGGAGGCGAAAAGTGTCTATCCGGGTACGCCTGTGTGGCATGCTAAGGCTGATCCGTGTCGATACTTTACGCAATGTCCACAATGTTGATTTTCTCACGAGACGGCCTACACATTGATTATTGCAAAGCTATGCCCCTGATTTTGAAGAAAGAATATATAAAATTAGTTTTTGTATGTACTGAATTGAAGCACGAAATCCGTACTCTAACCCTTTCCCACATACAACAATCTGCAGCAGCCGGCTTTCAAAACCTTTAGTCAAATACATGGAAAATCTCTCAAGACGAAGGTAAAATTATTGAACAAAAAGTTGAAAAGCCTATGGTTAGAGGAGATAATTCTAGTTTTGAGCATTTTCTTCTTTTGTCACAATGTTTTTAAAAAATGTATGTTGTAGATGCGTCAGAAAGGCGTCTGTATCTGGCTTATGAGTTGTTTAGATACATATATAATTACGGAACATTTGCAGTCATACAGATCGTAAAGTTCATACGGGACGGAGACCAAGATAACAAGATGCCCATGGCCGTAGAATTTATGTCTCTAAATCTGTCATTATTTAATTTGTTTTCCCTATTTTGGTATATATTTAATCTTCTAATATCGTTTGGGTTTTATATCGCTATTGTTAAAATATTTATTGGCTCGCATGAGCCAAACTTAGTCGTATTGGAAACCAGACAGTGATTAATTTTTCGTCTCAAATACACTTCTTTATTTATGACATTGCTATATTTCTAACCTTGAACGGTTTTTGAAAAGCTTGAAATTTTGAAAATATCTGCAAGTTGAACAATAAGTTATAGGGTCTATGTGTACATACATACTATCCGCTTTTCCCAGTTGCTGTATGAGTAACCACAAGAGAAAGTTGATGCAAGGCATCAATGTCGCCGGAAAAGACTGCATTGATTGATTTATGTATTCTTGACTTTCCTTAGTCTATTCAAACATTAGGAACGTTGAAATGAAATCATTTGCTTATAAATTTTATATTCATACCTATACATTAGGGTATCTATAAAAAAAAACGAAATGTGTACACAAATATAATAGTATTCATTCATATAATTTCAATGTTTGTCAATCTTATTCGAATCACAACGTAAATATCCTGGTATTGCTTTAAAGGGAGGTAATTTGAAGAAAACAAAAGTCTTCAAAAGGAGAAATATATCAGCATTACCGTCTACAGTTTAAATTGTTCTATTGTTTGTGGATTTAAAAATGTTCTTTTTTTCTTATTTCTACATGTACAACGAAATATTGCGGCTTCTCTTTGACGCTTTGCGTCAAACATTCGTCTTGTACTTGTCTAAAATAAAATAATATCACTCGCTTTTTCATATCGAAATGCGCATGCGCGAAAATCGATGTTAAAGGTCACGAAACCACACAACAGAATAGGGTCTATATTTAGCTTAGAAACAGTTCCTACTTTAGATATTCATGGATTAACATTATTAAATGAATTCTACACAAATCAAGACATCTCTTTGAACATGAAAACAACATTTAGTAAGTTAAAATTGCTATTAAAAGGAGAATCCGAAATTGACCTCAATGATGACACATAAGAGTCTGCATTAGGGGGTGTTGGTTCACGTCTTGAAGGGACCACTTTTGTCTTCGTAAATAAGACAAAAAACTTAAATGCGAGTGAAATAAAAAAAACTGCAAACATTAAAAAATCGGAATATTTATTTCATTTTAGATGTGTCATTTATTAGTGTTCGTAAACAACCACAATTGTAATATGTTCAAATCATCTAGATTTGTTTCTTTATAATAATAAGCCGCCCTCCCATGTGATTTCCGAAAAGCTATTAAAAATAGAAGTCGCGGGCTTCTGCCCGGCGACTAATAAGGGTCATACATACATGAACAATTGGATTGCTTAAAGATTTCATCGCCGTTTTCAACGGTTTTCAGTTCTATCGCGGAGGCCATTTCGTGTGTTTCATTGCTTTCGTGTATCAGTACTCCACACAACATTTCCGCCCCGGACAACTGAGTACCGTCCGGCATATACCTCTTTAGCCTATTTGGAAGAAGAAGAACGGCGCTAGTTACAAAAAAAATGTAAATCCTTGGAAAAAACGAATTACCGAGCCTGGATTTGATTAATTGATTGTTTGGTTGGTGCTAAACGCCGTTTTCAACAAAGTTTCAAATATCGCGGCGTTTCCTTGGTAGGTTATCAGTACTACTGGTCCATTTATTCTGACACCAGCCAGTCAGTCGTAATGCCAACCCCCACAAACCTGAGCACCAAAGAGGGCAGCCATTTACTACCATTTTTAAAGTCTTTTGTATGACTCGGCTGGCGATCGAACCCACGACCTCAAGCACCGAGGCGGTCCTGGGATTTGAACTCACGACCCCTGTATGTGTAGCCCTCAGTGTTATTGCCGCCGTACTAACTACATGGACAAGAATACAATTCTAGAATCCTGTTACCGCAATCGACTTGTCGACTTAAATACATGGCGACAAGCTTTGCCATTTATAATTTCGTATTGTCGAGGTAAATTTCAGGTCGACAAGTTTAAAACGCGATAATATCGATCCGTAAACGTCAACCTTTCGACTTGTGGAGGTCAAATATTCAGCGCGACAAAGCTAAATTAGGCGGCTTGTGTCGAGTTGTCGCCTTGTTTTAACCCTTTCCCACATACAGCAAATCTGCAGCAGACGGCTTTGAAAACATAGTGACAAAAACCTGTAAAATAGCTTTATTGTTAAATAAAGATGAAAACATTGTGGTCAAAGGCGAAATGGCTCATCATGAGCAATTTCACCTTTGGCCACATTTTTTGCAAAAGTCGTAGGCTGCTACTGCGTCAAAATGCGTATGCAGGTGGAAAAGGGTTAAAGTCGATAAGTCGACGGTGGAAACAGAATTCCACAAAATAATGTTTGAATGTCATATTTCTAAGCCGTTCTCAGTACTGGTTCGAAAACTTTTAAACGTAATCTGTGCTCAGAATTATCTGATTGGTCAGAAGCAAAATCATTCTCAAAATTGTCCAATCAGAAGCCTTGTCTGGAACTAAGAGCTCATGCTGAGAACGGAGAACGTTCTCAGAGTTGTATAGTTTCTTGGCCCGTGCTCAGAATGTGTGCTCAATTAGCTGATGGGTCAGAAGCGAAATCATTCAACCTCAAAGTTGACCAATCAGAAGTCGTATTTGGAGCATGTAGTTCGTTGCTAAGCACAGAGAACGTTTTGCAAAGTGTTATAGTGTTCGGACTAGAACTCTTAGTTTAGGAATTGAGTTCATTTCAGAGTTTTATAGTTTCGGACCAAGCTGCTAAACTCTTTCTGCGCCAAAGGCAATATTGAGGGTTTTGCAAACATTCGTAACGAGCTGTCTCACCTGAAATCAGCAGTGTTTGTCTTTCACTATCGAAATAGTCCAAAGCTAGTATATCGTGAGAAATGAAGACGCCCGATTTTGAACATGGAAGAGTCTACTTAAAACAATTCGGCGCTGAAAGAGTTAAAGCGACTGTTTAAGTATTTGTCGTGCGAAAGAAGTTTGTAACACGTAGTGCTCCCAGTTGCGTCAGACAAGTCGGAGAACATTAAAGGTGCTCAACTCCAGATGGAGATGGAAACTTTTTCAAATAGTGCTAATAGTAAAAACAAAGTAAGTAATAAATAGTTCAAAACTATTTTTGCAGTAAATGTTGAAAAACAGTCAATAATTGAAAGTCATGAAAATGTACAACATTTGGCCTACTGGGTTTGTCTACCCATTACAAAATAAAGCATAAGCGCTCACTATTTAGATGTTTATTGTACTGGAAAGTGAAAGTATTACTCTAATTTTATACCAGGATTATGATTCTAATATTTCGAGACAACTTTTGAACAGTTTTAAAGTTTTGACTAATCTATCTATAATCTGGAGTTCAGCACCTTTAAACAAAAATACATTAAGATTGTCCGAATATTAAAGTCACAAATTAGTCAACGCAAATTGGTCAGCGCAAATTGGCCAGCGCAAATTGGTCAGCGCGAATTGGTCAACGTAAATTGGTCAGCGGAAATTGGTCAGCACAAATTGGTCAGCGGAAATTAGTCAGCGCAAATGCCATTCAGGGCATTTTCAGTTTCCAATCCAATATTGAATGCAGCAGACGACCATGAAAACCCTATCAAATGATTAACATTGAGTTATAGATATTTACCATATATCTAAACTTCAACATTAGTTCAGTTCAGTATCATGGAGACAGTTCACTTATTCACGATGTCTGGGTAACCAAATCAGTATTAAGCTAGGATATGTGCCATGCCCAATGACACTCCATCCGATGATGACCGCCCCGACTGGATATCGAACCCGGAACGACTGGTTCCAAATCCCCGACGCTCACCACTCGCTCACGGCGGACTCCCCATTGGTGGAAGGAGCATAGTTTAAACATATTCAACACATAAAGCAACACGTACAATAATGACTGGAACTCTTATTTAAACCAGGAAGTAAAGCAACACGAACAAAAATGACTGGAACTCTTGTTTAAACCGGGAAGTAAAGCAATATGTATAATAATGACTGGAACTCTTATTTAAACCAGGATGTAAAGCAATATGTACAATAATGACTGGAACTCTTATTTAAACCAGAAAGTAAAGCAACACGTACAATAATGACTGGAACTCTTATTTAAACCAGAAAGTAAAGCAATATGTATAATAATGACTGGAACTCTTGTTTAAACCAGAAAGTAAAGCAACACGTACAATAATGACTGGAACTCTTGTTTAAACCAGAAAGTAAAGCAACACGTACAATAATGACTGGAACTCTTGTTTAAACCAGAAAGTAAAGCAACACGTACAATAATGACTGGAACTCTTGTTTAAACCAGGAAGTAAAGCAACACGTACAATAATGACTGGAACTCTTATTTAAACCAGGAAGTAAAGCAACACGTACAATAATGACTGGAACTCTTGTTTAAACCAGAAAGTAAAGCAACACGTACAATAATGACTGGAACTCTTGTTTAAACCAGAAAGTAAAGCAATATGTATAATAATGACTGGAACTCTTGTTTAAACCAGGATGTAAAGCAACACGTACAATAATGACTGGAACTCTTGTTTAAACCAGAAAGTAAAGCAATATGTATAATAATGACTGGAACTCTTGTTTAAACCAGGATGTAAAGCAACACGTACAATAATGACTGGAACTCTTGTTAAAACCAGAAAGTAAAGCAATATGTATAATAATGACTGGAACTCTTGTTTAAACCAGGATGTAAAGCAACACGTACAATAATGACTGGAACTCTTGTTTAAACCGGGAAGTAAAGCAACACGTACAATAATGACTGGAACTCTTGTTTAAACTAGGATGTAAAGCAACACGTACAATAATGACTGGAACTCTTGTTAAAACCAGAAAGTAAAGCAATATGTATAATAATGACTGGAACTCTTGTTTAAACCAGGATGTAAAGCAACACGTACAATAATGACTGGAACTCTTGTTTAAACCGGTAAGTAAAGCAACACGTACAATAATGACTGGAACTCTTGTTTAAACCAGGATGTAAAGCAACACGTACAATAATGACTGGAACTCTTGTTTAAACCAGAAAGTAAAGCAATATGTATATTAATGACTGGAACTCTTGTGTAAACCAGGATGTAAAGCAACACGAACAATAATGACTGGAACTCTTGTTTAAACCGGGAAGTAAAGCAATATGTATAATAATGACTGGAACTCTTGTGTAAACCAGGATGTAAAGCAACACGTACAATAATGACTGGAACTCTTGTTTAAACCAGAAAGTAAAGCAATATGTATATTAATGACTGGAACTCTTATTTAAACCAGGAAGTAATGCAACACGAACAAAAATGACTGGAACTCTTGTTTAAACCGGGAAGTAAAGCAATATGTACAACAATGACTGAAACTCTTATTTAAACCAGGAAGTAAAGCAACACGTACAATAATGACTGGAACTCTTATTTAAACCAGGAAGTAAAGCAACACGTACAATAATGACTGGAACTCTTATTTAAACCAGAAAGTAAAGCAATATGTACAATAATGACTGGAACTCTTATTTAAACCAGAAAGTAAAGCAATATGTATAATAATGACTGGAACTCTTGTTTAAACCAGAAAGTAAAGCAACACGTACAATAATGACTGGAACTCTTGTTTAAACCAGAAAGTAAAGCAATATGTATAATAATGACTGGAACTCTTGTTTAAACCAGGATGTAAAGCAACACGTACAATAATGACTGGAACTCTTGTTTAAACCAGAAAGTAAAGCAATATGTATAATAATGACTGGAACTCTTGTTTAAACCAGGATGTAAAGCAACACGTACAATAATGACTGGAACTCTTGTTTAAACCGGGAAGTAAAGCAACACGTACAATAATGACTGGAACTCTTGTTTAAACCAGGATGTAAAGCAACACGTACAATAATGACTGGAACTCTTGTTTAAACCAGAAAGTAAAGCAATATGTATATTAATGACTGGAACTCTTGTGTAAACCAGGATGTAAAGCAACACGTACAATAATGACTGGAACTCTTGTTTAAACCGGGAAGTAAAGCAATATGTATAATAATGACTGGAACTCTTGTGTAAACCAGGATGTAAAGCAACACGTACAATAATGACTGGAACTCTTGTTTAAACCAGAAAGTAAAGCAATATGTATATTAATGACTGGAACTCTTATTTAAACCAGGAAGTAATGCAACACGAACAAAAATGACTGGAACTCTTGTTTAAACCGGGAAGTAAAGCAATATGTACAACAATGACTGAAACTCTTATTTAAACCAGGAAGTAAAGCAACACGTACAATAATGACTGGAACTCTTATTTAAACCAGGAAGTAAAGCAACACGTACAATAATGACTGGAACTCTTATTTAAACCAGAAAGTAAAGCAATATGTACAATAATGACTGGAACTCTTGTGTAAACCAGGATGTAAAGCAATATGTACAATAATGACTGGAACTCTTATTTAAACCAGGAAGTAAAGCAACACGTACAGTAATAACTGGAACTCTTGTTTAAACCAGAAAGTAAAGCAATATGTATATTAATGACTGGACCTCTTATTTAAACCAGGAAGTAAAGCAACACGAACAAAAATGACTGGAACTCTTATTTAAACCAGGATGTAAAGCAACACGTACAATAATGACTGGAACTCTTGTTTAAACCGGGAAGTAAAGCAACACGTACAATAATGACAGGAACTCTTGTTTAAACCAGAAAGTAAAGCAATATGTATATTAATGACTGGAACTCTTATTTAAACCAATAAGTAATGCAACACGAACAAAAATGACTGGAACTCTTGTTTAAACCGGGAAGTAAAGCAATATGTACAACAATGACTGAAACTCTTATTTAAACCAGGAAGTAAAGCAACACGTACAATAATGACTGGAACTCTTATTTAAACCAGGAAGTAAAGCAACACGTACAATAATGACTGGAACTCTTATTTAAACCAGAAAGTAAAGCAATATGTACAATAATACTGGAACTCTTATTTAAACCAGAAAGTAAAGCAATATGTATAATAATGACTGGAACTCTTGTTTAAACCAGAAAGTAAAGCAACACGTACAATAATGACTGGAACTCTTGTTTAAACCAGAAAGTAAAGCAATATGTATAATAATGACTGGAACTCTTGTTTAAACCAGGATGTAAAGCAACACGTACAATAATGACTGGAACTCTTGTTTAAACCAGAAAGTAAAGCAATATGTATAATAATGACTGGAACTCTTGTTTAAACCAGGATGTAAAGCAACACGTACAATAATGACTGGAACTCTTGTTTAAACCAGAAAGTAAAGCAATATGTATAATAATGACTGGAACTCTTGTTTAAACCAGGATGTAAAGCAACACGTACAATAATGACTGGAACTCTTGTTTAAACCGGGAAGTAAAGCAACACGTACAATAATGACTGGAACTCTTGTTTAAACCAGGATGTAAAGCAACACGTACAATAATGACTGGAACTCTTGTTTAAACCAGAAAGTAAAGCAATATGTATATTAATGACTGGAACTCTTGTGTAAACCAGGATGTAAAGCAACACGTACAATAATGACTGGAACTCTTGTTTAAACCGGGAAGTAAAGCAATATGTATAATAATGACTGGAACTCTTGTGTAAACCAGGATGTAAAGCAACACGTACAATAATGACTGGAACTCTTGTTTAAACCAGAAAGTAAAGCAATATGTATATTAATGACTGGAACTCTTATTTAAACCAGGAAGTAATGCAACACGAACAAAAATGACTGGAACTCTTGTTTAAACCGGGAAGTAAAGCAATATGTACAACAATGACTGAAACTCTTATTTAAACCAGGAAGTAAAGCAACACGTACAATAATGACTGGAACTCTTATTTAAACCAGGAAGTAAAGCAACACGTACAATAATGACTGGAACTCTTATTTAAACCAGAAAGTAAAGCAATATGTACAATAATGACTGGAACTCTTGTGTAAACCAGGATGTAAAGCAATATGTACAATAATGACTGGAACTCTTATTTAAACCAGGAAGTAAAGCAACACGTACAGTAATAACTGGAACTCTTGTTTAAACCAGAAAGTAAAGCAATATGTATATTAATGACTGGACCTCTTATTTAAACCAGGAAGTAAAGCAACACGAACAAAAATGACTGGAACTCTTATTTAAACCAGGATGTAAAGCAACACGTACAATAATGACTGGAACTCTTGTTTAAACCGGGAAGTAAAGCAACACGTACAATAATGACTGGAACTCTTGTTTAAACCAGGAAGTAAAGCAACACGTACAATAATGACTGGAACTCTTATTTAAACCAGGATGTAAAGCAACACGTACAATAATGACTGGAACTCTTGTTTAAACCGGGAAGTAAAGCAACACGTACAATAATGACTGGAACTCTTGTTTAAACCAGAACGTAAAGCAATATGTATAATAATGACTGGAACTCTTGTTTAAACCAGGATGTAAAGCAACACGTACAATAATGACTGGAACTCTTGTTTAAACCAGAAAGTAAAGCAATATGTATATTAATGACTGGAACTCTTGTGTAAACCAGGATGTAAAGCAACACGTACAATAATGACTGGAACTCTTGTTTAAACCGGGAAGTAAAGCAATATGTATAATAATGACTGGAACTCTTGTGTAAACCAGGATGTAAAGCAACACGTACAATAATGACTGGAACTCTTGTTTAAACCAGAAAGTAAAGCAATATGTATATTAATGACTGGAACTCTTATTTAAACCAGGAAGTAATGCAACACGAACAAAAATGACTGGAACTCTTGTTTAAACCAGAAAGTAAAGCAATATGTATATTAATGACTGGAACTCTTATTTAAACCAGGAAGTAAAGCAACACGAACAAAAATGACTGGAACTCTTGATTAAACCGGGAAGTAAAGCAACACGTACAATAATGACTGGAACTCTTATTTAAACCGGGAAGTAAAGCAACACGTACAATAATGACTGGAACTCTTGTTTAAACCAGAAAGTAAAGCAATATGTATAATAATGACTGGAAATCTTGTTTAAACCAGGATGTAAAGCAACACGTACAATAATGACTGGAACTCTTGTTTAAACCAGAAAGTAAAGCAATATGTATATTAATGACTGGAACTCTTATTTAAACCAGGAAGTAAAGCAACACGAACAAAAATGACTGGAACTCTTATTTAAACCGGGAAGTAAAGCAACACGTACAATAATGACTGGAACTCTTGTTTAAACCGGGAAGTAAAGCAACACGTACAATAATGACTGGAACTCTTGTTTAAACCAGAAAGTAAAGCAATATGTATAATAATGACTGGAACTCTTGTTTAAACCAGGATGTAAAGCAACACGTACAATAATGACTGGAACTCTTGTTTAAACCAGAAATTAAAGCAATATGTATATTAATGACTGGAACTCTTGTGTAAACCAGGATGTAAAGCAACACGTACAATAATTACTGGAACTCTTGTTTAAACCGGGAAGTAAAGCAATATGTATAATAATGACTGGAACTCTTGTGTAAACCAGGATGTAAAGCAACACGTACAATATTGACTGGAACTCTTGTTTAAACCAGAAAGTAAAGCAATATGTATATTAATGACTGGAACTCTTATTTAAACCAGGAAGTAATGCAACACGAACAAAAATGACTGGAACTCTTGATTAAACCGGGAAGTAAAGCAATATGTACAACAATGACTGAAACTCTTGTTTAAACCAGAAAGTAAAGCAATATGTATAATAATGACTGGAACTCTTATTTAAACCAGGAAGTAAAGCAACACGTACAATAATGACTGGAACTCTTATTTAAACCAGAAAGTGAAGCAATATGTACAATAATGACTGGAACTCTTGTTTAAACCAGGATGTAAAGCAATATGTATAACAATGACTGGAACTCTTGTTCAAACCAGAAAATAAATCAACATGTACAATAATGACTGGAACTCTTATTTAAACCAGGAAGTAAAGCAACACGTACAATAATGACTGGAACTCTTGTTTAAACCAGGAAGTAAAGCAACACGTACACTAATGACTGGAACTCTTGTTTAAACCAGGAAGTAAAGCAACACGTACAATAATGACTGGAACTCTTATTTAAACCAGGAAGTAAAGCAACACGTACAATAATGACTGGAACTCTTGTTTAAACCAGAAAGTAAAGCAATATGTATAATAATGACTGGAACTCTTGTTTAAACCAGGAAGTAAAGCAACACGTACAATCATGACTGGAACTCTTGTTTAAACCAGGAAGTAAAGCAACACGTACAATAATGACTGGAACTCTTGTTTAAACCAGAAAGTAAAGCAACACGTACAATAATGACTGGAACTCTTATTTAAACCAGGAAGTAAAGCAACACGTACAATAATGACTGGAACTCTTGTTTAAACCAGGAAGTAAAGCAACACGTACAATAATGACTGGAACTCTTGTTTAAACCAGGAAGTAAAGCAACACGTACAATAATGACTGGAACTCTTATTTAAACCAGGAAGTAAAGCAACACGTACAATAATGACTGGAACTCTTGTTTAAACCAGAAAGTAAAGCAATATGTATAATAATGACTGGAACTCTTGTTTAAACCAGGAAGTAAAGCAACACGTACAATCATGACTGGAACTCTTGTTTAAACCAGGAAGTAAAGCAACACGTACAATAATGACTGGAACTCTTGTTTAAACCAGAAAGTAAAGCAACACGTACAATAATGACTGGAACTCTTATTTAAACCAGGAAGTAAAGCAACACGTACAATAATGACTGGAACTCTTGTTTAAACCAGGAAGTAAAGCAACACGTACAATAATGACTGGAACTCTTGTTTAAACCAGGAAGTAAAGCAACACGTACAATAATGACTGGAACTCTTATTTAAACCAGGAAGTAAAGCAACACGTACAATAATGACTGGAACTCTTGTTTAAACCAGAAAGTAAAGCAATATGTATAATAACGACTGGAACTCTTGTTTAAACCAGGAAGTAAAGCAATATGTACAATAATGTAAGGATAAGCTTCATATTTTAAAATGATAACTGTAAGATCATCATCACAATGTTTCTAAAATGAATAAAATGAGCCGTTCCACGAGAAAACAAACATTATGGACTCTGCGTATAGTATCGACTCTGGTCAGCCTGCCGAGCAGATTAACCCCGGACAGACACTTTTAGCATCCTGTTGATTTTCTGTTTCAGGAATCATTACTCTATACCTCTATCCCCCTGAGACGGATTATCCTGCGCGGACTGCGCAGGCTGATCTGAGTCGATAAATTATGCAGAGTCCATAATGTTGGTTTTCTCACGGAACGGCTGAAATGTTCAATCTTTGAACGAAAACGCGCCTATGATAAGACTAAACGAACTGGAATCATAAGTGATTGGCAATTATTTCGCCAAATAAGAAATAACACAACATCCATTATCAGACAGGTCTTGGCCATGTATAATGAAAAAACTCATACTCCTTTCCAACATACAAGTTATCTGCAGTCTCTTTGAAAACACGGATCGTTTTCGTATATGGAGGTATTATTATTTAACAAAGTTGAATAATTCTGACAAAAGTAGAAATTTTAAGCAATTTCCCCCTTCTGTCACAATGTTTTCAAAAGTCGTCTGCTTCAGAGGCGTCAGAAAGCGTTTATATGTAGAAAAGTGTTAAGATCTTAGTAAGATGTAAGTTTTTGTCAACTGACTGATGACCTCTTTCAGAATCCGTTAAATTGATTTTCGTCACTCTTGAGCAATTTAAGAAATACAAGATGGCCGCCGCTTTACGCAATTGGCCATCACTCCTCTAATGTTATATAGTGTATAATACTTGTTGTGTCTTGACATAGGTTTTAGGCATCACCTTGAAATGTTACTATATAAAAAATGAACGGCATGAAATAAAAGCAGAAACAATGTATTAGATGTAACTGTGTTTTTTTAAAACCTTTGACCGTTGAAATAGTTTCCATGCATAAACAAATTGGCTTTAAAGTTGGCTCAAACTTTGGCTCCACCTTTTTATTTTTTGGCTCTTTTTTCAATTTGGCAAATGTGTTTACGAAAAGAAAATTGTCCATGGAAGGCCCACGCTCAAACATAAAAAGTCAGTTGTTCCTACATACGTCTAATTGCTGCCAGTTAACAATACGGAGAACCTAATTGTAAACTTCTGGGCTATCTAAGTGCTGTTTTTTCTAATTACCAAAGAATATTGTTTGACTTGAGTATAAGTGAATTTAGTTACAGTGTTGGCTATAAGACAATTGTGTTGTCCTGTCATATGGACTTTTGGTGAATATGTGGGACAGGAACAGACTTATTGTATAAGCTAACGTATTTACTTTTTACTATTTGTGTAACAAATGTTAACTTAATTATTGGAGATCCAATAATTATGAAAAGGACAACTCTGGTGGAGAAATAAATTTGTTAAAGCTTTCTTTTTGTTTTGCGCACTCACTCACTCACTTCAACACCTATCTTTGTGACATTAAAATAAATGCAAGTATAAATGACATTTCATGATAGTAAACTCTGAGACTGTCGTACTTGGTGTATGTAACACATAAATATCACACCTTTGCTCAAATACTGTTGACCATTAGTATATAAAATGCAGACTCAAACCTCAAAAGTCAGTTATTTCTACATTGTTTCGGTTAACAATACGTAGAACCTTGTTGTAAACTTTTGGATTATTTAAGTTCTGTTTTGTTAAACATTTGGGTTGGCTGTAAGACTATTGCGTGGAGTGTCATATGGATTGTTGGTAAATCTGTTGGACAGGAACAGACTTATATTATTAGCTACCTTGTTTACTATTTAATAGTTGTGTAGCAAATGTTAACTTAACTATTAAAGGTTCAATAATCATAAAAAGGCACAACTCTGGTGGAGAAATACAATTGTATAAAGCTTTCTTTTTGTGTTGCGCAATCACTCAATACCATGAATTTATCAATGCGACATAAAACAAATAAATGCAAATATAAATCACCTTTCGTGATAGTAAACTATGAGATTGCCATACTTGAAGTATGTAAATCATATATATCGCATCATACAGAGGACTATATAAGGAGGAGTAAACTGGTCTTCTCCCAACAGTATCTCTATTATAACTCAACCAAACACTATGTTGTGGATACTCAAAAGAATCGTCTCACTGAGACGATTCTTTTGAGTACCCACAACATAGGGTTTGATGGTCATATAAGGATTTGGGTATGTGAAATACTCGTCTTATCTAGTGCTTTGCCATACTTATAATCAATCTCTCTCTCAATGTATATCACTTGGAGTATGTCATCTAGCATATGTTATGTTTATGTGCTTCGAATTTCAAATGCAAATGTTCAATGTATGTGATTTGATAGTGTCCAGTGTACATTCTACAGATTATTTACCATTTACATATATTATAGACACAAACCTGATTTATATATTTATATATTTGTGAATATGCATAGTATGTTGTATTATGGGCCGGAGGCCTTTATTTACAAAATAAAATTTCTGTATTATGTATTCGGTTAATAAATCGAAATAATCATGAAATTAAAAGGAGACGACGTTGAAGAATACAATAGCAGGTTTTGGCACATATTCTAATCATACACACGCCTGAACTGGTCAGTTTTGGATATATGTTCAACGTCAGGAGATATTTCAATAGTATGTTGATTAAGGTCGGTATGAAAATATCATAGAAATAACAACCATGTTAAACATACATTTCACCTCCATCGTGATCATACAAATAACAACAATCGTGATCACAGAAAGCGTATGCTCTGTTAGTCCTCCAAATGTGCTAATATTGATAACACGTGCTGATGTAACTAACACGAAGACCCTACTTGAGTATGTAATGAATAAGACCAACTGCAAGAATACAATCCTTTAGAAATGTTAGCCGCCTGCTATTGCCTTTGCAGCAGATGACTTTTGAAAACATTGTGGACAAGGAATAAATTGCTCATAACGAATAATTTCTTCTTTTGGCACAGTGTTTTCAACTACATTCAATGATTACATTTTCATCTATAGAGATTTTTTATTTGTTCCGAAATGTTTTCAAACTCGTCTGCTGCAGATTTGTTGTATGTGGGAAAAGGTATACATTCCAGTATCATCCTCCATCATATCACATGTTGTGAGAAATACGCGCTAATTTTTCACAAATTCTGTGATAAATACGACAGTAACGATCGAATTGTTCACAAATTCTTTGATATACACATGCGATTTTTTTACAAATGTAAGTTTTGTAACTTACCCCCAGTAAAGCTAAAACGTATTCGTCAAATACTAATTTTCACATTAATAGCCATTCTCTGTAAGCATTTGCACTTCCATATAGGTAGTGTGGCACGCATGGTCACGGATTTTGTTCAAACTTCACACATTTTCTCAACTTGAAGAAAGAAGCCATAAATGGCAAAACAGAAATATATTTAAAAGCACGACTTGATCTACAATGTAGAGGTCAGGATAAACTGATCAAAAGTAGAAAATGCCCAAAAGTATCCTGGGAAACAATTAAACGCGCGAGAGTGCAACGTTCAGAAGAGAACCCTTTAACTGGCGACCAATGATTGCTCTACCTCACATAACTGTTTTCATTAAAGTCATACACCAATGATGGTAACGTTGCCGATATAACGCTACGCGACTTAACCGGGCTTTGAGACATCAGAGTATTTAAAGGAGCTATTCACTGATGACGAAATACGATCCAGTATGTCAGCTTTAAAAGGAAGTAGTTCCGGGATAAGATAGTATTACCCTCAAAATGTCTAAATGCACTGTTGACATTATCAAAAATAATTCTGTAAACCAAGTCTATGACAGTGGTTATTTTCCTAGTGAATGGAGAGAAATCATTATTGATCTTTTTTAACTCATTTATAAATATGTTTTGTATGACGAGATACATGTATGTTGTATATTGTATATTGTATTAAAATATATTATATTATATTATATTATATTCATAAAAAGGTTCCTAGACTCGACCCTAACAATATTGAAGCGCAAAAAGGATTCAGGAGAAACTACGCGACTATCGACACTATTTTTAGTTTACAAGCGCTTATACAAAAGTACATTTCGAGACCATGTTGGTGATTTTATGTTTTCTTTATTGACTTCCAAAGGAATTTGAGAGTTGCCTTCCAATGAAAAGTTCATACATTGCTTATTTAGAAATGGTGTAAACGAGTTTCATTCTATGTAATGGCCAATTGAAATCGTGTATTAAAAAGTAACTGGTGGATTTACAGACCTCTACCAGTGTAAGATCGGAACCAAACACAAATGCTCATCGACTCATCATAATTCTACAGAAGCAAATGCACGAAATAGAATCGTTTTGTGATGACACTGGTGATGACACTGGGATGCAGCGTAATACGGATAAATCGAAAGTAATATTTTTGAGAAACGGCAAGACATTACGCGATTACGAAAACAGTTTTTCAAAAATATACAATTAAGGTTGTCACTTACTATTAAGTATTTAGAAGTGCTTTTTTACACCGGAACTCAGTTGGAATATGACGAAGGATACGCTAGCAAAACAAGAATATAATGCTATTTCGACTATTTTAAATGTTCAGAAACAAGTTGGATACTATGGATGACAGCTGTCAACTATTTGACTCAATGGTATTGCCAACTATGTGTTATTATTCAGAAATGTGGGGCTATCAGTATTCCGAGTGTACAGAGAGGATTCGTGTCAACTTTTGTAAACGTTTATGCGGACTTAACCAATCACTATCAAATAAGCCGTCCCGCGAGAAAACCAACATTGTGGACTCTGCGTAAAGTATAGACCCGGATCAGCCTAAGCATGCTGCGCAGGCTTACCCGGATATACACTTTTCGCTTGTTGTGGATTCTCTGTTTCAATAATCATTACTTTATACATCTATCCCCCTGAAACGGAATGTGTCGACCCGGGTCAATCTGCGCGGACTGCGCAGGCTGATCTGGGTAGATACATTACGCAGAGGCCATCATGTTGGTTTTTTCGCGGGACGGCTCATGAAGCTTCTGTATGTAAGATAGTGTTTACAAGTTTCGATATATGTTGCCTGTATACAAGGACACGACCAGTACATGCGCATGCGTGTGAGAAGTGGTGAACCAAACGATATAACTGTACCGCAACTAAAACCGTTGTTAAACATCATCGAATCAAAATACCAGCCTCATTTGCGATGAATGGTTTGTTTCTCTTTTCTTTATGTCATTTTTTTTTATTTAACAAGAACTACGCAGCGTTTTTCAACATTTAACCATTTCGTTTAATTAACCCTTTCCCTCATATAGACGCTTTTTGATGCCTCTGCAGCAGACGGCTTTTTGAAAACATAGCGACAAAAGGAGAAATTGCACAAAACGTGCAATTTCTCCTTTTGCCACAAATGTTTTCCACTTTTTGTCATTGGTTATCCATTCAATTATGGAGATTTTCTATTTTTTTTTTGACAAAATACGTTCAAAGTCGTCTGTTGCAGAATTGCCGTAAAAGATAAAGGGTTAAAACATGATTTTTTTTTTTTTTTTTTTTTTTTTTTTTTTTTTTTTTTTAAATTGTGTGGAACCACCTCGTTGGTGTAGTGGTAGGGTCATCGGGTCGGGTAGGTCGTGGATTCGATCTCCGGTCGGGTCATACCAAAGACTTTAAAAATGGACGTAATGGCTTTCACTGCTTGGCGCTCAGGGTTGTGTGGTTAGCATTACGATTGAATCGCTGGCGTCAGGATAAATGGACCTGTATCCTAGTTACTTACCCTGGAAACGCCGTGATATAACTGAACAATTGCTGAGAGTGGCGTTAAACACCGAACAATCAATCTAGCAAATGCGTGTAGTTACAATGTATTGTGCTATTAAAAGTGAAATGAGAAACTGACGCTCGGGAACATCATAAGCCAACAGTCATGCCGATCTTTGTCTAAATGGTATAAAACAGCGTCTGTTGTGAAAACAATTCAGAAAAAACAAATGTATGGTAGCTGCCGAAAAATATCATTATCATTATTTAAAGATGCTGGAAAAGGAAAATTAACTCGCTTTGAGTCATTTCTCTTATTAAATAGAAATGTTTTTAAAAGTCGTCTGCTGTCGGAAAACTCAGCTATACAAGGGGAAATAGTAAAACCATCCATTAGAGGATAAGTGTTAAAATAGGTGAGGTATTTATAATAAACAAGTCATGCGCTGTGAGAATTCTAAGTAAACTTTTATATAAGTCACAATGACTTCCAAGAATCGGGATGTTACCAATTAATTTCTCCGCCCCATTGCCGGAGTTATGGCCCTTGAGTTTTAATTGGTTTAATTGTTCACCGCAGGATCAATCGTTACATCTGTTTTGTTTTACCCTTTCTAGAACCACAGAGAGAATGCTTTTAACCAAACTCGAACAGACGACTTTCAATAAATATCGTTGTTGAAAAAAGAGAAATTCGACAAAAGGAGAAATATTTTCCCTTTTGTACACTATTTTCAATAATTTATCAAAATCAATACATTCAATTTATGAGATGTGGTAATCTTTTCGTCTTATATTTACGAGCAAACTTGAGAAAAACTTGCATATGGGGTATTCGGTTTGGACGGAATGCCTGTTAATATACGCCGTGAAATTCATTTGCGAACAATTAATTTTGAACGAAGAGTAATTTCCAACCTATTTACACAAACAATCACCGTAACAGTTATTGTGTGAGCCCTTCTCCACATACGGCAAATCTGCAACAGATGAATTTGAACACATCTACGCAAAAAAGGATAATCCCTACAAATGAAAGTATAATTATCGATCAGGATTGTACTCAATGCGGAAAAAAAAGAGAAATGACTCATACTTAGCAATATATCCTAATGCCACAGTGGTTTCAAAAGTAGTCTGCTCCATAGGTTTCAGAAAACTTCTGCATGTGGGAAAGGTCTAAGGAATTCCATTGAAGTAGAACGTGGTCGGGTCATACCAAATACTTTAAAAATTGTGTAAATAAATGCATTCATTGGCGCGCGGAATTTCTGAGATGGCATTACGACTGATCCACTGGCTTCGTACCGGTAGTTCTGGTAAGTTTCCCAGGAAACACCGCAATAGTTTCAAATGACAAGATGGAAGGCGTCACATTTATACAATACAGAACAATACGATACAATCGGCAAATTTACCTAAACGTGTACTAATGTGAAAAAAAGAAAAGTTATGGGACCCTTTTAACAGAAAGGGTGTCAGTGGCGAGTTTCTGCATACACTCCAATCAATATACGGTCAATTGAAGTATTGTGTTAAGGTAGACGATGCATTGACACAATATTTCAATTGCACGGTCGGCACACGATAAGGATGTGCACTTGTAGTCCTAACATACCAATAAATTAGTTTAACATTTAACAAAAATGTTTTTAGAGGTATATTTGTATCAAATGCTATAAGAGAAATAAATCTTCTTTTATCTTGCTGACGATGTCTCCAGCCTTTCTGATACTGTTGACATTTTCATATTCTACAGGGTGCGGACATTTTCATATTCTACAGGTTGCGGACATTTTCATATTCTACAGGTTGCGGATATTTCTTTAGATCAGCAGAACTGACGACTCAAGTTGATCTAATCTGATCAAGTCTGTCTTTAATGTTTAGCATTCACATCTTGGTAGACAACAGAAATGTTATTTATGATTGTATTTGCTTGGCTCCCAATGTTTCTTATATGCCACGCAGTTGTTTACAAGCAACTCCAATACATTAATTGCTGTTTATTAATTAACCCTTTCTCATTAACAACAACTCTGCAATGGACGTATTCGGAAACACCAAGGATGATATATGTAAAATTTCTTGAAATGTTAGTATAATAATCAAATAGATTGGTAAATAGTGCGGCAAAAGAATGAATAGCTCATTCAGATTAATTTCTCATTTTGCCAAAATGTTTTTAAAAAGTAGTCTGCTGCAAATTCGTCAATGTAAAGACTGTCTCGCTCCTCGGCGCTTCATTCATTAATTTGTGTACATGTACTTCATAGACCGTCTATGACTGATTGACGAACAATGCGGATCGACGCATAAGCTTTACGTTCGATTTTCGCAGAGCGCCTCTCAATTTTAAAGGTGCTGAACTCCAGATGGAGATCTCAATTTTGAGATGTTGAAACTTCTAAAAATATTGCTAATAGTGTCAACAAAGTAAGTAATAAATAATTCAAAACTATTTTGACAATAAATATTGAACAACAGACAATTTAAAGTCATGAAAATGTACAACATTTGGCTTACATTTATTCCCATTAAAAATGAAGCATAAAATATCCATATTTTGATGATTATTGTACTGGAAAGTGAAATTATTACTCTAATTTTATCTCAGAATTAAAATAATAATATTTCAAGACAACTATAAAACAGTTTTAAAACTTTGGCTTAACTATCTATAATCTGGATCTCAGCACCTTTAAAGCACCGGTCGGTGTGTGTGAAACTTGACTAACATGCTTTAACCAAATGTTCCTACGTTTGTTAGAAATCAATATAGCAAGGTATTAACGTTATTGCTAATAAACACATCGTAAATATCCAATTGTTTCAAGTTCAAACAACTTATTTCTGTGTTTTTATGAAGGTTTTTACCGTTGAAAGATGTTACTTTACGCAGGTTATGCATAAATGTTATAGAGTGATCACTGAAGCATATCCGTTGAAAAAACGGTACTTTACGCCAGTTACGCATTAATGTTATAGAAGGTGTTCAAGCATTACCGTTGAAAAACGTTACTTTACGCCGGTTATGCATAAATGTTATATAATATGTTCAAGCATAACTGGGAGGGGAGGGGGGCTTTACCTTACGCCGGTTATGCATAAATGTTATAGAAGGTGTTCAAGCATTACCGTTGAAAAACGTTACTTTACGCCGGTTATGCATACATGTTATATAATGTGTTCAAGCATAACTGGAAGGGGGGGACTTTACCTTACGCCGGTTATGCATAAATGTTATAGAAGGTGTTCAAGCATTACCGTTGAAAAACGTTACTTTACGCCGGTTATGCATAAATGTTATATAATGTGTTCAAGCATAACTGGTAGGGGGGGACTTTACCTTACGCCGGTTATGCATAAATGTTATAGAAGGTGTTCAGATATGTTCAGGTATAGAGGGTGTTCAAGCATTACCGTTGAAAAACGTTACTTTACGCCGGTAAGGCATAAATGCTATAGAGGGTGTTCAAGCATTACCGTTGAAAAACGTTACTTTACGCCGGTAAGGCATGAATGCTATAGAGGGTGTTCAAGCATTACCGTTGAAAAACGTTACTTTACGCCGGTAAGGCATGAATGCTATAGAGGCTGTTCAGCATTACCGTTGAAAAACGTTACTTTACGCCGGTAAGGCATAAATGCTATAGAGGCTGTTCAAGCATTACCGTTGAAAAACGTTACTTTACACCGGTTATGCATACATGTTATAGAGGTTGTTCAAACATAACCGGCAATATATAGATACTATAGATGGTGTTCAAGTATTACCGGGGTAAACATTACTTTACGCCGGTAATGCTTAAGTGTTATAAGTGGGTATTCAAACATTAAAGGGGGAGCCGGTAGTGCATAACTGTCATATCGGGTGTTCACGCATTATGTGGGAAAACGTCACTTTGCAAAAGCAGTATGTTATTGAAGGTGTTCAAGCATTTTCGGGGAAAACAACATTTTACGACGACAGTGCATGCAGGTTACAGGAAAAAAACGTTACCTTACACCGGCAGTGCATAACTGGCATAGAGGGTGTTTAAGAATAACCAGGAGAAAATGTCACTTTATGCCGCAAGTGCATAAATGTCAGAGAGATTGTATCAACATTACCGGTAGATAACATCACTGTATACCACCAGTTCATAACTGTCATAGAAGTGTCCAAGCATTAACGGGGGAAACGTCATTTTACACTTTTACCGGGAAAAGTCGTCACTTTAAGCCGGCAGTGCATAAATGTCATAGACGGTGTTTAAGAATTACCGGGAGAAACGATATTTCACTCCCATTATGCATGAATGATATGGAGGGTTTACAAGCAAAAATATACTTGTGTGTATTTCACGGCAACACTTTTATGAAGATCGAAATCTGGGTAACTTCAATGGAAACCCGACCTTCAGGATTGTGTTATCAGTAAAATCCGATTCAGACCCCCGAAGTCTGATTTAAAATCGTGTCATGTCTGGCAATTCTCGTTAACCTTTTCCCACCTATTATAACAAGTATGCAGCACACGACTTACACAAGAGCATGGCTAAAATAAGGAATATACGTATGTTTGAAAGTATAATTGTCGAAAAGAGCAATTCCTCCCTTTGCAAAAATGTGTGTTTATTGGTTTATGATTGTTCCTTTGGTGAGTTTCTTCGAAATTCTCCTACAATAGCAGTGGGTCTAAAGAGCCCCTTGCTAACACGTATTGGTTATAAAGGTCACGTGTTCAGTTGCCATGTTTGAGGCATTGTTGAAAATTAATGGAATGAAACAGTTCAACATATTATTAAGGCCATGCACCAAAATAGACTGGACAACAAAACAATCTGACAGTATTCGTATTTCCTCCTTAAAATATACGAACATTGCGGTTTTACCCCCAGCAGAGTACGATAAGGACAGCGTTTTGCTCGTTCTAAAATCCTATTCTGCTAACCCTATTTTGAAGTTACTCAAAATAATCGTCTCATTTAGACGATTCTTTTGAGTACACACAACATAGGGTTTGGTCGGATAATAAGAGAGATATTGTGGGGAAAAGAGCTGTAAACCCCTCTTTATCTTGACCTCTGCAGTGACCAAACGTGCACACGCAATCTATGTGGGAGACCCTCCACTTGGGGGCATAGTTATAACAGTTTTAAAAACGGGCAAACAATGATAGATTGTTTCCTTGTTGCATCTCATTAGAGATTGAACCAATCGTTATCTTTTCAATGCACGTGATCAGTAAAACAGTTTCATATCCGTGTTGTGTGTGTTTTCAACTAATGAGATAGCATCGTCAAATATTGTATCATTAAACTTTTTAATAATTTCATTGAGAAAGTTCCAATTACATTATCCAATATTATCCGTTACTGAATTCCATTAAGTAAATTCGATTTAATGTCATTTGTGCAGTAGTGAAATGACAAGGGTGCTGTCTATTTAAGTCACAAATTCATAATTTCCTTCTTTGTATCCATGTAAATCAACCAGTTTCAACCCTCAATTCTTACAAGTTTTAATCATTTCTCCTGTAGAACCCCCCTTTATCATTTAAAAGAGTTACTTTAAAGCTTTAAAATAATTCGAAGACAATGGGGGATCATGCATTATGCAAGAAAGAGTTCGCCGGGTGAAAATGGTTACCGTCAATTTGGACGAAATCGGGTATGGGACGAAACGGGTTTGTCACGTTTTCTACGTTCACTTTCAAACAAGGTCAAACTACTAAAAATGATCAAATCAATCCTTTCCAGTGCATAATATATACATTTACAATGAATTCAAACTCAATGTCATATATTCGATGCATTTTAGTGATGGTTTACACTCATTTCTACGTAAACAAAGTTGTTTTAAAGGTACATTCACTTTGCCGGTTTGGCTTTTGTGAACAGTTTAGATCCGCACAATATAACAAGATCTACAATGTTCACATTAATTTGAGCCGTCCCGCGAGAAAACCAACGATAAAGGGCTCTGCGTAATATATCGACACAGAACAGCTTGCGCAGTCCGCGCAGGCTAATCCAGGCCGACACATTCCGTCTCAGGTGGATAGAGGTATATGTAATGATTCCTGAAACAGAAAATCCACAGGAGGCGAAAAGTGTCTGTCCGAGTTAGCCTGCGCGGCATGCTTATGCTGATCCGGGTCGATACTTACGCAGAGTCCACAGTGATGGTTTTCTCCCGGGACGGCTCATTTCTCAAGATTATTAGAAGATTATGTCAACTTGTGTAGATTCATATAAGACTGTACATGTTGACAAGATGATCTAAGCCTACACTGTTCACAAAAACCCCAACGTGTACCTGTTTTCATGCACTGCTTCACAAAGTATAATCTAACACGTAAACGAACAGTTGTTTTGTTTATTTCATGATTTTACTCACATGTAGAGTTGGATATTTATTTGTTTATCGTTTGTTTGTAAGGTATTTAACGCAAATTTAAACACTTTTTGTTATATCACGGCGTTGCCTGTGTAAGATACCAGTACTACAAGTCCATTCTTCTTGACACCAGCGATTATGTTATATCACGGCGTTGCCTAGGTAAGATACCAGTACTTCAAGTCCATTCGTCTTGACACCAGCGATTCAGTTGTAATGCTAACCCCACATTCCGGAGCGACAAGGGAGAAAGCCATTACTACCATGTATAAAATAAGGTGTAATCAATGAAAGTTATCTGCTTATAAGACTCACTGTTTTAATAAGTGGATTTGTGAAGATATTAACCACTGTTATTCTTCAATAATCTACTAAATTGATTGATTGTTTGGTGTTTTATGTCGCTGTCATCAATGTTTCAGTTATATCACGCCGTTTCCAGTGTAAGTTACTTGTACTACAGTCAGTCGGCATGCTTACACCGTAACCCTGAGCGCCAAGGACGGGAGATGGGGGCCATAACTACAAGTTTTAAAGTCTTTGGTATGACCCAGCCCGGGATCGAACCTACGTTATCCCGTACCCAAAGGCGGACGCTCTACAACTTCACCACCGGTGCGGTAATAATCCGCTGAGAAACATGAACTAAAATCCGTGTATCCGATGTTCGTCAAGATTAACGTAACTGTAATAAGCCTCGGATATTGGCTTATCAGTCAAGGCTGATCAAGAACCGTAAAATCTCACCTAATCTATCAGCATAGCAATCTTGATAACAACAAAAAAAACATTATTTCATTGAAACATATAGAATACTCGAACCAAGTCATGGAGAAAAAAACTTGGCGAGATACGAACGTCTCGTTTGTAAATTGTACAAAAAACAGCAGACATCGAGAGATGCGATTAAAATTAGACAAGACGAATATTTGACGCAAAGCATCAAAGAAGCCGCAAAGAAGCCGCAATGTTTCGTTGCGCATGAAGAAATAAAAAAAAAATACATTAACCCTTTCCTTCAAAACATAGAAAATCTCCATAATTGAATGGATAACCTATGACTAAAAGTGGAAAATATTGTGGCAAAAGGAGAAATTGCACGTTTTGTGCAATTTCTTCTTTTGTCACTATGTTTTCAAAAAGCCGTCTGCTGCAGAGGCGTCAGAAAGCGTCTATATGAGGGAAAGGGTTAAAATCCAGAAACATTAAAAAAATTAGATGTTACACACTATTACAGCATGGTGATTGGTTGATGTCTCGTTAATCTGTAGTTTATTATTAGTATATGACACTAGGGAGATAAAACTAAATATATGTATAAAATAACACTCAATTTTCAAGCTTTCGGCCTGGCGGCCTTCTTCAGGAACTTTAAATTTGATTACTTCAAATTATTACTTCAGTTATTAACTGTAGTTAATAACATGAATATCGGTATTTGAAGAGTTAAGTAATAGGTTAGATATTTAACCTGGCAGAGTCTGTGTTTTAAGCGAATGAGATGATAAAGATAAAAGGACAAGAAGTTATGATTAATTTCAATTTGTACCAAAAAATCAACTAGCAAATATTTGTATTTAACACACGCCCTGTTGTGTTAAAGTAATGTCAAATAATGGTGACACACAGAAAATCTGATTTGGTTTGTATCGGTAGGTCATGATAGTGGATAACGGTTTAACCCATCCCCCCCCCCCCCCCCCCCCCCCCCCCCCCCCCCCCCCAAAAAAATCTGCAGCAGACGACTTCGAAATTATCAAGTTCAAAATATAGAAAATCTCTATAAATGATAGTATGATTATTAAAAATAGTTATTATAATTATTGTGGCAAATGGAGAAAGTGTTTATTATTAGCAATTTCTCCTTCTGTCACAGCGATTTCAAAAGTCGTCTGCTGCAGAGGCTCTAGCTGTGGGAAAGGGTTAAAATCGTAAAAAGAGAAAGATTTATTAGTTATGACCCGATTCAGTGTTTATTTAAATTGTTATTGGAGAGATTTTATTGTGGAGATCGTAAGAACATAAACATTGAATAGGTATATAAGGATGAAAGGTAAAGGTGTTAGAAATTACAACACCAGTTTACTGCAAACACACACCAGTTCATTGATTTTTTTTCTTTATCGAGATATCAAACGAACAAACATTAAACAGACGTCCTTTTTTGGTTACCGTTTTCAGCAATTACATCAAATAGAAAAGCGATTGAAGCAGATAACCATAATCAGTTATCACTAGTTTGTATAGTATATGTTATGCTTGCTCGAACATAACGGATAAGCATACAGTGGCGTAATACGAACTCAAGATGACTGGACGCGAGCTATTCATTGGCTCATTTAGGCCCCCCCTTTATTTTGGCTCCCGGTTTGAGAAATAATTGGATGCAGGTAACCATAATAAGTGAAATTGTTCGAATACAGCGATAAGCATACTGTTTATATTAGATACAGTATGAATTTCGCTAAACTGAAAATAAGCAGACATTGAAATAACATACCGACCTTTTTTTTTAATTCGTAAAACTCCTACAAGTATATAGCGTGTAAAAGAGATATTTTTAAAGTCATTTACCTTACATTAATATACTTATAAGGACAAAGAGAAATCCCGATATTTGGTCTCCTTGTGCTAAATTTTCCATTCCTACTGGAAGCTTCCAAAACGGGTCCTTTACACTTATCGCACCTAGTATGGGTTTCCTCGAGCGATTCTTGTAACTATCGAAGTTTTCTTTACCATTGAAGTTTTCTTTAGACCATCGAAGTTTATTCAGTTATAACAATACTGTAGGCCTCCGGTCCAAATTACAACATGCAATTGTGAATGCAGTACAACAATAAAATCCAACGGAAGATTATTTTTTTAACTATTTCAAGATCTCTCCGTTTCAGAGCTTTGCTAATATTGTGAGATCAATGTTGCAGTTCTACTTGATTATAACCATGTGAGTTTACATCTTTAAAGGCTTGATCGGAACTCCTCTTATAGCATTGAACACCAGGGGCGTAGCTTGGCAATAATCAATGTGTAGGCCGTCTCGTGGGAAAATCAACATTGTGGACTTTGCGTAAAGTATCGACCCGGATCAGCCTAAGCATGCCATACAGGCGTACCCGGATATACACTTTTCGCCTCCTGTGGAGTTTCTGTTTCGTGAATTACTACTGTATCTATCCCCCCTTAGACGGAATGTCTCGGCCGGAGCAGTCTGCGCGGCGGCGCAGGCTGATCTGGTCGATACATTACGCATACGTGTATCACCGCGGCCGCATTTTGGGGCATTTTTAGAAAAAATATGTAGGCACGTGCCTACAGTGCCTAAAGGGAGCTACGCCCCTGAACATGGTAAGAAGAAGTGTTCATCATCCTTAACAACTCTTTCCCACATAAGTATGCATACGCTTTCTGACACATCTGCAGCAGACTAAATTTGAAAACAATATTGCCAGTGGCGTAGCTTGGCAATAATCAATGTGTAGGCTGTCTCGTGAGAAAATCAACATTGTGGACTCTGGTAAAGTATCGACCCGGATCAGCCTAAGCATGCAACACAGGCCTACCCGGATAGACAATTTTCGCTTCCTGTGGATTTTCTGTTTCAGGAATCACTACTCTATACATCTATCCCCTAAGACGGAATGTGTTGGCCAGATCAGTCTGCGCGGACAGCGTAGGCTGATCTGGTCGATACATTACGCAGATGTCTATCGCCGCAGCTGCATGTTGGGACATTTTTAGATAAAATGTGTATGCACGTGCCTACAGTGCCTAAAGGGAGCTACGCCCCTTAACATGGTGCAATGTAACAAGAAGTGTTCATCATCCTTAACAACTCTTTCCCACATAATCATGAATACGCTTTCTTACACATCTGCAGCAGACTAAATTTGAAAACAATATGGCAAATGGAGGGTTGGCCAAAAACGAGCAATTTCTCATTTTGCCACAATGTTTTCATCCTGTTTTCAGTATATTTATAAACAATTGCCATGTTTTTGCCTATATAATTCGTCTGTTTCTAAGCTTCATTTGGCATAGGAAACGCTTTTGGCGCGCAGTCTCCTTCGAATAGTCGTTATTTACAACCTCAACGAGGGACCCATTTTCGTCGGCCAGCATGTGGCTTATCAGCTGTCGGTTTCCGGTGTTATTGATCGATCGATAGAATGTGTAAGGTACTTATAGTTAATTGTCCAAACTCTTTTGTATTTTAGAGGTTATTGCCGCTAATAATGCCAAACATTTATATTTAACAAAATACCAAAACACCAACATATTTTTATAGACAATAGAACGAACTATCCCGTTTTCTTTGTAGTAATTCATCATCAAAGAAGCTTGTTAACACTTATCCTGCTGCACGCGACCTTAACCCATTCCACTTGCAGACGCATTTCGACACAACTGTAGCATATACTTTTGGAAATGATAATGGTCAATATTTCCTTGCGTCAGAATGTTTTTCAACTATATTCAATAATAGCACTTTAATTTATAAAGGTTTTTCCTAATTTTAATTTTGCCTTAGCATTTTGAAAGTCGTCTACTGCAGGTGTGTTGAATGTGGGAAAGGGAAGCACAATACGTATGTATTATGTTCGGTAAAACGTCAAAATTTAGCCCTTTCCCACATACAATAATTGGTGGACGGACGTTTTGGCCAACGGATGTTTTGGCCCGGACGTTTCGCCCTAGGACTTTTTGGCCTGGACAGTTTGGCCAGCCATATTTTTTAGATAGGATCTTTTGGCCAAATCACTATTTTCCGTGCTATAATTCTATTCATATAAGACTCTTATTAAGTTTAAGAAAACTATTAAGTATAAGAACATTATAGTAATACTATTTATAATATAAATGTGCTTTCACACATCTTTAATCTTTAATCCAAACTACAAGGTTGTTATCTAATTAACAGTTTATTGCAAACATATTACCTTTTTTCACACATTTTTAATCCAAACTACATTATTGATATCTAATTAACAGTTTAAAACATCTTTTTACAGTTGTTGTAATGTGATAATTGACAAAGTTATTATTTAGTACTATTTACTCTGATAGTCATTAACTACAAGGTATAGAAGATCAAAGACCATTTTATTAATTTGAATAACTCAGTGTTGCCGTTATGATAGTATTTTTTTTTTAACTTCGTATTTTAGATATAGAGATACATTAATAATAAAATATTAAATAAAATAAAATTTTGTCTTGTTATAACTGGCTTTTAAACCTGTCTGGCCAAAAAGTCCTATTTGATAAGAATGGCTGGCCAAAAAGTCCTAGGACGAAACATCCGGGCCAAAACATCCGATGGCCAAAACTTCCTACAACCACAATAATTCTGCAGCAGACGACTTTGAAAACATCGCGACAAAAATCCTGAAAAATCTCCATAAAATATAGCTGTATTGTTAAATAAAGTTGAAAACATTGATGCCAAACGTGAATCATGAGCACTTTCACCTTTGGCCACAATGTTTTCAAAAGTCGTCTGCTGCTATTGCGTCAAAATGCGTCTGCAGGGGTGAAAGGATTAATTGCCCACACTGTTGACAAAGATCAGCCTGCACATCCGTACAGTGTTATCTTGATTTATATGTTCTTTATATAACCCTTTCCCACCTGCAGACGCATTTTGACGCAATAACAGCAGACGACTTTTGAAAACATAGTGTCCAAAGGTGAAATTGCTCATGATGAGCAATTTCTCCTTTGGCCACAATGTTTTCAACTTTATTTAACAATTAAGCTTTATTTTATGGAGAATTTTCATGTTTTTGTCACTATATTTTCAAAGTCGTCTGCTGCAGAAAAATAAATCGTTTACTCTCCGTCTGCTGGAAGCGATTACGTGAAGCTTATGTCACCAGTATCGAGCCAGGGTCCAATTCTACCAATCTTACTTAGCGCTAAGTAATAGTCCGTCAATTTTGTTTCCCTAATATCTTATAAAACATGAATGAAGTAAATGACTACGTTGACATAAATAATTACCTTGCTGACTAACAAAACATGATAAGAAATTAAATATTAAGGCATTTTAATTAGGGAAATAAAAAAATTGAAATATGCCTTTAAGTATTTAACCCTTTCCCTCATACGACAATTCTGCAGCAGACGACTTTGAATGTATTTTGTCAAAACATAGAAAATCTCCATAATTTCTTCTTTTGTCACTATGTTTTCAAAAAGCCGTCTGCTGCAGAGGCGTCAAAAAGCGTCTATATTAGGGAAAGGGTTAACCCTTTCCCAAACCACATATAGACGCTTTCTACTCTATAGACGCTTTTATTCGGACGACTCTGCAGCAGACAACTTTTGAAAACTTTTGAAAACATTCTGGCAAATGGACAAATCGCTCATAATGAGCAATTTCTATATTTGCCAGAATGTTTTCAACTCTATTTTATAAGTAAACTTTCATGTATAGAGATTTTCCATGTTTTTAGCTCGCCTGTGCACAAATTGCGAGGTGAACTATTGTGATCGCTTTTCGTCCGATGTCCGTCCGTCTGTCCTTCTGTTCACTTGTCCTGCAAACGACTTCTTCTCCTGCTAACCTAATGGACCAATTTTAAAATAATTTCACAGGAATTTTCCTTATGTGGTCCTCTTTCAAATTTGTTCAAAGAGTTCAATTTGATGTAGAACTTTGGTTGCTTCGGTATCAGAAAAGGGGAAAATTGCCCATACTTTAAAAATCTTCTTGTGCAAAAGTATTGTTCCGATTTGAACATTATGTTGCTCCTTGAGGTACCCTCTACCAATATTGTTCAAATTATTCCGACACGTTGAAAAACATGACCGCTAGGGGCGGGGCTTGTTTTCCTTATATGTGCATTGTAAAGACTTTAAAAATCTTCTTGTACTAACAGTACCAGCCCAATTTAAAAATAAGTTGTCACAAATGTTCCTTGGGTGACCCTCTACCAAGATTGATGAAATTATTCCGATCTTATGAAAAACATGGCCGCCAGGTGGCGGGGCTTGTTTTCCTTACATGTAATATAGTGAAAACTTAAAACAATCTTCTTGTACTAAATCACTGGCCCGATTTGAAAATTATTTTGCTCATATATTCCTTGTGTGACGCTTTGCCAAGGTTGTTCAATTTATTCTGATCCGTTGAAAAACATGGTCACCATCCTGATCCGTTGAAAAACATGGTCACCATGGGGTGTTGCTTGTTTTCCTTATATGTATAGAGTAAAAACTTTGAAAACTATTGAAGTTCTATTAAATCAGGTGAGCGATACAAAGCTATCATGGCCCTCTTTTGGTAAAATTGGACTCATGCCAGCCCGCGCATCCAATCCGTCGGACGAGGCTCTACACTGTTGGACGGTCAGCAAAACATTATATGAGCCGTTCCACGAGAAAACCAACATTGCGGACACTGCGTAAAGTATCGACCCGGATCAGTCTAAGCATGCCGCGCAGGCTATCCGTGGCCGATACTTTTCGACTCCTGTGGATTTTCTGTTTCAGGAATCATTACTCTATACCTCTATCCCCCTGAGACGGAATGTGTCGGCCCGGATCAGTCTGCGCGGACAGCGCAGGCTGATCTGGGTCGATGCATTACGCAGAGGCCATACTGTTGGTTTTCACGTGGAACGGCTCATATCAACCAATCAATGGATACACATCTTCTCCATATGTACACAAGTTACATCATTCTAACCAGACGTTTATACAGCAGAGGACTGTCACAAGTCGTCTGCTACATATGCGTCAACATTTCTTCATGTCTATCTATAACAATGATCATGACTCATGAAATGTGGTTAACTAGGCGCACGGAAAGCAATTAAGATCAGCAAAGAACGCGCACAATTACCAGAATGGAACTGCTTAAAAGCTTTTGTGAAATATCTTAAGTATAGACTGATTGTTTGGAGTTTTACGCCGATTTCAACATGTGTTCAGTTATATCACGGCGATTCCTGGGTAAGTTACCAGTACTACTGGTCCAGTTATCTTGATACCAACCAGTCAGTCGTAATGCTAACCCCGCAAATCTGAGCAGTCATTACTAGCATTCTTAAAAGCTTTGGTATGACCCGGCCGATGATCGAACCCCCGACCTCCCGCATTCGAATCGGAGGCTCTTCCACAACACCACCGATGTGGTTCTAAAGTAGAGAAGTCAAAACATGATTTTATAGAAAATCTGATTAAACTTCTTCTTCTTCTTCTTCTTCTTCTTCTTCTTCTTCTTCTTCTTCTTCTTCTTCTTCTTCTTCTTCTTCTTCTTCTTCTTCTTCTTCTTCTTCTTCTTCTTCTTCTTCTTCTTCTTCTTCTTCTTCTTCTTTTTCTTCTTCTTCTTCTTCTTCTTCTTCTTCTTCTTCTTCTTCTTCTTATTCTTCTTCTTCTTCTTTATTTTTCTTCTTCTTCGTATTAGGAAGTGAGTACGCCTCCGCTCCATTTTGAATGCATCTAGGGTGGTGGCTGTGGTAAGGTAGTCAGTCTGGCATCTGGTTCCACATGCATATGCAGGCAGACAGTTGATGGTAATAAGGAGTGTCCGAGAACGCTGTTGAAGTAGGGATATTGGCCAACGCTCTAGCGAAGAAGTGGGAAAACATGGCACGTGATATAACTGTAATAATGTTGAAAGCGGCGTAAAATCACAATAGAACAAGAAACTAATTTGTATGGTATAAATATATCCATGAGTGCTTTACCTTGTTCGCGTACAAGAATATTGCAACAGATGTTATGTAATTTACATACGGCATTAAGCAGACGTTGTAAGCAGTCGTTTCAGAGTAATAGTTTTACTTTTTGCAGACGAGTTTTGAAGTTTTTTCGATAGCAGATGACTTTGGAAAACATAATAAGCGAGTTTGCATTTTTTCACAATGATTTCAATTATATTAAATAATAACACGTTCATTTGTAGAGCTTTCAAATAACTAAGATGTGTTTAAACAATGGCGTCTGCATCAATGATGTTGCATTGTGGGGGGGAAATAAGGGTTAACAAGATTACAGAAGCCGCCGTGCGTGAAGCACTATCTTTGAAAATTGACGTGTTTTAGGGTAAAAATAGAAACTGTCATTACTTATAGAACTGACAGGAGTAACAAGTGGGATTTAAACCCTTTCTCACATACAGCAAATCTGAAACAAACCGCTTTTAAATTGTGGCACATATATTCAAATTAAAGTATTATTGTTGATTATAGTTGAAAACGTTGTGGCAAATGGAGAAATTGCTCATAATTAGTACTTTTGCCACAATGTTTTGAGAAGAAGGCTGCTGCAGCGTCTATGAGAGGAAAAGGGTTAAAGTGATATCATTAGCGTGTAAACCCTTTTCCGCATGCAGGCTTTATCTGAACGCATCTGCAGAAGACAAGTTTTGAAAAACCTTATTTCAAAATGAGAAATTGCTGATGAAGAGCGTTACACTGTATTCAATAATTAAATTTGTAAAATAATTTGTAAACTTTGTCCATAAACGTTTTCAAAGTCGTCTGATGTTGGTTTGTTGTATGTGTGAAAAGGTTTTAACCCTTTCCCTGATACGGCAATTCTGCAGCAGACGACTTTGAACGTATTTTGTCAAAAAATAGAAAATCTCCTTAATTGAATGGATAACCTATGACAAAAAGTGAAAAAACATTGTGGCAAAAGGAGAAATTGCACGTTTTGTGCAATTTCTTCTTTTGTCACTATGTTTTCAAAAAGCTGTCTGCTGCAGAGGCGTCAGAAAGCGTCTATATGAGGGAAAGGGTTAAACATTAATCTTGTAGCGATACAAGTTATCGACATATTTTCTACATGCGTTTCAACGGATGATTGAAAGTTAACCCTTTCCCTCATACGACAATTCTGCAGCAGACGACTTTAACCATATGTTGTCAAAAATTAGAAAATCTCTATAATTGAATGGATAACCTATGCCTAAAATGGAAAACATTGTGGCAAAAGGAGAAATTGCTCGTTTTGAGCATTTTTTTCTTTTATCACTATGTTTTCTAAAAGCCGTCTGCTGCAGGGGCGTCAGAAAGCGTATATATGAGGGAAAGGGTTAATAGGGTGTTATCTCCTAATTAACTCACTAGATATAGCAGACGGTTTAAAGGTGCTGAAATCCAGATTATAGATAGTAAAGTCACAGTTTTAAAACTGTTCAAAAGTTGTATGAAATATTAGAATCTTAATTCTGGAATAGAATTAAAGTGATAGTTTCACTTTCCAGTACAATAAACAGCTAAATATTGATTATTAAAACTTCGTTTTTACTGGGTAGACATACCCAGTAAGCCAAACTGTGTATATGTTCATGAATTAACTGTTTTTCAACATTTACTGCCAACATAATTTTAAACTATTTATTACTTGTTTTGCTTTCACTATTAGCATTATTGGCAAAAGTTTCGACATTTCACTATTCGCCTCTTGTGGATTTTCTGTTTTAGGAATCATTAATCTATACCACTATCCCCCTGAGACGGAATGTGTCGGTCCGGATCAGTCTGCGCGGACTGCGGAGGCTGATCTGTGCCGATACATTACGCAGATGCCAAAATGTTGGTTTTCTCGCGGGAAGGCTCATATAGTAGTGTTTGGTTTACCATAACTATTCTCATGAGGCTACCAGGATGAGTAAATTAACTAAAGTCAAACCAAAAAACTTCATTGTGCGTATATTGTTTATGACGACACCGCAATTAAGGTCGTTTCGAATTGACCCTATACATTTAAATATTCATGAGCAGGTGCCTGTTTTTTCGGCCAATGAAATAACACGATACAACCAACGCACGGTCCTGCTATCAAAATAAAATTACACAATCGGAAGACTCGGTCATCAACGTTTCGTTATCTCATTTATTAACGTTACGTCAATATGGGTTATCTCCCCTGTTAATACCTTACGGTTTTGTAGAAAACAATTTGATTGAAATACCAAGGTTTGTGCGATCAGAGATGGCCTGTAAAAGGCAGTCATCAGATATATGCAAACGTTCACTACCAAAGTGAAGTTCGTATGTCTAATGTTAATGGGATTGAAGATTAGTGTTCGACGCGTCGGTTTATGACAAATAAAGTTGATTAATATTCCATAAACTATGACTACAGTGGGCCTGTACTAACTCGACCATGCTGTTACTCGTATATATCGTTTATCTCAAACCATGATACGAATCCCTGTAACAAAGTAGCAGAAATTCTGTTTTCTCATTTGAGCG
This sequence comes from Serripes groenlandicus, assembly GCA_031761405.1. Classification (NCBI taxonomy): domain Eukaryota; kingdom Metazoa; phylum Mollusca; class Bivalvia; order Cardiida; family Cardiidae; genus Serripes; species Serripes groenlandicus. Next base: position 241,137,910 of record JASEVX010000001.1, read on the forward strand.
CTAAATGTTGCCTTGGTAATTTCATAGGACACTCCTTTACTGTAGTGTCGTTCATAGTCACTTAAAACTTAAGTATAAATTAATTTAACAGCCGTAAATTACTTTCCTACAAATGCAGAGATCTCTCGAAGAGGTAGATTACTCTAGTTATAAGGAGAGCACTGTATAGTGTCCGCACTAAGAAAATAGTGTTTGCACAAATACATCGAATCGTTTATTTTCTCTCAACGTGAACTTTACGTACGAAGAAGTGATTAATGAAGCGTTAACAACGCTTACACCAAAAACAATTGGTATTCGGAATGCCTTCATTCTTAACCTTTGAACCTTTTTATGATTTTGTAAAACCCTTTCTCACGTTCAAAAGCTTTCTGGAGTCCCTGTAGCAGATGACTTTTGAAATCATTGTCACAAAATGAGAAATGGCTCAAAATGAACCATTTTTCATTTTGTCACAATGTTTTCAAATTTAATTTAAAAGTGTTATTTCGTTAATAAGAGTTCAATTAATTTTGACAAGATGTGTTTAAAGTCGTCTGCTCAGATGTATTGTTCATGTATGTGGGGGGAAAGGTTAATGTGATTAACCCTTTCCCTCATACGACAATTCTGCAGCAGACGATTTAGAAAATAGTTTGTAAAAAAATGGAAAATCTCTATAATCGAGGGAATAACCTATGACTAAAAGTGGAAAACATTCTTGCAAATGGAGAAATTGTTCGTTTTAAGTAATTTCTTATGTTTTCAAAAAGCCGTCTGCTGCAGAGGTGTCAGAAAGCGTCTATATGAGGGGAAGGGTTTAACGATTAATATCGCTGAAGATCATACGTATACTCTGATAATAAAAAAACAAGTTTTCTATCCACACTGAATGTTAAACGATCTATTCTAATTGAGTGGTTTAGGTCGTTCTCAGCTTTATTTCAGTTATATTATGGCGATACACTTCCATGTATTTATGATCCCTGGATGACTGCTATTAGGGCCAGGCTAGGAAATGTGCCTTACCAAAGGCCAATCTACAGTGACCGCCACGATCAAGGATCCAACTCACGTCCTCTTTATCTTCTGCCCTGGCGAATTAAAAAATATCGAACAAAGTAACTGTTTCTTGGGTTTTGATTGAACTCTTTCGTTTAGCCCATGAACATACACACTATTAGGTTTATGTTATGAACGATCAGATGGGTGACCCTTAGTTTATGTTTGGCCCATAGAAATACACACGATCAGATGGGGGATCCTAAGTTTATGTTTGGCCCATAGAAATACACACGATCAGATGGGGGATCCTAAGTTAATGTTTGGTTTATGAAAATATACACAAATGGAAGTATGGCCTTTAGTACGAGTATGTTGTGTTCATTAAGATGTACGCGACTAGATGGGTGACCCTTAGTTTATGTTTATTTCATGAAAATACGCACGCTTTGAAGAGTGACCCCCTAGTATATGTTAAGTCGATAGAAATATACACTATAACATAGGTGACCCTTAGTTTATGTTTGGTTCATGTAAATATACACACTTAGATGGGTCAACCTTAGTATATGTTTTTCCCATGGAAATACACACGATCAGATGGGGGGTCCTAAGTTAATGTTTGGTTTATGAAAATATACACAATTGGAAGTATGACCTTTAGTATGAGTATGTTTTGTTCATTAAGATGTACGCGACTAGATGGGTGACCCTTAGTTTATGTTTATTTCATGAAAATACGCACGCTTTGAAGAGTGACCCCCCCTAGTACATGTTAAGTCGATAGAAATATACACTATAACATAGGTGACCCTTAGTTTATGTTTGGTTCATGTAGATATACACACTTAGATAGGCCATCCTTAGTTTATGTTTGGTTCATGTATATATACACACTTAGATAGGTGACCCTTAGTTTATGCTTGGTTCATGTAGATATACACACTTAGATAGGTCATCCTTAGTTTATGTTTGGTTCATGTATATATACACACTTAGATAGGTCAACCTTAGTTTATGTTTGGTTCATGTAAATATACACACTTAGATGGGTCAACCTTAGTTTATGTTTGTTCATGTAAATATACACACTTAGATGGGTCAACATTAGTTTATGTTTGGTTCATGTAAATATACACACTTAGATGGGTCAACCTTAGTATATGTTTTTCCCATGGAAATACACACGATCAGATGGGGGACCATTAGTTAATGTTTGGTTCATGACAATATACACAATTTGAAGAATGACCCTAAGTATATGTTTAGTAGATAAAAAATATGCACATTTACATAGGTGACTCTTAGTTTATGTTTACATCATTAAACGGGTATACGTTTGTTTAGATTGGTGATCCTTAGTTTGTGTTTATTTCATGCACATAACATACTTTAAAGAAAAACCCGAAGTATAAATGTAAATAGATAAAAATATACACAATTACATATGTGACCCTTAGTTTATGTTTGGATCATGATAATTTACGCGATAAGAATTATGACTCCTATTTTATGTTTGCATCATAACACATGAACACGTTAAGATTGGTGACCTTTAGTTTATGTTAGGTTCATGTAAATATAAACGATAAGATGGGTGACCCTTAGTTTAGAATTATGACTCTTAGTTCATGACTCTCAGTCTAGTTTGATTGATGAAAACACATGTACGTCGACCACACTAATACATGATATTTCTAGTGATGTTATGTATTCAAAATGACTGTACGTAATGGGGTTACAGGGGCGTAGCTACCTTTAGACACTGTGTGCCTACACATTTTTTCTAAATATGCCCCAAAATGCAGCTGCGGCGATACACATCTGCGTAATGTATCGACCAGATCAGCCTGCGCTGTCCGCGCAGACTGATCCGGAGACACATCCGTCTAAGGGGGGATAGATAGAGGAGTGATTCCTGAAACAGAAAATCCACAGGAGGCGAAAAGTGTATATCCGGGTACGTCTGTCTGGCATGCTTAGGTTGATCCGGGTCGATACTTTACGCAGAGTCCACATTGTTAATTTTCTCACGAGAAGGCCTACACATTGATTATTTCCAAGCTACGCCCCTGGGTTATATAACGGTACGTTGGTGTAAATCTAATGGAGCTACAGCTCTAGCTACTGTCAAAAAGATGCATCTAGGATCGAAGTGCATGCATGCGGACAATGAATGCTCTCATGAGACTATGTGTAAATGCAGTAAGACCCAAAATCGCTAGACGCGGCCCGTATATATATGCACGAGGATTTGGATCAGGTTAATTTAGTCGAATTATACATGGTTATCTTCCCTTTTCTTCAAACAAGTACAAATGTCTTCATGGTGTGCGGTAAAAAATACCATATGTATAGGCAATTATTCCAAGGGTGTAAGTGCTCCTGGTTAGTATTTTTTTTTAAACTTTTGCAATCAGAAACTGCAATCTTTACAATAATTAAGCTTTCAATTGTATATAATTTCGATATATTCGTTAAGATGTTGTCGATGTCGTCTACTGAGTATTTGTTGTATGTGGGTGGGGGATACGTTAATGATCTTATCGAATTTAAACGTCGTTTACTTCAGTATTTTAGTTATATCACGGCGAAAGAACACTTATTCGTGATCCCTTGGTGACAAACCAGTACTAGACTTGGATTAGTGCCTTGTTAAAGGGCCCCAACCAGTACTAGACGTGGATTAGTGCCTTGTTAAAGGGCCCCAACCAGTACTAGACTTGGATAAGTGCCTTATTAAAGGGCCCCAACCAGTACCAGACCTGGATAAGTGCCTTGTTAAAGGGCCCCAACCAGTACTAGACTTGGATAAGTGCCTTGTTAAAGGGCCCCAACCAGTACTAGACTTGGATAAGTGCCTTGTTAAAGGGCCCCAACCAATACTAGACTTGGATAAGTGCCTTGTTAAAGGACCCCAACCAATACTAGACTTGGATTAGTGCCTTGTTAAAGGGCCCCAACCAAAATTAGACTTGGATTAGTGCCTTATTAAAGGACCCCAACCAATACTAGACTTGGATGAGTGCCTTGTTAAAGGGCCCCAACCAGTACTAGACTTGGAGTAGTGCCTTGTTAAAGGGCCCCAACCAGTACTAGACTTGGAGTAGTGCCTTGTTAAAGGGCCCCAACCAATACTAGACTTGGATTAGTGCCTTGTTAAAGGGCACCAACCAGTACTAGACTTTGATTAATGCCTTGTTAAAGGGCACCCAACTAGTACTAGACTTTGATATGTGCCTTGTTAAAGGGCATCCAACTAGTACTAGGCTTAGATATGTGTCTGATTAAATGCATCCAACTAGTACTCGGTTTGTATATGTGCCTTTGTTAAAGGGCACCCAACTAGGCGTGGATATGTGCCTGGTCCAAATGGCATCCAGCTAGTACTAAACTTTCATATGTGCCTTGTTAAAGGTCACCAAACTAGTACTAGACTTGGATATGTGCCTGGCCCAAAGGGTACCAACTAATACTAGGCTTGGATAAGTGCCTTGTAAAAGGGCACCAAACTAGTACTAGACTTGGATATGTGCCTGGCCCAAAGGGTACCAACTAATACTAGGCTTGGATAAGTGCCTTGTTAAAGGGCACCAAACTAGTACTAGACTTGGATATGTGCCTGGCCCAAAGGGTACCAACTAATACTAGACTTGGATATGTGCCTGGCCCAAAGGGTACCAACTAATACTAGACTTGGATATGTGCCTGGCCCAAAGGGTACCAACTAATACTAGGCTTGGATATGTTCCTGGCCCAAAGGGTAACAACTAATACTTGGCTTGGATATGTGCCTGGGCCAAAGGGTACCAACTAATACTAGACTTGGATATGTGCCTTGTCCAAAAAGTACCAACTAATACTAGACTTTTATATGTGCCTGTCCCAAAGGGTACCAACTAATACTAGGCTTGTATATGTGCCTGGCCCAATGGGTACCAACTAATACTAGGCTTGGATAAAGTGCCTGGCCCAAAGGGTACCAACTATTACTAGGCTTGGATATGTGCCTGGCCCAAAGGGTACCAACTAATACTAGACTTGGATATGTGCCTGGCCCAATGGGTACCAACTAATACTAGGCTTGGATATGTGCCTGGCCCAAAGGGTACCAACTAATACTAGACTTGGATAACTGCCTGGCCCAAAGGGTACCAACTAATACTGGACTTGGATGCGTGTCTAAAAGTTTGCGAATTGCCAATTTCAGACATTTCGCGTGCGGAAATGTTTGCGAATCAAAGAAAACCGTATGGTCGTAATTTTTGCACGTCATAAATATCACTTTACCAGAGTCATGCATAATATCTACACGTCGAGAAAATGTACGGTTAATTATCGATATAAAATGTGTATGTAACGGTTTGCTTTGTACTTTGGGATTAAACCAATTACTAGTACTCACCATTTCATGATTTGTCAGTAATTATGCGATTATTGTATGATAAAGCTCAACAACGCAGGTAAGTAGTGATAAGTGATCACTAATAAAGGAAGAAAAATATTGACTCCGAGTTTTCAGTTGATTTGTGTTTAACATCTGTATACGACATAATACGGTGTACCGTTAGGGCCATCGTGCTATCGCGCTGTCAACAAGCACACGCGATGCCACGATAGCACGATGACACGATGGTGATGACACGATGACACGATGACACGATGGTGATGGTACGATGACACGATGGTGATGACACGATAGCACGATGACGATGACGCGATGACACGATGACACGATGGTGATGGAGCGATGCTACGATGGCACGATGACGATGACGCGATATTACATCGCGTCATCGTCATCGTGCCATCGTGCCATCACCATCGTGTCATCGTACCATCACCATCGTGTCATCGTGCTATCGTGGCATCGCGTATGCGCGATAGCACGATGGCCCTAACGGAACACTGGTGTACCGTTAGGGCCATCGTGCTATCGCGCTGTCAACAAGCACACGCGATGCCACGATAGCACGATGACACGATGGTGATGACACGATGACACGATGACACGATGGTGATAGTACGATGACACGATGGTGATGACACGATAGCACGATGACGATGACGCGATGACACGATGACACGATGGTGATGGAGCGATGCTACGATGGCACGATGACGATGACGCGATATTACATCGCGTCATCGTCATCGTGACATCGTGCCATCACCATCGTGCCATCGTGTCATCACCATCGTGTCATCGTGTCATCACCATCGTGTCATCGTGCTATCGTGGCATCGCGTATGCGCGATAGCACGATGGCCCTAACGGAACACCGTAACATAATGTTGAAGTGATTAAAGGGAAATAAGAGTAGTACCGGTATTAAGGAGCAAAGTGTCGACCTTGATACAATGTGATCCTTTGTCTGATGAGACCTGTACGTTTGCTATTTGACAATTAGGTGTTAAAACTATCAATCGGTTTTCTTTTCTTACACATTTACTAGTAAACAAAGCCATATGTCTTACGAGTTTTATACCGTACATTACCGGTGATAAGGAAATTTGTAAATATGTAAAATGTATTGCTGTAAATATATTGCAAATGTGTTCACGTAGTTTTAACAACATACGATTTGAATTTAAATATGTTTGTTATCTTTCGATCAGTCTGTTACTCTTTCATTTGGATTCAGTCACAATTCTCAGGTAATACGATGTGAATCAAAATATCGGCTAAACGGTGTGTCGGTAAAATAAACGGTGTATAGGTAAAATATATAATTGAGAACGTGGTAACTTTCGCTGGCTGATATTTTTGCGAATTTAGTGAATTCGCGAACTTCGCAAACATTTCCACGACGCGAACTTTACCACTTATACAGTAGTTCTAGGATTGGATATGTACCTGTTTAAATGGCACTAAACTAGTACTAGACTCAGATATGTCCCTGGTTAAAGGGCACCCAGCTAGTACTAGGTTTGGATATGTGCCTGGCCCAAATGGCATCAAACTAGTACTAGACTTAGATATGTGCCTAATTAAAGGGCACTCAACTAGTACTAGACTTTGATATGTACCTGGTTAAAGGGCATCCAACTATTGCTAGGCTTGGATATGTACCTGGTTAAAGGGCATCCAACTATTGCTAGGCTTAGATATGTTGCTGGTTAAAGGGTATCCAACTAGTACTTGGCTTGGAAAGGTGCCTTGTTAAAGGGCACCCAATTAGTACTAGATATAGACTTGGATATGTGCCATGTTAAAGAGCATCCAACTAGTACTAGGCTTGGATATGTGCCTGGCCCAAATGGCACTCCATACTACCATCGCGAGCGTGGTTCGAACCTGGTTCCCCGGTCCTAAATTATCTTATTCTAGACCTTCGGCAACAGCAGATTCAATGAAGCGTAAATATTGATCATTTCAGTACTACTACTACTACTACTACTACTACTACTACTACTACTACTACTACTACTACTACTACTACTACTACTACTACTACTACTACTACTACTACTACTACTACTACTACTACTACTACTACTACTACTACTACTACTACTACTACTACTACTACTACTACTACTACTACTACTACTACTACTACTACTACTACTACTACTACTACTACTACTACTACTACTACTACTACTACTACTACTACTACTACTACTACTACTACTACTACTACTACTACTACTACTACTACTACTACTACTACTACTACTACTACTACTACTACTACTACTACTACTACTACTACTACTACTACTACTACTACTACTACTACTACTACTACTACTACTACTACTACTACTACTACTACTACTACTACTACTACTACTACTACTACTACTACTACTACTACTACTACTACTACTACTACTACTACTACTACTACTACTACTACTACTACTACTACTACTACTACTACTACTACTACTACTACTACTACTACTACTACTACTACTACTACTACTACTACTACTACTACTACTACTACTACTACTACTACTACTACTACTACTACTACTACTACTACTACTACTACTACTACTACTACTACTACTACTACTACTACTACTACTACTACTACTACTACTACTACTACTACTACTACTACTACTACTACTACTACTACTACTACTACTACTACTACTACTACTACTACTACTACTACTACTACTACTACTACTACTACTACTACTACTACTACTACTACTACTACTACTACTACTACTACTACTACTACTACTACTACTACTACTACTACTACTACTACTACTACTACTACTACTACTACTACTACTACTACTACTACTACTACTACTACTACTACTACTACTACTACTACTACTACTACTACTACTACTACTACTACTACTACTACTACTACTACTACTACTACTACTACTACTACTACTACTACTACTACTACTACTACTACTACTACTACTACTACTACTACTACTACTACTACTACTACTACTACTACTACTACTACTACTACTACTACTACTACTACTACTACTACTACTACTACTACTACTACTACTACTACTACTACTACTACTACTACTACTACTACTACTACTACTACTACTACTACTACTACTACTACTACTACTACTACTACTACTACTACTACTACTACTACTACTACTACTACTACTACTACTACTACTACTACTACTACTACTACTACTACTACTACTACTACTACTACTACTACTACTACTACTACTACTACTACTACTACTACTACTACTACTACTACTACTACTACTACTACTACTACTACTACTACTACTACTACTACTACTACTACTACTACTACTACTACTACTACTACTACTACTACTACTACTACTACTACTACTACTACTACTACTACTACTACTACTACTACTACTACTACTACTACTACTACTACTACTACTACTACTACTACTACTACTACTACTACTACTACTACTACTACTACTACTACTACTACTACTACTACTATTATTATTATTACTGCTTCATCTTAGTTAAAGAGTTTATTAAAAGTGATAATAAATAAGCAAGAATGAGAAACTATGTATCACTTGAATAGAATTATGAGGTGTTTTTCGAAAAAAATGTACATGAAATTTGCCGGTTTTGGCGCCAAAGTGACTAACGTTATAACGTCAAACTGCTGACGTGACGTCATTTTCATTGTTTGGTTTCCGCGTTGTAACAAACACTCGAGTGTTAACCAAACTAGTAGTGTTATATGATATTTATAGGATTTTTACACTCCCAGAGAGAGAGCTTTATGTGATATTTATGTAGTTAATTTTAAGCGCTAATTTTAGCGCCATGCGCTGACGTCACAATAATCACGTTCTGCAGCGTATATTTAACGCGTATTGACGCGCTTTTTTAGAATATTGTACCTGAGCAATGTTCGTTGGACTTGGTATTTAATCATTTTTCTTCCAAAAATAAAATTATTCATAAAAAATACGCTATATATTTGTACGTTTTAGAAAGAAGTATAAACATTATTTGTTAGACCATATATTAAATCGTAGTTTGATTAATCCGTCGCCGCAGAATTGTTATTAGTGTGACGTCAGCGCATGGCGGTCGGGAACTCGGCGAATTTCCAAAAATAATGAACAGTTAGCTTAAGAACGCCGGCGTGTTGGTCGGTTGGCAAATTTTGATGTTGTGGATCAGGAGAAAAATCATTTGTGAACCTGTCTCTACCTGAGACTAGGTCGGTTTAGGCGTATTTCGGCGGAAATTATTGCCCGAATCGAGCAAGGGGAGAAAACGCCGTTGCACACCTTGTCATTATTATTACACTATATGGACGTAAAGAGGTGCTATTTATAGTAACACGTGCGGGATTCCCCAAATAACCATTACGATCATTTTTCATAGCGTATAGACAATATAGAGAGACAATTTGAGTATTTTGGCGAGTTATTTTGTGATTTTCAGCATTTTTTGCTGTAATAGAAATTCGGACGCCTGTGGTTATATGTGGATGGCATGTGTCAATTTTAAAAACGCAATAATTTCCTTAAAACCAATTGCCGACGGCATAAAGAGCTTTGCTCCTTACTCAACACTTTAGTTTTGTCAACTGTATAGAGTGAACCACATTCGTATATATATTTAAAGTCGGCCGAGTTAAAAATGACTACAATGTGCACAAAGTTTGACATCTGTCATTAATAAAAATCCAGCACCGGGAAACAGCCGGACATATAGACGGGTGACAATGCTAAAACCAGTATGATTTATACAGGTGAACATCCGGAAAGATAGACGGGTGACAATGCTGAAACAAGTATTATATTGACAGTCATGAATATATAATTAATTTTATATTCTGTCTATTATATTCTATTTTATTCTACCGCGGTTAAGGAAATGGTCTATTCGTTTATGTTATATTAAATTCTATTTTATTATGTTCTGTTATATTATAATATTTTGTACTAAGTTCTATTCTATTAGTTTTCATTGTTTATATGATATCCTGTTCTATTCAGCTCTGGTGCTACATTCGCATTTATAATGATATTATGATTCACAAGAAATAATTAACAATCTTTCGCTGATTACACTTTTATTTTATGTTTTCAACCTTGATCTTAGCATGTGACGAATACGTTTCATCTCCATAGGGGCTAAGTTAACAAAACGTACAGCTCACAGAAAACTGGGACGCCTGTGGTCAGACTATCAACAATCACTGTGACCTCTCCTATATATATGAGCCGTTCCACACGAAAACCAACATTATGGAATCTGCGTAATATATCGATCCAGATCAGCCTGCGCAATCCGCACAGGCGAATCCGGGCCGACAAATTCCGTCTCAGGGGGATAGAGGTATAGAGTAATGATTCCTTAAACAGAAAATTCCCAAGAGGCGAACAGTGTATGTCCGGGTAAGCCTGCGCGGCATGCTAAGGCTGATCTGGGTCGATGTTTTACGTAGAGTCCACAATGTTGGTTTTCTCGTGAAACGGCTCATATTATATATATACGTGAGTTCGAATCCCCGCTCGGCCAACTTTCTTTCCGACGTTTGACAAAAGTCATTGCGACATGCGTCATTCGTCTTCCACCAATGGGCTATCATTCTATGTGGAAAAGCAGCCAGTTGCTTGGGAAGATTGTTGTGTGGAGTACTGGTGTGAGAAACCCAGGAAAGATATGAGTAGGTGAATTGGCCGCCGTGATATGACTGAGAAATTGTTAAAAACGGCGTTAAACCCCAATCAATCAAGCGTAACCACCAGCCGCAAATGGTGTAGTAAATGTGTGATATTACTGTACACTTGTACCAACAAAGCTTCGTGTTTGTCATCATTTCCAACCAACCAATCAAAATAGCCTGAAGAATTATGTAAAGTGATACATTTTAAACATTTCTACTTAATTATCTTGGAATTAACTTGCTTCAGATTCAGAGGAGAACGTAGAATCTTAAATATTGTAGATGTGCACACCTGTTCGCTAGAAATGCGGTTTTGTTGATAAATCGGAGATGTCTGATGTCAAAAGTGAAACGCTAAAAAGAAAATCTCATATCCGAGGAAAAAGACATTAATCCTTCTTCAAATGGTGGAAAGGTTAATTCTGCCGGGTAATTTTATACATCGACACCGTCTTAATCTGTCAGTACAGACAAATGATCCAAATCATAGGTAAACCGACCTTCATAAACTTTGCGACAAGGGGAGAATCGAATCAACTTGCGCCGCCGTGCAGTCTAGCCATGGTCTTCTCTGTTTGCAATCTAGACGTACAAGTGTCCTGAAAGTCATTTAATATTGCTATGACCATTATTATTACTACATACGTAATTTCGAATCATTCGTTGTTATGACGATTATTTTAGCATGCAATAAATCGAATATACCGTAAAACTCGAACCGTTTCCTGGAACGAATCATATTTTTGGAAAACAGTGAAACAGCGGTTCTGATTAGTAATACAAAAAATCAAAACTACGTTACGATGTTTTTGACAATAAGTTATTGCTGGGTTGCGTTCAATCAGTAATAAACAGGCTAGTGTAAATTAATTAAATAAGTTGACAATACATCAAGTAATGTAGACTAAATATATCGATAATTCGAACATGGCTTTAACTCGAAGTAACGTATGGGACCTCTCTGAATTCGAGATAAATCGTAAAACCACTTCAATTACAATAAAAAAAAATCTCTGATGGTCCGTGTTCCTGTGGCGTGATCCCAACAATAGCTTCCAGACTAGACAACGAGTCTGTTAGAGCCAGCAACAAAACACAATAACACGGTGTGTGCCAATTTGTTACAACCCCCATACCCTATCTTATTCCCGTGAATGAGATTGGATGTCATTCATTCTTTGGAAGTTATACCTTTTTTCCCATCAACATTCAAAAAATGTTAAGCCACGTGGGCGAAAAATGGGTATTATTGCCCATGCACACATTGACGATTGGCATGTCCATGTGTTCATGTTTCACTGTCTGCTTAAACTATGAAGCGTTATGGATGTAGGTGCTTTCAAACCCTCCTAGTTCCGCCCCCACCTTTCCTGTTGTTATGCGCCAAGCCGGGTTGAAATATGACGCCGTTTTGCATGGTGAGGTTTCGAAACGTATCATTGGCGCGGAGACCATCCTGTTAATCACGTGACCTTGCTTTTGTCTCATGAAGAGAATAGTTAGTGATCTGTCACACTTGATCATAATACTATTTTTGACTCGCGTTACGAGAAAAGAAGTCCTGTCACAATAATTGTCTTGCCATGATTCGTTCTTATTTTAAGCCTTATTATAGAAATATATTCCAAAAATCCTATAACATGAAAATAGAGTCGTCCGAGTTTGAACATGGAAGAGTCTACTTTAAACAATTCGGCGCTGAAAGGGTTAAGTTGAATATCGAACAGAACCGGAAGTATTTATACAACTAAAGCATTTACAGCAGATAAATGATTTATATAAATGTGAAGAAATGTGAAATATATGACAATACAGTACTGGACACAAGTACATTATTAAATCTAAATACAAATAAAACACTCGTAAATTAATATCAATATAAAATAAATATATGTATGTTTAACAAATTAATTAGCTCAAGATGGTTAGTCTGATAAACGTCGCACACAATAATTTTACTTTTCTCATGAGAGAATTTCCTCATTTCAAGAACCTTGGTAAAGCAAGGTAAACACTTTATAATACAATATATTTCGTAAGTGTTCACGGTTGCAATGACAAAATCAATATCATTATATTTTCGGTCAATGAAAGACAATGGAAATATCCTTGAAATACCTTTGAAAATACCTTGAATTCCACATTGAAAATACAGAATTAATATGTGTGTGAAATAAAGGAATTCTATGAAATTCTCTGTGCATTCCTTTGGCATGCCAATACAAAAATGTTAGGTCGTTATTTTCTGTTGTTTCACTTGTTTGATTGGTGTATTGGTTTTCCCCCAAGACGGAATTGGGATTTATTTCCAGCCACCCCCTCAGCTATTTAACAAGGCAGGGTAATCATGCTTGTCAATGAAAGTCGATGAGTGATTGGAATTAGTTGGTCTTCATATTGTTTCAAGATAAGGTAGCAAACGTTTCGCACGATGACATCGATTCACGCTACTCGACACACAGACGTGAGGGCCTCGGTGGTAGAAGTGAAGGGCGGCCGCCACCGATACGTACGATATCGGGCTCGATCACCGATCGGATCATACGAAATACTTGTAATGGTTATAATGGCGTTCCCTCCTTGACGGTTAGATATTTACTGTAATTTTTGATATTTACGAAGTATAACACCATGGCATAACACAATCAAACAGCAATTAGAAGTACATATCTTTATTGTTAAACTTCATTTAAATCGGTTAACTTTCTCTAATCACATGTTAAAACGTTTTCCTGGTAAAACCGGTTTTTTAATCTCCTTCAGCGTTAGACATAAATAAGCCGTGTTTCATCTCTGCGACAACGTCACGCACACGTGTGTAGGCTTAAAAACATAAAACTTTAAAGGGACTTTCTTGCGATTTTGGAACCACCTTTCAAAAAACCCATAAAAGTTCGTAGATAACACACAGGGAAAAAATCAATAGCCTATGAAGCTTTCTGAAAAAGGTCAAACTCTTCCAGGGGGGCCGCCATTTTAAATATGTATTAAATAGCGGTCAGGGGAAAAACACGGGTTAAAATTAATCGTCGTCAAGCCAATTATATTTTAAATCGATATTTACGGATATAAAAGTTATTTTTATTTTTATTTATTTAATATTCTTAGCAAATAATTAAAAATAAATGACATTGATATTATACAATATGTTATGTATATGTAGTATTATTATTCGTACGTCATGACAGACGACAGCAATACCCATTTCTAATACATAGTGGTCATGCAAAATAAAACAACGTTTAGTCCATTATTTTAAAAGAAACAGATTGTTATGGTCAATGTTAGCTGTATAGTTCGAAAAGTTATAAGAAAATAACCATATATATTTAAAGAATTAATATTTTTGAGTAAAACGTTTACTTTAAAGATATCAAAGTATGTTTTAATAAATGCATAGCTTTATTTATATATAATAATAATACAATACGTTATGTTTTCTTCATAGCAATGTCAATATAATGCATTTTCTGACAAAAACAACTGAAAACTTTCAATTCAAAATGGTACATCTATTATTTGTTATAGTCCCTCAATCTTGGAAAATGCATTTCATATTGAAATTAATAAATATATCGAGGGCTTGGCGTGAAACAGTTGTAACTAAAACCCTATTTGGAAACCCTGGTTTAGGGGCAATTTTGGCCCTTTTGTAAACAATGCAAATTTAGGTGCCATTGCTCAGAACGAGCAATGGCACCTAAATTTCCATTGTTTACCAAGAAAAATGATTTAACCCTTATAAAGACTTTATGGCGAAGTGATTAACCTTGGTAAAAAATTAACAATTTTAGTTACAACCGTTACGTTACAACTATACTTTACGCAGAGTCCACAATGTTGATTTTCTCACGAGACGGCCTACACATTGATTATTGCAAAGATACGCTCCTGACTGGCATTGGGTCATCCGTAATGACCTAGTACTATCCAAGTACAACAAGGTCACAGAAGTCACACTTATTCATGACAAACCACTGCTAGGTTAAAAGATGTGCCTTGTCAAAGGGCATCCCACCATGACCGTCGCGCGCGGGTCTCACGCTGGAATCAAATGTCTTTGTATAATCCTGTTTGTGTTGGTTGATTTGATTTGCTTTAAGCAATTTTACAAATCTGTTCCATCTACTTCATACGTTATCTTAACAGACACTCGAATGTGTGGTGCGCATTCAGCCAATCTCATTAAAATCAGACCAAAATACTTCACTGTACGTATATATTGGATCTGACAACATCGCCTATGAGATCGTCTCGAATTGACCCTATACACTCATGAGCACGTTCTCATTGTCTTTCTACAATGAAAACGTAATATAAAACCATTTCGTCTCAGGGGGATAAAGCGAAAAGTGTCTGTCCGGATTTTAGCCTGCGCGGCATACTTAGGCTGATCTGGGTCGATGTTGGTTTCATCGTGGAACGGCTCATATATGCCATTTAAAGAGACTGGTTCTAGTCTAGATTTGTTGTAGTGTGATTCAATGAATTATTTGTTGTAGTGTGGTTCAATGAGTTATTTTTGTTATTATA
Organism: Serripes groenlandicus; assembly: GCA_031761405.1. Classification (NCBI taxonomy): domain Eukaryota; kingdom Metazoa; phylum Mollusca; class Bivalvia; order Cardiida; family Cardiidae; genus Serripes; species Serripes groenlandicus. The sequence continues at coordinate 241,153,587 of JASEVX010000001.1, forward strand.
GATCGAAATTTGTTACATTACGTTATCCATCGTTGACGCTGAGCTATGTTTGCAATTGCGAATTAACTGCGTCAAACGAATAAAGGGGTGTCTTTTTTTCTTTTTTTCGCATAAGTATTCCTACCGAACATTCCGACGGTGCACGAGTCACGCCAGGGCTTGTGCTTCCCACCCACATATAGAGGATCCATACATGGACGTGTAGGTTCTAAACCCTTTTCCACATACCGCAAATTTGCAGAAAGACGATTTGAAAACATTCAGGCAAAAGTATGGAAACTCTCAATAAATTAAAAAAGATGAACTCCTTATCCTTGGACATGTTCTGCTTTTCCGCAAATATTTTTGACGAAAAGATCGTCTGTATAAACACTTGTTTTAGAATGTTATCCGATGCTGTCATTTCTTGGAAAACAGGTGATAAAAATCAGCTGTAAAATGTCGTCGTTCGCAGATAAGTCATTTAAAAACTATGTATAAGGACAATACTCAATTGGTTTAATGGGAATGTTATTAGGAGAAACAGGCTATATAAAATATCCGGATGAGTTAAAACATCTTCTATATAAAGGAAAGGGTACATTTAAGCCGTCACGCGAGAAAACCAACATTGTGGTCTCTGCAAAAGGTATCGTCCCGGATCAGCCTAAACATGCCGTGCAGGCTAACCCGGACAGACACTTTTCGCCTCCTATGGATTTTTTGTTTCAGGAATCAATACTCTATACCTCTTTCCCCCTGAAACGGAATGTGTCGAGCCAGATCAGTCTGCGCGGACTGCACACACTGATCTGGGTCGATACATTACGCAGGGGCCATTATGTTGGTTTTCTCGCGGGACGGCTCATTTATAGGTTGTTTTTAGGAATGTTATTATGGTCTCATTTCGTGGAAGCGACGAAATATTTCAACTGTATAATAATAATTTCTACATCATTGCATCTATATGTTAGCCCATGCATAGGAAAATGTACATGTAGGCTTTTGTGAACAGTGTATATATCGAGGGTTTAATGCAAAACGGTTATAACTACAATTTTAACAATATGTAGTTTTGTATGAATCCCTCGATATTCAGATACACACCGTTCATATACATTTTGCACACGCTTGTTAGAAGGTTCTGTCAACTTTGTGTAGAATCTGATAAGACGGGTCAGATGTAGAGGCTGATCTGAACCTACACTTTTTAGAAAACGGGTCGTATTGTCGACGCGAACCGCAACTAGCGTAAACGGGTCGTATTGTTGAAGCGAACCGCAACAAGCGTAAGCGGGTCGTATTGTCGAAATGAACCGCAACTAGCGTAAACGGGTCGTATTGTCGACGCGAACCGCATCTATCGTAAACAGGTCGTATTGTCGATGCAACTAGCGTAAACGGGTCGTATTGTCGACGCAAACCGCAACTAGCGTAAACGGGTCGTATTGTCGACGCGAACCGCAACTAGCGTAAACGGGTCGTATTTTCGTCGCGAACCGCAACTAGCGTAAACGGGTCGTATTGTCGACGCGAACCGCAACTAGCGTAAATTGGTCATATTGTCGACGCGAACCGTGGAGATTCTGGCGATCATGCGCATGTGCAAAGTATCAATACTGACTTCGTTTTCTCTCTGCCTATATAACGACGAAAGCTCGATGCATTTTCTTTAGAAAAAAAAGAAGCATAGCCCCTTTAGTTTCACGACAACATACATGTATGTGATGCCGTAACGTTATTTCAATATGACCCGTTTTCGCATCTAAAAGCTCAATTATACTTATGAAATAAACTCAACTCTCATTTTTAGGGGATATTGAAAAAAAGAATTGTCATAAAACATTGTTCGATATTAAAGTCCAGGGTAGAATTCTCGAAAATCTTTGGACATGTCTTACATGAAATATGTACTGTATCGAAATAACAGGAACAGCGAGACTTCCGATGTCGACACAATGAGCATATACTGCTATGTTATTTAAATATATTAGCTTAATCGCTATGCCATTAGGTATTTCAATCAATGGTGTTTGTTTGCATCAGGTCTAGATCATTTTTTTGTATTCTACCGATTGGTTGACAAGCTGTACAGAATGGCAGTCAGTTTGTATGAACAGAATATTGCGCGGATAATTATAGTCTGGTGTAACCTGCCCCTACCATTACATTGTAGAGTAAGGCATACACTAATAATGGCGGCAACTTTTGTAAATAATGTCGCAATCAAAAGCGGGCTACAGAAACAACCTTTTTGCTTCCTTATTTATGTATTGATTCAAAACATCAGGATGTAATGGTCCACTGTAGAGGCTACGAAAATCAGTTGTATATTTACTAATTACAGTTTAATATATATATGCGATAGCGATATATAAGCCGCGGAGGCGACCAATTTAGTTGCCATTGTTTGTTCATGCCAGACGTACTTATTTACTTTTATACAGCGGGTACCAGACAAAGATAATTATCGCACGTACTCAGGCTCCTATTTCCGTAAATGGCCTATAGGGGGGCCGGTAAAAGTACAGAAATCACGGTTAAATCCCTGTCGGCTATTTACGGAAATAGATCTCGAGGATCATCCGCCATTTTGAGACTAATATCCAAAATTAAACGACCGACTTCCGATTCGCTTCCATTCCGAACTAATGCTACCCACATGGGACCGCTTCGGACTTTATCGCACGAGGACTTCGGAAATCCTTTCGTGGCGCATGCCCAGATGTTGTGTTACTTTATGAATGAAGTTTGCGAGTCTAGTCGATGCGACCTGATTGATAGATATCCCAGTTGTATATATATATCTCTCTCTTACTGACACTCACGTGTTCTGGTATTTCACTGTCTAGCATTTAGATACAAACATCTATAAATGTAATAGATGAAAACTTTGTGATAAAAGGAAGGAGAAATTGATCGCCATAGGCATATTTTCTTTTACCACAATGTTTTCAAAAAACGTCTTAAACAAATGTCATTCATAGCTTTTACATCATTATAATGGCCAGCTCGACCACAATGTACTTTATATATTTATTTGGCCAGTTCTTATAACACAACATCCTGCAAGGCAACTGTCTACCTTTCATGCACGTATACAGTTTAGTCTACCATGTTTTGAATAATAAAAATTACGTCACAAAATTGAGACAACTTTTCAATAATTATTCAATTTTCTGCATAAACATTGAGTATTTCAACTTCATTCAGGTTTCAAATAACTTAAAGTGAGCCAGACAATTAACATGTTGGACACTGCTTAAAGTATCGAATCGGATCATCGCAGGCTTACCCGGACAGACACTTTCGTCTCCTGTGGATTTTCTGGTTCGGGAATTATTACACTATGCCTCTATCCCCTGAGACGGAATATGTTGGCCCGGATTAGCCTGCGCGGACTGCACAGGCCGATATGGGTCGATACATTACGCAGTGTCCATACTGTTGGTTTTCTCGTGGAACGGCTCAAGTATTAAAACTATTTCAGTGGACCGCGTCTGGCGAATTGGGGTCTCCCGTAAAAAACTAGTGGAGCTTCACTAATAATTTTTATGTCAAAAGATACATATAGCTATATCTAAAAAAAGTTAGCCGGATAACGAATACTCTCTTGTGAGACTATGAGGAAGCACAACCTCATCGGACCCTTCACTGTAGACATATTCATTATCCCTTTCCCACTTGCGCACGCCTTTTGACACGTATGTAGCAGACGGCTTTTGAAACCATTGTGACAAAATAGGGAAATTGCTCATAATGAGCAATTTCTCCTTTTGCTTCAATGTTTTCACCTCTATTCAAGAATCATGAATGTACTGTCATTTATGAAGATTTTCAACAAATTTGCCAAGATCCTTTTTAAATTCGTCTGCTGCAGATTTACTGTAAGTTTGAAAGGGGTAAGGGTTAATACCTTCTGATCGCTAGCCGCGGCTAATTTGTGGTTCAACCACCAATCGGTAAACAGTCCAACTAACCGTCTGCTATGATAACTTCTGTTAACAGAACGTTATGAAATCTGGAAAATTGATGTTTCCTTTTTATACTTATCCCTTTACCTCTTGCAGACGCATTTTGACGTATTTGCAGCAGACGACTTATAACCACATTTTTCAAACAGTAAAAACTGTTCATTATAAACAAGTTCCCCTTTTTCTACAATGTTTTCAACTCTATTCAGTAATCATACATTCTTTTATAGAGAGTTTCCATATTCTTGCTCAGATATGTTCAAAGACGTCTGCATCATATGTGTTGCATGTGGGAACGGGTTAGGTTACAGTGTAGATCGGTGTGTTGTATATAGATAGTTTATAAATACATTGAAGAAAACGATAAAATGCTAGTGTTTAGCAATTTCTCCTTTTTCCACAACGTTATAAAATATCGTCTCCTGTTTAAGACCCCAGATGTCGAGAGGAAGGGTTGCGTACATAATAATAATCAGAATTATCAGATTAACGATAAACACTTACCTTTCGTGTTAGATTCTAAGTATTCCTTTACATCTTGATTTGTAAAAAAGGTATTATTGGCCATGAATTACATGGAACTGATAAGCCAAAATCAGCTGGCACACTCACACTTTCGTCGGAATGATTTATTTTTTGCACACCTTTCTAACGTTATGAACCAAGCAAAGTACGAAAATACCTAACTGTTGAATATGAAATATGATCACAATTTTTTTTTTTTATTGTTTTTCGTTAAATAATATCTTCACAGATAATAATCTAAGATTCCTATTCAAGTATCTTTTCAAGTATATATACTTTACACTACTTCCCCTAATTCCATTGCACTTCCGTTGAAATTATCCTTTCCTGTACTTTTGTGTTTGTTCCGTTAATTCCCTTCTGAAATAAATTATTCACATTTTTATTAACTCTTTCAGCGCCACAGGCAATATTGAGGTTTTTACAAACAATGCTGATTCCAGGTGAGTCAGCTCGTAACGAGCTGTCTCACCTGAAATCAGCATTGTTTGCCTTTTAATTACCAAAATAGTCCAAATATTTCATAAATTGAGAAATGGACACACTCGATTTTGAACATAGAAGAGTCTACTTTAAACAATTCGGCGCTGAAGGAGTTAAATGCCGTTTTAACTACTGCGAAAGTAGTCTTAATTCACAAACAAGCAAAACTACACTGTGATGTTTTTTATTTATATATCATTGTTATTTACCATTTTCCTAGTGTATTTTTAGAACCATTTAGTTTGAAAATTCCTAAAAGGAGAGAAAAAACATAACGAATGGAGATTTTAAAAACTGAATTTAAATAACCGTGTTGAAAAACAATTATGGGATTGGAAAAACTGCTCTTTTTGAAGCGATGTATCTTTTGCTATCCGTGTTTTTAAAAGTCTTCTGTTACAGAAACTGTAGTTCGCATAAGGTAAAGGCTATTAAGTTTAAAGTATAATTTCTTCGATCATCTCTTTGTTAGTTTGTAAACAAAGATAATAAAAAGAATATCATCTATTTATATACTATTTTATTTACAGTAACCACTTAAAGGAAATCTCTATATCTTTGTTATTTTACACTTTCCCAAATACAACCAATTTGCAATAGAAGACTTGTTATACATATTTACAAGCATACACAGGGGAAAAGCTCTTAGAATGAAAGTATAATTATTAAATAGCGTTGAAATTGTTATTTCAAGAGGAGAAATTGTTCACCATGAGCAATTTCTCCTTTTGCCACAATCATTTCAAATGTCGTTTGCTGCGTAGGCGTCGTGATAATGCGACTACTTGACGGAAAGGGTTCACATGGGCCGCGTCCCACGATATTGGTTCTCTTTGCATTTCACTTTTCATAATCATATAACCATTTGAGAAGCGCTCTGTGAAAACCAACTGAAACTTCAGATTTAGATCCGCCAGCCAAAGTGCCTTTGCAGTCTGATCAGGATTGGCACTAGGCATAAAAAGTAACACAGAAAAGGTGATATCTCCTGAAGGTCCTTAACAAGGAGTTGCAAGCAAGTCTTACGTTAAGGTTGGTTTTCGCAAAGCACAGATCATACATACAACTTTGACGCTCTTTGGAAAGACGACATTTGTCTAATTATTGTAGGAAAATGGTATTTGCTCAAAACGAGTATATCATTCAGGGCTTTTCACGAACTATTTTCAAATCTGTATCTAACTTGTCACATTGCTTAATGTTTCACTGTTTTTCGACGGCCAGATTTGGTAAAACGGATTCTCGAACTTTAAAATGTGTCTTTTGGGGGATAAACGTTACAAATGGCGCTAATCCATATGCAAGCGAATGTGAAGGTTCTGCGCTCATACACAGACATATAGAAAGATACGTATGACGCCTCCGCAGCAGACGACGTTTGAAAACATTGTGACACATAGAGAAATGAATCATAGTGAGCATGCCCCCACATGCCAGAATGTATTCAACTATATTCAATAACTGTTCTTTCATTTATAATTAGTTTACAAGATGTTTTCACCTTCTTCTGCAGCTGATTTATTGTATAAGGTTGGTGCAAAGTACTGAAGGTCGATTCTCATGACACTCCTCCTTAAACCAGCACAAACACACTAAAAACACTAAATACACTAAATACACTAAACACACTAAATACACTAAACACACTAAATACACTAAGCACACTAAATATACTAAATACACTAAACACACTAAATACACTAAAAACACTAAATTACCAAAACACTAAAACACCAAAAAGAGCAAAACACCAAAATACTAAAACACCAAAACACTAAAACACCAAAACACTAAAACACTAAAACACTAAAACACTAAAACACCAAAAACCGTTTTACACCTAACGCGGTTTAAACGTTGTGTTTACTTAAACTCTGCTGAATTAAAGTAAAGGATATGGGTAATTTACTCCTTGCAATTTCAACCATTTTGTTATCGTAGTTAGTTTATGAAAATATTATTTAACCGTCTATTGGTATATTTTTAGAGTGGCCCCCAATTTTTGAAAAATATACATGGGGAACATAATATGATATCAAGCAAAACTAGCATGGAAGTAGACACGAATCTGGTCGATGTTTTCACTTTAAACGTTGAAATCTCTGTTGAATACTCAACAAGTCAATCGTTTACATACAATTGAATTATTTCGTTATTTTAATCCTAATTGAGACTGGTCGCCATAGTAAAAGTTCTATAGAAAACCGAATATGTATTGTTTTATCATACCATTACACTGTGTGAATATCATGTATTTTTCCAGTGTTCGAAGTTTCATAAAACCAGGCAACATTTCCTTTTCACCTGGTTTAAATGTTTTACAAGCATTACCAGTTTCTACACTTTATAACAGTCTAATAATTCATTGGAAACAAGAAAATTAGCTGTTGAGCTGTTGAAAGAGTGTTAGTTTTAGGGGCATTATTCAGAATGTAAAAAATGTATTTACATCATGTTATGTATTATGTTTTACTAAATGGCTTATGTACTTTTCAATAAGAAATTGTATTATGTTTTACTAAATGGCTTATGTACTTTTCAATAAGAAATTGTCGTCTGGAAAGATTTAGTTCGATAAAAATACTATTGGAAAAGGAGAAGTCGCTGATAATGAGAAATAAGCTGCAATGGCGTCCAAAGTCGAATTAAGAGGTAACTGGATCGTTATATGAGCTTGCGCTCTGCGAATTCGATTGCGACACGTGTATATCCAGATCAGCCAATTCGTTCCCGCAGTTTGATCTTGCTCTACACTGTACGACGATTAGTCATTCATGTGGTATGCTTCAAGAATTATCCATGTTGATCCTTAGTATTTATTGATGCGTAATACTATGTAACCTTTTTCCAAACGTGTAATAATTACGTTAAGGTTTCTTCTCACAGAGCACCGCTCAAATTGTCCCTAGTCTCGAGCGGTACATCAATGACATCAGTTGAAGCTATTAAATGTAATGTTCTTTTTAGCATGCTCTCCGTTTTCACAATATTGTCTGCTGCAAATGCGTCTACATAAGGAAAGGGTTTTAATCTCATTGATATAATATTTCGCTGGAGCTGCAAATCTCTTTCCCACGCATGAATGATATATTTTTACCACAAAAATACTAAGTATTTTGACCACAAAAGCACATAATCGAAATACAAAATGCCTGAACCAGCCAAAACTTTAATCGTAGGTACTTAACCAATTTAGGAATAGTCGATATGGGCAATAAAAAGGTGTTTAACCGTTCCCCACATACAACAAATCGGTCGCAGACGACTTTGAAAACACCTTGACAAAAATTTGGAAAATCTCTGTAAATGAAAATATAATAATTGAATAGAGTTGAAAACATAATAGCAAAAGAAGAAATTGCTTATTGTGAGCAATTTCTCCTTTAGCCTTAATGTTTTCAAAAGTAGTGTGCAGCAGAGGCTTCAAAAAGCATGTATATGTGGGAAAGGGTTAACTTACTACGTACGTAATGTCAGTGATATTGGTGTATTGAAGTATATTGCCGTTTTCAACATTATTTAGGTATTTTAACGGATCACTTAAATGTTCGCACACCACTACTCCAAACAACATTCTTCCAAAATAAAAAAGAAGCTACCGCCAAGTTTGAATTGTTAGCCCTTTGGTGGAAGACGTATGATGATAGTCACCCAATGTAAAATGAAGCTACCTTCCAGTATTAATTATTAGCCCTTTTATGGAAGACGTGTGATGATAGTCACAGTGACTTTTAGCCGAATTGGATTTCGAACTCACGAAAAAGACCAAATGTAAAAAAAACTACCTTCCAGTATGAATTATAACCCCTTTTATGGAAGACGTGTGATGATAGTCACAGTGACTTTTAGCTGAGCTGGATTACGAACTCACGAAAAAGACCAAATGTTAAAAGAAAGTACCTTCTAGTATGAATTATTAGCCCTTTTATGGAAGACGTATGATGATAATCATAGTGACTTTTAGTCGAACTGGATTTCGAACTCGCGATTCTAGGATCGCTAAGTACTGCCTTGATCGCTACTAAATAAGATATCGCGAATCGTTATCGCACAGAAATAGTACAATGAAAACATTGTTGAAAAGGGGAAGATTTAATCAAGACGAATAATCTCTCATTTTCACACATAATTTTAACTTGGTATACAAAGTCAACTTTCTCCTTTTTTTCAGATTGTGCATGTTTTCCTGAGATATCCGCTGTTAAACTATTAAACACACGATGGTTTTAAGAAAATGAGTAAAATATTATGTTTGATTTTACGCCGTTTTCAATATGAGCCGTCCCGCGAGAAAACCAACAATATGGCCTCTGCGTAATGTATCGAACCAGATCAGCCTGCGCAGACTGATCCGGGCCGACACATTCCGTCTCAAGGGGATAGAGGTATAGAGTAATGAATCCTGAAACAGAAAATCCACAGGAGGCGAAACGTGTCTGTCCGGGTAAGCCTGCGCGGCTTGCTTAGGCTGGTCCGGGTTGATACTTTACGCAGAGTCCACGATGTTGGTTTTCTCGCGGGACGGCTCATATATTGTCAGGCATATTACGCGGCGACAGTACTCTGATTCAGGATCCCTTATTAACCTGTATTTGGTATTTGGTATTTGGTAAGTAAAGTTCTCCTTTTCACATTATGTTTTCAAGTCTGTATCAAATTGGAAGTCCGATATTCATTGCAATTTTAATTATTTTATCATATAAAATACATTATAAATAAAAATGTAAGTAAAGACAAATTTATTTATTTATTATATTTTTTTCATTAAAAATGTAATGGGAAAAAAATCAAAAAAAAGGAGTGGATCTAAATAAATATATGCAATTATTAAATTATCAAAAATTTACTTTTTTTTTAACTTATTTATATATTTAGTGTTACTATCGTGGAGAAAAAAACCACATGTATTAATTAGAAAAATGTTAGCTGCATCTATACAATACTCAAAACATCACTTTATTTTATACCTTATATTTTCTTTACATTGTTCAATCAATATGCTACAGAATTAATAAAACACAAAACAAAATTACCAAAATCTTTTATGCACGTAGTAAAGGCAACACTCGCGTACAACGTATTTAGTTCCAACAAAAGACCACTTTGCTGTGAACACTTATGAGTAAATGATGAATTTTATATACACCTTGCTTCAACGAGCAAGATTCCTGTAAAATCTTAAAACTAAAGGTAAGTATAGCTGATTAAATAGTATAGAGATATACCCCTAACACGTAAGTATATCAAAGGCTACAAAAAACAACATTTTATGTGAAAATTGGTTCAGCGCATTAATACTGTTTTACCAACTCATTATATAAATTTTCTGAATGTTTAACTATATACATAAAAACGTTGCCTTTACATTCAATATTAATTGTATGTATAATTCACTCATGTTTAAGGAATCCGCTGTGGTCGAGTGGTTAGCTTCGGGGATTTCGAAACCGGGCGTCCCGGGTTCGATCCCCAGTCGCGGCACCTCGGTCATGGTGGAGTGCAAATCACATTTTCTAGCTTAGTACTGGTTTGTTTACCCAGGGATCATGTATAAGTGAACTGTCGACGTGATATAAATGAAATAATGTTGAAAGCTGCGTAAAACCCCAATAAATGAATTATTAAGACGAATGAATTGTTTAGTACAACAAATAACAGTTCTCTTGTCTCTTACCTGTTCTTACATTGCGTACACCAATAAAGGTGGCGTACACCAATAATGTTGGCTCTCTATGGACATTTTGAAACAAGCAAAACGCTATAATAACCTTTGTGTTAATACACTCACCCTGTGTGGACCAAACCTTTACGTAAGTAGTTTCATTAAGTGTATATTGATCCCAAACATCATGATCAAGATGTCCGCTTATAAAATAATTAAATTAAATATTTACTGATTTACTTACAACAGTACGCCGGGTACCCGACTAATGTAACACGTACCAATATACTATAGTACGTCGGGTACCAGACTGCACTCATAGCGGCCATGTGTTGGTTCGTGCCAGACGAACTAAATAACTATAGTACGACAAATAGTAGACTAACATAGAATCGTTTTAAAAGCTAACCAACACATTCCGAACGTTACTGTCACAGTTGTTAAATTAGGTTCGTTATACTATCCAAAATTCCATTCATGTAAATCATCTACAGGTAGATTTAAATATATGTATGTAATGGGGGTTTCCCTATCCTACAAGATTAGCTATACTTTTGAGTGCGTTTCCCTCATATGACAATTTTGCGGCAGACGACTTTGAACGTATTTTGTCAAAACATCTCTATAATTGAATGGATAACCTATGACTAAAAGTGGAAAACATTGTGGAAAAAGGAGAAAGTGCCTTGTTTTGAGCACTTTCTTCTTTTGTCACTATGTTTTCAAAAAGCCGTCTGCTGTAAAGGCGTCAGAAAGCGTCTATATGAGGGAAAGGGTTAATGAGAAGCGAGGAGTGTGAAGGATAGTTGACAGGCGCTCCAGTAATACCAACAACTAAAGCATGGTATATTTGTGAGCAGAAACTCCAAATCAACCCTCGCCTGAACACATTCTGAATAGGGTATGCGCTCTTCGCCATATCGTCACATATTAGGCATAGGATACCACGAATAATTCCAGCGATATCAGGGGCGTAGCTCCCTTTAGGCACTGTAGGCACGTGCCTACACATTTTTTCTAAAATTGCCCCAAAATGCAGCTGCGGCGATACACATCTGCGAAATGTATCGACCAGATCAGCCTGCGCTATCCGCGCAGACTGATCCGGCGACACATTCCGTCTAAGGGGGGATATATAGAGTAGTGATTCCTGAAACAGAAAATCCACAGGAGGCGAAAAGTGTATATCCGGGTACGCCTGTGTTGCATGCTTAGGCTGATCCGGGTCGATACTTTATGCAGAGTCCACAATATTGATTTTTCTCACGAGACGGCCTACACATTGATAATTGCCAAGCTACGCCCCTGAATATGGGGATCCTAATGCAGCTGCGTACAGTGATAACTCAGCCAAGCACGTGCTTCAACACAGTCACACCATATCATTCTCTGTCCGGCTACATGTAGTTTAATCCTAGATGCATATTTTGAAAAAGAACCTAGTGTTGTAGCCTCATTGGTTTGATGGCACTAGATCATTCACTGTCCGGCTACATGTAGTTTTATCCTAAATGCATATTTTGAAAAAGAAGCTAGTGTTGTAGCCCCATTGGTTTGATGTCAATGAACCTTTATACGAACCCGTTACGGAGATTAAATAGACCCAAAATTGTCAGACGCGGTTCATCTATTTTAAAATGTTACTTCAACGATTTCTCTGAATGATTTTATAGTTCAATAACTTGCTTGTAAACTTATTATTTATCTTTCCACGTAATCACAAACAATTTTAAGAAACAGTTAAGATTGATATGAGATAGCATGGATGCATGGGGTATATCTTTATATTTATATTCGTTACAATACCTGGAAAAGGATCCACGTATCCTGGTACCAGTCAATGAAAACATGTTGGACCTTTGCATCCTTGTGGTGCTTTCCTCACCTGAAATTTAATCTGTGTTCTAAACTCAGATAGGGTAATCGAACTACCTTTTGAGAAAAAACGTCATAAACCGTTGCAGTTGAAAAACATACGACGTTATAGAAATAAAAAATCGCTGTATCGTTAAATCCCAACGCACTGTGTGAATTACATGATTGGAAAATATGAATAACAATAAGGGCAATATTTCTGCTAACAAAGGAAAGTTAAATCATGAAAATCGGTATTCACAATTTGGACATATACCCGTTGTATGAGCAGGACCCGTAAACATAACTTGACTTAATGTCATTTGACGTCAGGATCATGTGTGTTTATTCGATATACATCTTGCCGTTTGAAAGCCTAGTTGTCAGATAATGTGTATGCCAAGTGTGAAAGATATTGGATAACTTTAACATTTGCTTGCCAAAGGTATTGGCATTTTCGCAATTACAACACGACGGATTAAATTCCGTATTGGACTTGGTCAAATACGGTACCATGTAATGGTAATGGTGCGACACTGAAATATGATGTGACGTCACTAAAATATTATGTGACGTCAATGAAATATGATGTGACGTGACGTGAAATATGATGTGACGTCTATGAAATATGATGTGACGTCAATGAAATGGGGTAGTGGGTCGTGATTCACTTACCATCCAAACATTATCATGGTGCAGTAGCGATACCTGGATTTGTATTGTCTACTCGGATCGTGGACAAAATGACATCTCTTTAGAGCTTCAGTCTCGTGATATATAATTATTGCCATGCACCTCGAAGTACAATACAAAGATAGATATCGCTTCTTCAACAAAACATTCTCTATCTATAACGACACCCGACTGATACCGTTTTGGATTGACATCTGAATAAAAAAGATTCAATTTATTCGCTGACTACAACGTTAAGATTGTTAAAAACTTGCATATCTGGGTTAACCAAAATTGTCAGCTCTTTGAAACAGCTGTGTCTGTAGTGTGGACACTTAAGTTGGTACATATATGTGCCATGCACCAGCAAACCCAACCCTTTGAATTTTGAGACAAGGGTTGACAAATATCTGATCCAATGCATTGTTCAGTATTTGTCACACGACCAGAATTAGCGGACGTTCAGGTTAATGTTGATCTACATCGTGTGTATACTGGAATGGCAAAATATCTTCATGGTCCTAATCACACACACACACACACACACACACAGACACACAGACACACACACACACACACACACACACACACACACACACACAACACACACAACACACACACACACACACACACACACACACACACACACACACACACACACACACACACACACACACACACAACATACACACACACACACACACACACACACACACAACACACACACACACACACACACACACACACACATGGTTTAAGTTTCGGCGAGCAGGGTCACTAGTCTAAAGGTTTTAACTTGACATGTACCAATGTTATTTTAGAATCAGATGCGTGTCAAAAGTGTATGTGGAGCCGTTATAGCTCCCCTGGTAACGACGAGTTAATTCGATCCAAAAACGTAAATTTGAATCACAATGAAGGACAGACGTCATTGTGACTAGCGTCATTCGTCTACACCAATTGCTTGATAGTCCATGTGGGAAGATATCCAGTGACCGGAGGATCGTTGGTGCGGGGTTGTACTAGTGCGAAAGAAACAGGAATAAACATGGTAAGGCGAGGTCTCATTAATATACAGTCAAATCATTTTCTACACAAACGACCCTGTAAGTAAAGACCACCTGTGACCAAAGACCAAATTGATATATTCCCACGTGTGGTCTTAAAAACACAGGTTGGACTGTAACTGAAATACTGTTAAAGCGGCTTTAAACTCAACTAAAATCAATTAATATTATATACATGTGAAAGCGAAAATATTCAGCTAACGAAACTACGAAATAGAGGAAAAGGTAAGTTATGTGTAAAAACTAATCGAAATGACTCCTCCGGTGAATAACAATAAAGGCTTGCCATTGATACATCATTAGTCGTGCCAATAAACCAGTAATGTGAGCCGTTCCACGAGAAAACCAACAATGTGGACTCTGCGTAAAGTATCGACCCGGATCAGCTTAGGCATGACCAGCAGGCTTACCCGGATAGATACTGTTCGCCTCCTGTGGATTTTCTGTTTCAGGAATCACTACTCTATACATCTATCCCCCTAAGACGGAATGTGTCGGCCGGATCAGTCTGCGCGGACAGCGCAGGCTGATCTGGTCGATACATTACGCAGATGTCTTTCGCCGCAGCTGCATTTTGAGAAAAAATGTGAAAACCAACAATGTGGACTCCGCGTAAAGTATCGACCCGGATCACCCTAAGTATGCCGCGTAGGCTAACCCAGATATACACTTTTCGCCTTTTGTGGATATTCTGTTTCAGAAATCATTACTCTATCCGCCTGAGACGGAATGTGAGGGCCCATATAAGCCTGCGCAGGCTGATTTGGGTCGATACATTACGCAGAGGCCATAATGTTGGTATTCTCGTGGAACAGTTCATATCACCAGGAAAAGACATCCAATGGTGTAAGTAAATATGACCTATCTCGTTATTGACTACGGAACATATACTTACTTCACTTACTTAACCCTCCTCATGCGGGTTTGAGCAAAGGGCCTTCACTACAGCTTTTCCACTTCACTGCGACAGTGCTTGGTTCTGTAGCGTGTATGGCTTTACGTGGCAGATGTGCTGACCCTGCACACATTCCTTCTCCTTTCGCATAATAATAATACTACAGAGTACCAGATGAGAAGGAGTAAATTGGTATTTTGTCAACAATATCTCTCTTATGACTACATTAAACCCTGTGTTGCGAGTAATCAAAAGAATCGTCTCACTGAGACGATTCTTTTGAGTACCCACAATATAGGGTTTGGTGGTCAAAAATGTATTTGGGGATGTGAAATAATCATCTTATCTAAAGCTCTGACTACTACTTATAATAATATTATATTTTATTATTTATTTATAGATGGTGACTCATTTAGCCAATCGCTATTTTACAATGAGGTCATCTTGATAGCTGACAGAAATCATACAATGATTTTAAATTGTGTAAGATTTGAAAGGGACCTAATGTTCGAAGGTATGGCATTCCATATATGTACACCAGAAAAGTGTAGGCTTCTGCTGGATATTTCTGTAGATGGTTTAGGACAGGAAAGGTAATGATTTGCAACCAAGCGTAAATGGTAAGAATTGGGTGACTGTGAAGAAAATATGTCAGTTATATATCCAGGTGTTTGTCCTGCTCGTATATCAATATTTATTTGTTTTATTCTAGTCTTTCATAAATGTCTAACTATTTCAATTCCTCAAATAATGGTTTGGATGGTTAATCATAGGGTTTATCTAGAATATTTCGTGATGCAGACTTTTGAAGTTTGAGGATTCTATTTAGTCGTAACTTTGGTGCATTAACCTAAATAGTCATTGACAGGCAGAATGTTTGTATTGTTATACATGTTCCGATATTGTATTGAAAGTTAAAGTTTAATCCGTCAAAGAAGAGAGATTTTTGATGCAAATGGAGTGGCATACACTGTCTACATGTTTGGCAAAGGAAATGTTGTTATCCATAGTTTAATATGCCTTTATGATTCTTTACACAATCTTCTGGAGAACCATTCATCTAAATTTTTCTTAATGTTCGATTTATTGCTAAAAGCATACTTTAAGTTTTTGAAACATTGATCACCATACTGTTTTCATTACACCAGCATTGGATGTTTTATAAGATAAATATCTCTTTCAATTGTGTGTAAATGTGGGGATTACTTTTAAAGTATTGCATCATCCGCAAATAGATCCAAAGAAGATAGTGTGACATGAAGAGATAAGTCATTCAAATATATCGTGGAAAAAGGAGAGCACCTAGTACAGAGCCTTGAGGAACGCCAGACAGTATAGGCAGACATTTTGAACTAATGCTTCCAATATTTGAACACGTTGTTTCCTTTTACCAAGATAACATTTAATGCAATTAATTGATCTATTATCAAATTTGTATAACTTAATTTTTTTTTCCGGAAGGGTAGTATGGTTAACTAGATCGAATGCTTTAAAATCTAAAAATACAATTCCTGTAAGGCAAGCGCGTACCCAATTCGTCAGAAAACGTAAAAGAAATGCATTGAAACTAAAAAATGAGAGTGGTATGACTAAAAGATAATTTGAGTTCACCTTATGCCATGTATCAACATTTGCATTACAGAATATGCCTGGACCTCCTACCTCACCTATGTGTATACCCGATTTTCACCGATGTACGCCCCTGTAAGCTTCTCTGAGCCATACTTATGTCATTTGTGTCAGAGCTGTTTGGCAAGAATGTTGTATAGTAAACCCTTAATGTCCTATCTGAAGCAACTCAAAATTGACAAGGAATTCATAGCTTTGTGATGCAATATGCTTTTCCTATATTTTAGATAATGTTGGATGAATAGAAATAGTTCTATAATTTCCAGGGTCAGACGGACTTTATCCCCTTTTTGAAAAGGTAAGTTACTTTTGCAATTTTTAATTTGTCTGGAAGAGTGCCTTCAAGTATGCTTCGATCTATAAAATAAGCAACAGGTTTGCATATTATATGGCCGGCAATTTGTAATAGATTTTGCCCAATAGTGTCAACCCCAGCGGATTTGTTGATGTCCAATTTGTTAAGTAATCTGTATACTGCATGTTCATTTAGGCATTTTATCTGGAAGAGTGTACCAATTGGAAGTTTCGTGCTCATGAATGTTTGAAGATCTTTCAATGTTATATTGCTAGTTCTTTGGAATGGTTCATGTTCTAATGAAACACTTGTAAAATAACATATTAGCTATATCCTAAACCTTTTCATTATCAGACGTTAACACATTTGGAATACTTTCCCCTGTGTTCGGATTAAGCTCTTCCATGGATTTGCATATATCAGTAGTGTTTTGAATTTGAGAAATAGTGTTGGTAAAGTATTCTCGTTTTTCATTCACGATCGGACCTTGTTATGCCATATTTTAAACTATCCATATCATTTAATTTGAGAAAGCTATCCCTGTAACCCTTTCCCTCATATAGACGCTTTCTGACGCCTCTGCAGCAGACGGCTTTTTGAAAACATAGTGACAAAAGAAGAAATTGCACAAAACGTGCAATTTCTCCTTTTGCCACAATGTTTTCCACGTTTTGACATAGGTTATCCATTCCATTATGGAGATTTTCTATTTTTTGACAAAATACATTCAAAGTCGTCTGCTGCAGAATTGTCGTATGAGGGAAAGGGTTAATACCTTGCCTCATTTAGTTCCGGATAAATACATTTTGACTTAAGCTGTTGATTGACCCTTTTGTATTTAACTTTTAAATGCTGCTTTAGAATTCCAAAAAAAACAAATCAAAAAACATTTGAAGAGCTCCATATAATGTATTTGTATTTGTAAGAGAATCAAAATCTACTGAATTTAGGTCAGCTAAAAACATATTTTCATCAAAATACTGAACATCGCTATATCGGATTTCAGGAACCGCTATGTCAATGATACTTTCAGGCTTATTTGTTTACAGATGGTCGATCAAAGTGGAACTCCTGTCCGTTAATCGAGTAGGTGTCGGTATAAGTTGCGTAATAATTAATTATGCAGGGGAGTTTGACCAAAAAGATGGTTGATCCTTGTTAAGATCAATATTAAAATCATCAGACAATATAATTTCAATGGCGTCACGTTGGGAAGCTTTACTTAGTTCTATTTGAAGACAATCTATCCAATAAGTATCGGAAGATGGGGTGCGGTATGATTAAAATATAAGTATGGACTTGGAATGTTGCAATGAATGTCAACCTAGATGGTTTTGATATGACCAACATCTAAATCATATCTTGGTCTACAAATTAGCCTATTAGAAATATATAGCCTGACTTGCCTTTGCGATCCCTTCTTTCTGCCCTATAACCGTCATTTCAAGAAACGCATCACTCAAAAAGCTTTCACACAAACCTTAAATTTTACCTCTTGCATTTTTTTTTTTATTATTTTATCTCGTTTGGGTAATAAATGACAAATATTGAGATTATTAATTCGAATGCCTTTCTATCTTAACACAATGTACGGGCTTGGTTACGGCAATGGCGGAATTTTGGAGCTTAGAACTCGCCCTTTTTTTCGCCGTTAGCTGATTAACGTCAGTTATGACCTAGATTTTAAACAAGTGATCTAGATTGTAGACCAATCAAATGTTTTATTTAATGAATATTGTCGAAGAAATAAAGGAAATGAAACCTTTTGATTGGTCTACAATCTAGATCACTTGTTTAAAATATTAATTATTTTCGAAACATGATAAGTTTTCAGTTATTTATCGTCAATTGAAACTTATACACCTCTTGGGAGCCTCGCGTAATCTCCAGTCATGTGGCGTATATCTATTTATAGAAACTGAAGCTGGATGGAGATGGCCGATTAGCCTTTACACATAGATTATTGTTATGATTTAGTAGTTGATACTGGGATAAAGATATAAACAACTTGATTCCATCGTTTCCGTTTACTATTTAATTATTTTTGAGAGTTTACATAATTTGGGCTGACAAGAAAGATAAACAAAAACGAGCAAGCTACACTCGATTACCGATTCTATATATTTTAAAGAACAATGTTCTAATCGAAAAATGTTTCACCTGGTTCAAGATTATAATTCATATACCAATTCAAGGAGCTGTCGAATTCTTAGATATACAACATTATTGTGCAAATGTTATAATTCATGGAAAATTACTGATTGTTTTGATTATTAAAAAAACCTTTCTGATATTCAAGTCAAATAATATGCGCATGTTCCATTTCTTAGTGTTTTCTCATATTGATCGCCGTTTATCTTTTTTAAAGATTTTTCTTGTTTATCTTAATTCAATGACTGAAATTGAATCCTTCA
This sequence comes from Serripes groenlandicus, assembly GCA_031761405.1. Lineage (NCBI taxonomy): Eukaryota > Metazoa > Mollusca > Bivalvia > Cardiida > Cardiidae > Serripes > Serripes groenlandicus. The sequence continues at coordinate 241,173,036 of JASEVX010000001.1, forward strand.
ATTACATTTATCTATCGCTTTTAAATTAAAATAATCTGAAAATGAGAATGCTAAACACATCACTATGACGTATACAATGTTATTAAGAAATGTAAATGGTGAATGAATAGGGACTGAACATGGGATTATGTACGCAATCAGCTAGTACAATTTTTCAAAATTTAAAAATGACTGTTTCTATAAACACTTATTAACGTCAGTTTTAAACGATATCAAATTGGTCACAAAAAATAAATTATGATAATGTTGAAAAATTACATCTTTGATCTTTTTTCAAGAATCTTCATCTCGGGAGTATGATTGTGAAAGATATACCATTTTTCTCAAATTTCAGGAAATGTTCCCAAGTACGTGTATCTTTTTTATTTGTATGATACATGTATAAAAAATAGATCGGTACGTAATGTTTTTGGCGTGAAATACGTATATATGTGTTATTAATTGTCTGCATTGAGTATGTGAAATTGATTTTCATGGTATGTGCATGTACAAAAGATGCATTGACAACGTAAGTCATCGATGATATGTTAGACAATTTTACCTTGCGTTTCTTGTAGGAAACATAGTCACATGTTCCCTCTTTTTTTCCTTTTTTTTAAGCCGACAACTATGTGCGACACGCATTTAAGGTCTGAATTGTTTTGACCATTGAAATGTTGTAAATAAATTTAGTTGTCAAAATCTATTCAGCAGGAAAACGAAATAAACTATTTTGATTGATGATCTATTTTTAGAGCGTGTATCTCTGCGTGTGTTGTATCCTCGCACTCGATCATACGGCCATTTCCGGGTGACTTAGTCACGTGATCAAACTGGTAATATGCACTCCAACACGGTTAGAAACGCCTCGTTTCAGGTAATATAGTGTTGGATATCTCGAGTTGTATTTAACCAATTGATATGTATACTTTGACGCAGAGAAGACGTCATTCTGAATTCTACTCATTATATATCATGAAATGTACTTGTATTACTGGTCGATTTATTCTGACACCAGCCAGTCAGTTGTAATGCTAACCCCGCAAACCTGAGCGCCAAGGAGGGTAGCCATTACAACCAGTTTTTAAGGCTTTGGTATGACCCGACCGGGGATCGAACCCGAGATCTCCCTGAGGCGGTACTAATTATTGTTAGCAGTGCTGTAAACACATTTTAACACAAATAAGGGTAGTTGCTTCCCACTAATTGATATTGTAGTAACATCTATGGTACTGTACCTCAATTTACGAAATTATAAATTACATGTATGTATTTACTACATAAACGAAACAACAGTGAATACTCAGTGAGATTGTGTGTTTGGATCTTCACTGTTCGCAAATGCAACGAGACCCCTCGCTGTTCATTTATTGTATTGAACTTTTATGAGTCGCGTGTTGAAATTAAATAGGTTTTCGATCTTGAGAGGATGGCGTTGAGTACATTCAATATTCTGAGAACAATCCAACAATTGTATCGGCATCACAACGTAATTTAGTAACTTTAGACCACTGGACGCTGCGTAATGTATCGACCTAGATCAGCCTGCGCAGTCCGCACAGGCTAATCCGTGCCGACACATTCCGTCTCAGGGGGGTAGAGGTAAAGAATAATGATTTATGAAAAAGAAAATCTACAGGAGGCGAAAAGTGTATTTCCGGGTTTGCCTGCGTGTCATGCTTAGGCTGATCCGGGTCGATACTTTACCAAGAGTCGATAATGCTGGTTTTCTCGTAATTCGGCTCATGTTTACAAAGGTACATACCCCTTCCTTAGAACCTTTTCAATTCTTTCTGCGTCCTATTTCTTCGGGATAATACTATGTTATAACCAATACATTAGTTAAAGAAGGTTTCAAGAAACTTATATAGAGCAGTATCCATGTGGGATTCACAGACAGGTTAATGTTATACTTACGTTAAGGTTGGTTTTCATGGAGCATCGCTCATATAGTAATCACTTGCCACATTTTCCAGAGAGTCTCAATACGAATCTTATTAGATCACCTTACGAAATCTGTCACGCTAGACGTCAGTTTGGTGCAGTCGTAGCAAGATATTGGTCGGCTTGAAAGCGGGGTAAAGATTCATGGTTGTATGCGTTTGTAACGTGTTCTGAAATCATCGTTAAAATTGTTTGATAGAATTCTTCAAAGAAAATGCAATACTATAAATATAAATGCCTCTTTAAGTTTTAGATTAGAAACTATTGATTGTTGTTCGTTGCTATAGGATCGGTAGAAGGCGCGTTTTCAAACATATTCCAAACCCAACGCCTACGACATATTCTACAGATCCAAAGGTCCGCTGTAGATAAAAGACAATTTATCAGAGTCTGCATGACATTTTTCAACATACATGTAAAACTGTCCTACATTCAAAAGTTTGGTATACACCGTTTTTAAAAATGTATGGACTAGCAAAAGGGGAACACTGAACAAACACAAAACTGCGGGTCAATAAATAGGGACTCGTGTTCAAAGTATGCTTATATAAATTAGCTACTTTAGGTAATATTGACTCTCCCTAACGGCATTATATACGAAATGTTATAACAATGATGCTAATTATCATTTTTTAACTTAACCTAACTTATCCTAATAATACATTATTTTCGTTCTTAAAATGTGTATAGCCAGTGAAAATGCCTACACATGAAATACTCCCCTCTAAATGATTGTTCCATTTTCCTTGCTTATTTTAGTTATCTTTGTTTATGTGTTACTCATATTTGTTGACTCTGTATTCACTGTTCTGTATTCGCCATATTTCAATTGTGAATGGCTAAATGCAATGTACTTAGCCTATGCTAATACAACGTATGTATGCATATTGTTGTGTACATAAGGAAAATACTAGTGCATCAAATGTACATCTTAACACTTGCAATCCACAAAAGTACAAAAGGGTTTGAATTTAAATATTCAGATAATATGAGCCGTTCAACGAGAAAACAAACAGTATATAAATAACACATTGCTTTGAATTGGACAGTAATATTGTCAGCCTGAGGAGAATACTGTCACCCGAGCCGCAGGCGAGGGTGACAGTATTTCTCCGAAGGATGAAAATATTACTGTCCAATTCAAAGCAATTTGTTATTTATTTTATTATTCCAAAAAATAATAAAATAATAAATAATAAAATATAAATAATAAAATTATAATTATTTTATGATCTGTAAAATGTTTCATAGCACAAAAGAACAACATAGAGCGCTCTACTTGTCTAGTTTTAATGAGTTTCAGTAACATCCTAACTGCCAGTAAACAAATTTGCATACGGCCGTGAGACAGTAAAAAATTTGCATACCGCCGTGAGACAGTACAAAAACTGTCTCATGGTCACGTGGTACATTTGTCTTGACAGTAAAAATAGCAACTGTTTGTCAATGGGAGTTTTATATGGACAATGAAATTGAGGTGTAATATCGAATAACAAACATTATGGAATCTGCGTTATGTATCGACCCAGATCAGCCTGCGCAGTCCGCGCAGGCTAATCCGGGCCGACATATTCCGTCTCAGGTAAATAGAGGTACGGAGTAATGATTCCTGAAACAGAAAATCCACAGGAGGCGAAAAGTGGTCTTTGCGGGTTAGCTTGCGCGGCATGCTTAGGCAGATCCGGGTCGATACTTTACGCTGATTCCACACTGTTAGATTTATCGTGCAATTAAATTGATTATCAACTTCTGAGTACCGTTTTCGAAAGCAAAAGCACAATTATACACTCGTATGTATCCTCTATGTTTGAATATTGGAATAAAACATTTACATTTACCCAAGAATCTGGCATAACATCATGTTTAAACATAACATTATTATATGACACTTATGTTGATCAATGACATACTATTTCTACTAATTGTTGGTCAAAGAAGATTAATTTTCTTGGTATATTTTGAGCCATCACGTCAAGTGTTTGGATTGTGGCAACTTTCCAAAATTCGCTGTCTCTGGCGAAAGTATACCGGGTATATATTGAGTCATCCACTACGTTACTGTCAGTGACGAAATGATCAATGTATATTATAAGTAATCACCGACGCCCCGAGCCTTCTAGGTATGTCATAACTCTCTCCCAAATACAATCGCAACGTGAGTCCTATACAGCAGACGATATTTGACACCATTGTGACAAAAGGAGAAATTTTCCATGATGAAAAATTCCTCCATTTGCCACACCGTTTTCAAAATTCTTTAATTATCAAACGTTCATTCATAGCGATTTTCAATCATTTAACTGATATGTTTTCTATGCCGTCTACTGCAGATGTGTTGCATGTGGGAAAGAGGGGGGTCAAAGGTAGATACTAATTGGATTACGTCACACCAAAACAGACTATCGGAGTTATCTACCTTTATATTTATTCATTTGTGTTTTACGCCGTTTTCAAATTTATTTCAGTTATATCACGGCGACAGCTCACATATTCATGATCCCTGGAAAACCAAAACAGTTCTTGCCCAATGGCACTCCTCCATGACCGTCGTGCCACGACTTGGGATCGAACCCGGGACACCCGGTTTCAAATACCCTACGAGTACCACTCGACCACGGCGGATTCCTCTGAACTTTATAACAAATACGATTAAAATTCAAAAGTTGCGTAACTCTTTCAGCGTGAAAGTTTAATTAATGAATAGAATGAGGGACATTAATGATAATTATATTATCTCCCTTGTCAGATAAAGACCAGGGAAGACCAAATAGTTGGTAGGTCCTTTTAGTTGGAATCCTTTGTCTTTATCGCTATTTCGCAATGAGATATTGCAATTACTCTGTACACATAAATGTGTTAATTAAAGTGATGATTCAAAAGAGAAAATTTACATAGCAGTGTTTAAAGAAAACAAATGTGGAATTACTAATCAATCTAATAACAGTTGGCCAAGAAAATGCAATTATAAGTGCACCATCCAGTGCAAAGAAACCAATGATAAAAACAGAGGAAACCAAATGATAGGACCTAGCTAGATGTAGAGAGTATTAAAGGGAGATAACTGACCGATGTCTCCAATTGGAATAGTGTTTTCAGAAGTTGTCTGCTGGATATGTGTCAATAATTTTTACTCAAAATGCCTTTAACCTTTCTATGTCTTTCCTCGAGTGATCTAAAAGCAGCATATCAGGTAAATAGTTAAAAGAATGATATGGGGATTTCTATTCATCCTACAAAATGGACCCATTTCCCTTAATACATAGACATATTATACACTTGAAACATCTTATACAGTTGTTTCAATCTTTATGCATAGCGTTTACATCCATGACGCAATATTATATATTGGACCACATCATAACCCGGTTTGGTGCTGCTCTGATGGTTCAGTGAAAGCTATTGTTAACCCTTTCCCTCATATAGACGCTTTCTGACGCCTCTGCAGCAGACGGCTTTTTGAAAACATAGTGACAAAAAAAGAAATTGCACAGAACGTGCAATTTCTCCTTTTGCCACGATGTTTTCCACTTTTTGTCATAGGTTATCCATTCAATTATGGAGATTTTCTATGTTTTGACAAAATACGTTTAAAGTCGTCTGCTGCAGAATTGTCGTATGAGGGAAAGGGTTAATTAGATTGGCACTATTTGAACTTTCTTGGCATAATACATTGTCCTTGAATAATCAGCCATAGCTTTCATATTTCCATATAAACTATAACAGAGGATGTGATGAGTATTCACAAATCCATCAGTCTATTCAATCTTTCCAATGATTGAAAAACGTCATTTCACCTTTCACCAAAGGGATAAATAGCCTATCTGCAAAGGTAACCAGTTGCCTTGGACGATTGTTGTGTGGAGTATTTTTTCTAGAAAGCCAGGGGAAACATGCTAGGTGAACTGATCAACACTGAAAGTAATGTTAATCTCCAGTCAATCAATCAACAATGGTAAGAGTCAGTTTCCAATTATGTTTATTACTAATTTACAAATAACTGGCATTTCCGAAAAGAAGTCATAACATTCTTTAAAGCCTTCTAGTGTTGTTTTCGATCAAAATCCCTGGAAATCTTAGTCCGTTACACTCCTGACCTTATAAAAAATAAAACAGATATGTACTAATTGAACTTAATATAACATCAGTTTGGGTTTTTTCAATAAATGTTTTTCAAATTCCTTGTTGTAACTTTCTACAACTTTCAAATTTCTACAACGATTTACTTGTTTCTTGTTTTGGGACTGACACTACTTAATTAATTGTTCTTGCTTTCACAAGACCTAGGCTTTGTCTATTAACATATATTATAATTCCGTTTAAACCCGAGTCGAAGTCAAACCCTAGTCTCTTTCACTCTATAGTCACTTCAATTTTACATCACTAATGCGGTACGGATATAAGTGATTACGAATGAGATCTCTGGTTTTATAATAACAGATACTGTGTGAGTCATACAACAACCTTCAACCTTGTTTGACCTGATTTCTTCATAATATTGAATAAAAAAAATACCAGTTTTTTCTCTGTTAATCTCTTTTGCAGGAGAAACCATTTTTCACTCTGTATTATGGCAGGCCGTTTTACTACTCATTCGTATATGCGAGATATCTACAGTTCTGATAGATTTATTTCTATTAAAGAGAGATACCTCTCTATAGTACAGATATATTTCTCAAGTAAGAGAAGTATCCTCAAAACAGGGTGATGTCTCAATATAAAGAAATATATTTCTAGGTTAGAGAGATATATGGTATGAACTGCGTCTAGCGTTTTGATGATCTTCTTACTCATCGCCATGTTGTGTGCTCGTGAGCATTATACAACGTGACAATTGAAAGTTGAAACTGGTTGATTTCCATGGAAACAAAAATGGATGTAGATAGGTGTAATGTGACCTTATAGCACACATGCGAAGATGATTACTGTCATTTTTAACACAATCTGACTTGCTTTTCACATTCTCTTCTTTCACTTTCACACAAGGCCAACATATCAAAATTATCAAATCAAACAGTTCAAGGGCATCATATCGAGGGCTTAGGGGCAATTTTAACCCCTTTGTAAACAATGAAAATGTAGGTGCCATTGCTCAGAACATTTACCAAGAAAAATGATTTAACTCTTATAAAGACATTATGGTGATGTGATTAACCTTGGTAAAAAAATAACAATTTCAGTTACAACCGTTTCACGCCAAGCCCTCGATATACATATTTACGCTGAATTCTAACTCATTGTTATATAGTCAATTATCTGGTACACTCGTTTCAACGCAAACAAAGGTTGTTTAGGATTTCCAGCCCGGTCGCGGATGTATTTGGCGTAATTCAACCAACAATGCCTAAATACACGTCCCGACATACATGATACCGATGACACGATGACACGATGGTGATGGTACGATGACACGATGGTGATGACACGATAGCACGATGACGATGACGCGATGACACGATGACACGATGGTGATGGAGCGATGCTACGATGGCACGATGACGATGACGCGATATTACATCGCGTCATCGTCATCGTGCCATCGTGCCATCACCATCGTGTCATCGTACCATCACCATCGTGTCATCGTGCTATCGTGGCATCGCGTAGTGTTCCGTTAGGGCCATCGTGCTATCGCGCTGTCAACAAACACAAGCGATGCCACGATAGCACGATGACACGATGGTGATGACACGATGACACGATGACACGATGGTGATAGTACGATGACACGATGGTGATGACACGATAGCACGATGACGATGACGCGATGACACGATGACACGATGGTGATGGAGCGATGCTACGATGGCACGATGACGATGACGCGATATTACATCGCGTCATCGTCATCGTGCCATCGTGCCATCACCATCGTGTCATCGTACCATCATCATCGTGTCATCGTGTCATCACCATCGTGTCATCGTGCTATCGTGGCATCGCGTATGCGCGATAGCACGATGGCCCTAACGGAACACCGTATGATTGGGGTTTAACTGCATTTTTAAAAAAAAAAGCATTCATACCAGTTAACCTACTCGTGTGTTTCCTGACTTTCTCACAACAGTACTCCATAATCTTTCAATGCAACTGAGAAAGTTATTATTATACAGAGCTCTAGATAAGGGGCGTTTTGCATGATCTAAATGCCTTATTTGACCCTCTAACCCTTGTGGGTACTCAAAAGAATCGTAATTTGCTTGGAGTATAAGAGAGATATTATGGGGAAAACAGCTGTTTACCCCTCCTTATCTGGACATCTGGGTTATATCACGACAAACAGTTCGCATACATATGTGATTGCTGACTTTCCTCTCACCAATACTTCACACGGCAATCTTACCGGACTTCTTCAGAAAAAAAAGAAAGAAAGAATAATAAGAAGAAGAATTCGCACCAATACATCACACGGCAATCTTCCCGGACTTCCTTGCGTCAATACTTCACACGGCAATCTTACCGGACTTCTTCGCACCAATACGTCACACGGCTATCTTCCCGGACTTCCTTGCGTCAATACTTCACACGGCAATCTTACCGGACTTCATGCACCAATACGGCAAACGGCAATCTTCCCGGACTTCCTCGCACCAATACTTCACATGGCAATCTTCCCAGACTTCCTCGCACTAATACCTCACACGGCAATCTTCCCGGACTTCCTCGCACCAATACTTCACAAGATTTTATTCCGGGTAATAAGCTACTGTTACCCCGTAGACTCTTTAGCCGACTGGTGGAAGACGAATGGCGCTTGTAACAATTCCTTTTTCCAATCATCGGACCGAATGTTGGTCAAGACGGAATTCGAACCCACGTAGCCCTTGTTGTTACCGACTGACCTATCACCAGTCGACCAGTAGAAATAGAATGTCGAGAGTAAACTATGTATTGCACATCATCATATCGAGCTCTGAGTCCAATTCCACCAACTCTAATTAGCGCTAAGTAATACTTAAATTCTTAAAAGCGTATTTCGTCATTTTTATTTCCTACAATATTTTGTAGAACATAAATGGTGGAATGTTTCTATAGAAGTAAATGACTAAGCTGACATACATAGTTACCTGCTTACTAAAAAAAATAAAATATTTTTGCATTTTTATTAGGTAAAGAAAGTTAATGAAATACGCGTTTAAGTATTTAAGTTTTACTTATCGCTAAGTAAGGTCGGTGGAATTGGGCCCTGAATGGTTGTTAACACGATAATGACGAGCGATCCCAAATTTACACTTTGCCTACGTAGAGATACATTTAAACGCCTCTGCAGCAAGCAGCTGTTGAGAAAACTGTAAAAACAGGGTAAATTGCTAATAATGAGCAATTTCATTTCTTTACAACTGCATTCAATAATTATATTGTCATTTATAGAGAGTTTCCATCAGTTGGTGTATTACGCCGCTTTCAGCAATGTTTCCGTTATATCGCGGCGTGTCCTTGGTAAGTAACCAGTACTACTGGTCCATTTATCCTGACATCAGCCAGTCAGTCGTAATGATAACCCCGCAAGCCTGAGCGCGTAGCCACTACTACCGTTTTAACTTACTCGATAATGACGAGCGGTTTTCCTACGTAAAGATACAATTAAACGCCTCTGCAGCAAGCAACTGTGGAAACATGGTAAATTGCTAATAATTAACAGTTTCTTCTCCCTTTGTTACAATCTTTACAACTGCATTCAATAATTATACTGTCATTTATAGAGAGTTTCCATAATGTGGTCAAACCAATTTCATAATCGTCTTTTGCTGATTTGTTGTATTTTGGAAAGGTTTAAGAGGTTGATTGATTGATTGGTGTTTTACGCCGCTTTCAGCAATGTTTCCGTTATATCGCGGCGTGTCCTTGGTAAGTAACCAGTACTACTGGTCCATTTATCCTGACATCAGCCAGTCAGTCGTAATGATAACCCCGCAAGCCTGAGCGCGTAGCCACTACTACCGTTTTAACTTACTCGATAATGACGAGCGGTTTTCCTACGTAAAGATACAATTAAACGCCTCTGCAGCAAGCAACTGTGGAAACATGGTAAATTGCTAATAATTAACAGTTTCTTCTCCCTTTGTTACAATCTTTACAACTGCATTCAATAATTATACTGTCATTTATAGAGAGTTTCCATAATGTGGTCAAACCAATTTCATAATCGTCTTTTGCTGATTTGTTGTATTTTGGAAAGGTTTAAGAGGTTGATTGATTGATTGGTGTATTACGCCGCTTTCAGCAATGTTTCCGTTATATCGCGGCGTGTCCTTGGTAAGTAACCAGTACTACTGGTCCATTTATCCTGACATCAGCCAGTCAGTCGTAATGATAACCCCGCAAGCCTGAGCGCGTAGCCACTACTACCGTTTTAACTTACTCGATAATGACGAGCGGTTTTCCTACGTAAAGATACAATTAAACGCCTCTGCAGCAAGCAACTGTGGAAACATGGTAAATTGCTAATAATTAACAGTTTCTTCTCCCTTTGTTACAATCTTTACAACTGCATTCAATAATTATACTGTCATTTATAGAGAGTTTCCATAATGTGGTCAAACCAATTTCATAATCGTCTTTTGCTGATTTGTTGTATTTTGGAAAGGTTTAAGAGGTTGATTGATTGATTGGTGTTTTACGCCGCTTTCAGCAATGTTTCCGTTATATCGCGGCGTGTCCTTGGTAAGTAACCAGTACTACTGGTCCATTTATCCTGACATCAGCCAGTCAGTCGTAATGATAACCCCGCAAGCCTGAGCGCGTAGCCACTACTACCGTTTTAACTTACTCGATAATGACGAGCGGTTTTCCTACGTAAAGATACAATTAAACGCCTCTGCAGCAAGCAACTGTGGAAACATGGTAAATTGCTAATAATTAACAGTTTCTTCTCCCTTTGTTACAATCTTTACAACTGCATTCAATAATTATACTGTCATTTATAGAGAGTTTCCATAATGTGGTCAAACCAATTTCATAATCGTCTTTTGCTGATTTGTTGTATTTTGGAAAGGTTTAAGAGGTTGATTGATTGATTGGTGTTTTACGCCGCTTTCAGCAATGTTTCCGTTATATCGCGGCGTGTCCTTGGTAAGTAACCAGTACTACTGGTCCATTTATCCTGACATCAGCCAGTCAGTCGTAATGATAACCCCGCAAGCCTGAGCGCGTAGCCACTACTACCGTTTTAACTTACTCGATAATGACGAGCGGTTTTCCTACGTAAAGATACAATTAAACGCCTCTGCAGCAAGCAACTGTGGAAACATGGTAAATTGCTAATAATTAACAGTTTCTTCTCCCTTTGTTACAATCTTTACAACTGCATTCAATAATTATACTGTCATTTATAGAGAGTTTCCATAATGTGGTCAAACCAATTTCATAATCGTCTTTTGCTGATTTGTTGTATTTTGGAAAGGTTTAAGAGGTTGATTGATTGATTGGTGTTTTACGCCGCTTTCAGCAATGTTTCCGTTATATCGCGGCGTGTCCTTGGTAAGTAACCAGTACTACTGGTCCATTTATCCTGACATCAGCCAGTCAGTCGTAATGATAACCCCGCAAGCCTGAGCGCGTAGCCACTACTACCGTTTTAACTTACTCGATAATGACGAGCGGTTTTCCTACGTAAAGATACAATTAAACGCCTCTGCAGCAAGCAACTGTGGAAACATGGTAAATTGCTAATAATTAACAGTTTCTTCTCCCTTTGTTACAATCTTTACAACTGCATTCAATAATTATACTGTCATTTATAGAGAGTTTCCATAATGTGGTCAAACCAATTTCATAATCGTCTTTTGCTGATTTGTTGTATTTTGGAAAGGTTTAAGAGGTTGATTGATTGATTGGTGTTTTACGCCGCTTTCAGCAATGTTTCCGTTATATCGCGGCGTGTCCTTGGTAAGTAACCAGTACTACTGGTCCATTTACCCTGACATCAGCCAGTCACACAATGACAATGACAATGACAATAGTTTATTGATTTAAGGCCATCGACCCATAACAACATGTATAACAAATAATACAACATCCGTCAGCGTACCGCACGCTTGTCACACATATTCAGATATATATACCAACAAACATAACACTGATATTGGCGTTTGAAATGATTACACACATATATATATATATATATATACACACATACACACACATATATATATACGTACACATATATATATATACATATATATATATATATATATACACATACATACATATATATATACATTCACATAAATCCTATAAACAATATATCTAACCACTTTCAATTTGTTTAATGAAACTGTTTCTTCGTTTGAAAGCATAGAATAAATAAGAAGATGTGCATTTAATTAGTTTTTCATTTTGCGATGACATTACAATATTAAACTTGTGTATACTAGGTATGGTGTAATATTTACTAGGAATGTGTGACTTTCTAATGTCGTCATAAAAGTCACAACAAAGCAAGAAATGGTACTCATTTTCAATGACATTCGTGTTACATAATTTACAAATCCTATTTCTTCTAGGAATATTTTGATAACGACCTCTTTCAATTTCAAGTTCATGTGCTCCAACTCTAAAATTTACATAAATATATCGAAATTTCCGTATGTCAAGCACTTCAAGATATTTTTCGTAATTGAATTCATTTTTGTACATGTGGTAACTATCTAATTTAGGGTTCGAATTTATTGAGGCGTTCCACTCTTGGAGGAAACAATCTTTTAGTCTGCTCTCAATTTTTTTTAAGAATAAAGGTTCTGATGCGACCATTTGTTTTTGCCATACTATCCCAAAACCGTTTCTCTGTAATATTAATCTTATGCTTGTTGCCCAATTAGTAAGGCCGTTTAGATCGTCATTTAACATCATATCATAGCATTTCTTTACAAATCGTGATTGTGGCATCCTTATTACTTTTAACCAATAGTTTATACAACGTTTTCGTGATGTTATATACATAGGGTAACGAGCACAATCTCCTAAAATGGCAAAATTTGATGCTTTCTGCTTAGCGCACATAAAGCGCTTACATGCATAGTATTGTGCTCGCTCTAGTTCTCCATAGTTGTCTGTACCCCAAATCTCGGAGTCGTACAGCAATAAAGGTGTGATTTTGACATCAAAATTTTTGAAAAATACAGTTTTCGATAATTGACCAGAGTCATATAAGGACTTTAATATTGAGATTAAAACACGTTTACCTTTCATACATTGTTCATGTACCATAGCATTCATAGACACTTGTCTAGTAAACAGAATACCAAGATAGCAAAACTTATTGACTACCTCTAGTTTACTATTCCTATAATGCCATGTCTCATTTTTAGCTAATAAACCACCCTTTTTAAATACGACTATTTTTGTTTTACGTTCATTTACTTTAAGTTTATATTCATGACAAAAGTCTGACTGTACGTTCAACTGCCTTTGAAGTTCTATAATTGTGTCTGCTATTTAGGCAAGATCATCTGCAAACATTAACAGAAATAATTGAACAATATCAGGATGAAGCTGAATGCCTTTTATATTACTCTCTCTAAGCTTTTTTTCAAGTTCATCAATGAAAATTGTGAACAGGATCGGACTCTCGGACTCGCAAGACATCCTTGTTTCAATCCGATCAGTCAGTCGTAATGATAACCCCCCCCCCCCCCCCCCCCCCCCCCCCGCAAGCCTGAGCGAGTAGGAAGATAGCCACTACTTCCGTCTTTAATTACTCGATAATGACGAGCGATCCCATATTAACACTTTTCCCACGTAGATATATATTTAAACGCCTCTGCAGCAAGCAACTGTTGAGAAAACTGTAAAAACAGGGTAAAGTGCTAATAATGAGCAATTTCATCTCCCTTTGTTACAATCTTTACAACTGCATTCAATAATTATACTGTCATTTATAGAGAGTTTCCATAATGTGGTCAAACCAATTTCATAATCGTCTTTTGGCAGACTTGTTGTATTTTGGAAAGGTTTAAGAGGTCGCGGATGTAAGTTCGTATCTCGCCTTAGCTAAGATTCATTTCCGGCTAGTAACCCCTTTCCCTCATATAGACGCTTTCTGACGCCTCTGCAGCAGACGGATTTTTGAAAACATAGTGACAAAAGAAGAAATTGCACAAAACGTGCAATTTCTCCTCTTGCCACAATGTTTTCCACTTTTTGTCATAGGTTATCCATTCAATTATGGAGATTTTCTATGTTTTGACAAAAAACGTTCAAAGTCGTCTGCTGCAAAATTGTTGTATGAGGGAAAGGGTTAATTAATTACAATAAAGCATCATCTTTTACACTATAAAATCTTTGAATGAACACAACGAGTTGTCAGATCATCAAGCCGTCCAGGTATCATGGAAAAGTTCACAGTTGCTGTGATCTAACTGAGATTATATATCCCTGTTCCTAATACAACAATTCTGCAGCAGATGACTTTAAAAACATCAAGACAAAATAATGGAAAATCACAACAAATGAATATATAACTTTTGGGTTACGTTAAATAACATTGTGGCAAAAGGAGAAATTGTTCATTATGAGCAATTTCTCCTTTTACCACAATGATTTCAAAATTCGACTTCCACAGAGTTGTAATAAAGCGTCTGGGTGTGGGAAAGGGTTAATGTATCAATATACTCACCATTCGTTACTACAGGTTGGTTACGGAATGTACCCTACCAAAGGAAAAGGAAATGACCGTTGCGCGAGCCGACATCATACCTCACATACAGGAGAATACGCAGGCAGATTTCGATCTGCATTGATCTCAGTCGCTGCATCGTGGATATTTCTCGATCGTAGCTCATTTATACACGGACTTATTTCTTGTAGGTCTAAATAAAAAAACATTCAAATCTGATGTTTGCTTGCTTCCCCCCGTAGTATTGCTTATCTGTCTGATCGGTCTACCCTGTATCAGTCGTGGCAGGCAAAATATAGATTTAATTGATAGTTCAAAACAACGGAGATCGTTGCGAGCCAGACAGCGTTCCTATACATTTATCGGTTCGCCAGAACTATCACTGGTTGTTTACTGAATTGGGCTCCTGATTACTCGAAGTCGAAAGGCCCGGGAGCATAACATTACTTCGAGATATCGGCGTGTTTTAGTGAACGCTGAATTTAACCCTTTCCGTCATATAGACGCTTTCTGGCGCCTCTGCAGCAGACGGCTTTCTGAAAACATGTCGACAAAAGAAGAAATTGTTCAGGAATTGCCTTGTCATCATGCTTTTAACTTTAATCAATTATTGTACTTTCATTTAAATAGAGAGTCGAATTTCGTTCGGGTATGTTATCAAATTCGTCTGCTGCAGATTAGTTGTATGTAGAAAAGGGTAAAGCTAAATTTGATAATGTTTTGTAAGCTTCGTAATTCATTTACTATAAAGAATTTCTCATGATAAGCAAGCAAGTGATTAAATCATATCAATGAAACAGCACAGAAGCAGTTCTGGTTACTCGCCGCTGTTACAGTGTTGTCAAAAGACAGATCCGTTTCAGGAAATGTTTCGAGTTGAGCAATTTATTCGAATTTTTACATGCGCGAGTTATCGCGAATCCACTGTTTATTGTCTGATTTGACTCCAAGTCTGACAAAAAAACTAATTATGTCTTAGACACTTGTTTTATTTACGGTCGTAATAAAGATTATACAGATAGAGTTAGTTCCCTTTCGGATTGATGCGGTTAATAGAGCCCGCCATCTTGTAGATCACGTGATAAGAATCTCACTTCACTGTTTGAAGCCGGAAATGCTACATTTTACTGCGGAGGTATTAAAAACCATAAGTTACAACACATTCAATTCACACTCAAAATTATGTAATTTGCGTAATTTCTAACTATTGATTCCCGATTTTAAAATGATTGACTGTCTCGCGATTTGTGGTTGATTAACCCTTTTTAAACCGCAGCAACTTTCCAATTTTTAATTAATCAATGTCACATTTATGTAATTACAATATCGAGTGCGGGAGATCGCGGGTTCGTTCCCCGGCCGGGTCATAACACAGATTTTGAATAAGTAATGGCTGCCTTCCTTAGCGCTCAGTGTTTCGGGGTTAGCATTACGACTGACTGTCTGGTGATAGAATGAATGGACCAGTAGTTCTGGTAACTTACTAAGGAAACGCCGTGATATAACTGAAGAATTGTTGAAAGCTGCGTAAAACACAAAACAATCGATAAATCATTTTATAAGAAAGAAAGTGTGCACAATTAAGTTTCCAATGTGAGTCTTTTAGATGAAATTAACCCATAAAATATGTGATTAAGACCTTAGTTGGCTTAATTCATGTTTATAGCGATTGGTTTGACAATCGCAACCATGATAACAGAAACAACAACAACGAAAAAAAATACATAGTCAGTTTTGAACAGCCCGTTGACTTTTTATTCCTTACTGCAAACCAATTAACCTACATCCGTTAAACCGCCAAGTATATAGTTACATCAGTGATGCAGAGACACGATTAATAATAATCATGTCAGTGCTTGTAACTTTGGTACCTGATTGATACTAAGATTTGAGATTGATTGAGATAATATATACGTAGAGTTAAATTATGTAAATATTATCTTTCTTCATGTTTGGGCAGATAATAAATATCATAGCGCCTTCTATAACTCTCACGATACACAAAACACCTCAATATCGCAGTAAAAGTGTCAGGAAATTCCAAAATCCATTAAAACATGTTTAGTCATTATACCTTTTTATCAAATATAGTTGAAATCATTATGGCAGAGCGAGAAATTGCTCATCATGAGTAATTTCTCCTGTTGTCACAAGGTTTAACCCTTTCCCTCAAATAGACGCTTTCTGACGCCACTGCAGCAGACGGCTTTTTGAAAACATAGTGACAAAAGAAGAAATTGCTCTAAACGAACAATTTCTCCTTTTGACACCATGTTTTCCACTTTAAGACATAGGTTATCCATCCAAGAGATTTTCCATTTTTTGACAAAATATGTTCAAAGTCGTCTGCTGCAGAATTGTCGTATGAGGGAAAGGGTTAACAAATACCACCTCCTGCTGATGCGTCAAATTCGTCTGCAAGTTGAAAAATGGTTTATGGTACGTCACTGAAATATTATGTGACGGTATTGAAATATGATTTTTATGTCATTCAAAAATGCGATAGTGATTCACAGGTCATTCTTAAAATTTAACGTTAAATTATATTTATAATAAAAGGTAGAACGACTGTATTTCTTTACCTCCGCCAGATGTCGCTCTGGAGATGTTGCACTGTATTACAAGTGAAGTTTAAAATGCATTAATAAAATATATTAGAAGTACGTTAGGTCCGGTCTCCCTTGCATGGCCCTAGAGCTGTGACCATGTCAAGGTGTGCTGGCATCTGTTTCCACAGGCGGACAGAAGGAGCGGCGGATATAGTTTGTACAACGTAGGGCACCACAAATCTTTAAGAACGTCCCGTGGTCGCTATAGGGTACCACATCTGTGTATGAACGTCCCTGTAGAGTACCAAACAACTATATGAATGTCCCCTGTTCGCTATAAATCACCATACATCTGTATGAATGTCTCCTGGTCGCTTTAGGGTACAACGAATATGTACGAATGTTCCCCTGGTCGCTGTAGGACACCTACAATAAGTATGATTGTCCCTTGGTCGCTTTAGGGCACCACACTTCTGTATGGATGTCCCCTGGTCGCTGTATGGCATCACAAATATGTATGCATGTCCCCTGGTCGCTGTAAGACACCACACATGTGTATGAATATCCCCTGGTCGCTGTAAGGTATCAAAAATATGTACGAATGTCCCCTGGTCGCTGTAGAGCACCACGAATATTTACGAATGTCCCCTGGTCTCTGTAGAGCACCACGAATCTGTATGAATGTCCCTTGGTCGCTGTAGGACACCTCAAATAAGTATGATTGTCCCCTGGTCGCTTTAGGGCACAACGAATATTTACGAATGTCCCCTGGTCGCTGTAGGACATCTCAAATAAGTATGATTGTCCTTTTGTCGCTTTAGGGAACAACACTTCTGTATGAATGTCCCCTGGCGCTGTAGGGCACCACACATGTGTATGAATGTCACCTGGTCGCTGTAAGGCACCACAAATATGTATGAATGTCCCCTGGTCGCTGTAGGACACCTCAAATAATAATAATTGTCCCTTGGTCGCTTTAGGGCACCACACTTCTGTATGAACGTCCCCTGGTCGCTGTAGGACGCCACAAATAAGTATGATTGTCCCTTGGTCGAAGTAGGACACCTCAAATATGTATGAATGTCCCCTGGTCGCTGTAGGACACCACAAATAAGTATGATTTTCCATTGGTCGCTGTAGAGCAAAACGAATCTGTATGAATGACCCTGGTCGCAGTAGGGCACCGACGATTGTGTATGAATGTCCCCTGTTCACTGTATAACACAAAACATATGTATGAATGCCCCCGGTCGCTGTAAGGCACCACACATATATAGAATTCCCCCTGGTCGCTGTTAGGCACCACAAGTATGTATGAATGTCCCCTGGTCGCTGTAAGGCACCACAATTATATATTAATGTCCTCTGGTCGCTGTAAGACACCACAAATATGTATGGATGTCCCCTTATTGCTGTAAGGCACCACATATATATATTAATATGCCCTGGTCGCTGTAAGGCACCACTTATATGTATGCATTTCCCCTTATCGCTGTAAGGCACCACACCTATGTGTGAATGTCCCCTGGTCGCTGTAAGGCACCACATATAACATATATGTATGAATGTCCCCTGGTCGCTGTAAAGCACCACATATATGTATGAATGTCCCCTGGTCGCTGTAAGGCACCACATATATGTATGAATGTCCCCTGGTCGCTGTAAAGCACCACATATATGTATGAATGTCCCCTGGTCGCTGTAAGGCACCACATATATGTATGAATGTCCCCTGGTCGCTGTAGAGCATCATCAATCTGTATGAATGTCCACTGGTCACTGTAGAGCACCACGACTCTTTATGAATGTCCCCGGTCGCTATAGAGCACCACGAATCTGTATAAATGTCCCCTGGTCGTGGTAGGGCACCACACACATGTATGAATGTCCCCTGGTCGCTGTCGGGCAAATAGACGCTTTCTGACGCCACTGCAGCAGACGGCTTTTTGAAAACATAGTGACAAAAGAAGAAATTGCTCTAAACGAACAATTTCTTCTTTTGACACCATGTTTTCCACTTTAAGACATAGGTTATCCATTCAATTAAAGAGATTTTCCATTGTTTGACAAAATATGTTCAAAGTCGTCTGCTGCAGAATTGTCATATGAGGGAAAGGGTTAACAAATTCCACCTGATGCTGATGCGTCAAATTCGTCTGCAAGTTGAAAAAGTTAAAATATACGCAACGCCCCAGAAACACCAATCTTTATAGCGTAAGAACATTTATTATATGCATATACATTTTTCGGCGCAAATCCATGCAGATTGACACGCGCAGATACAATTCGACCGATTTATTTTTTGTAATTGCTTAGGTCAATCAAGTACGATTCCAAATATGGTTTATGGTACGTCACTGAAATATTATGTGACGGTATTGAAATATGATTTTTATGTCATTCAAAAATGCGATAGTGATTCACAGGTCATTCTTAAAATTTAACGTTAAATTATATTTATAATAAAAGGTAGAACGACTGTATTTCTTTACCTCCGCCAGATGTCGCTCTGGAGATGTTGCACTGTATTACAAGTGAAGTTTAAAATGCATTAATAAAATATGTTAGAAGTACGTTAGGTCCGGTCTCCCTTGCATGGCCCTAGAGCTGTGACCATGTCAAGGTGTGCTGGCATCTGTTTCCACAGGCGGACAGAAGGAGCGGCGGATATAGTTTGTACAACGTAGGACACCACACATCTTTAAGAACGTCCCGTGGTCGCTGTAGGGTACCACAAATGTGTAAGGACGTCCCCTGGTCGATGTAGTGCACTACACATGTGTATGAACGTCCCCTGGTCACTGTAGAGTACCAAACAACTATATGAATGTCCCCTGTTCGCTATAAGTCACCATACATCTGTATTAATGTCTCCTGGTCGCTGTAGAGCACCACGAATCTGTATGAATCTTTCCTTGTCGCTGTAGAACACCTCAAATACGTATGATTGTCCCCTGGTCGCTTTAGGGTACAACGAATGTGTACGAATGTCCCCCTGGTCGCTGTAGGACACCTAAAATAAGTATGATTGTCCTTTAGGGCACCACACTTCTGTATGGATGTCCCCTGGTCGCTGTATGGCATCACAAATATGTATGCATGTCCCCTGGTCGCTGTAAGACACCACAAATGTGTATGAATATCCCCTGGTCGCTGTAAGGTACCACAAATATGTACGAATGTCCCCTGGTCGCTGTAGAGCACCACGAATATTTACGAATGTCCCCTGGTCGCTGTAGAGCACCACGAATCTGTATGAATGTCCCTTGGTCGCTGTAGGACACCTCAAATAAATATGAGTGTCCCCTGGTCGCTTTAGGGCACAACGAATATTTACGAATGTCCCCTAGTCGCTGTAGGACACCTCAAATACGTATGATTGTCCCTTTGTCGATTTAGGGAACAACACTTCTGTATGAATGTCCCCTGGTCGCTGTAAGGCACCACAAATGTGTATGAATGTCCCCTGTTCGCTGTAAGGCACCACAAATATGTATGAATGTCCCCTGGTCGCTGTAGGACACCTCAAATAATAATAATTGTCCCTTGGTCGCTTTAGGGCACCACACTTCTGTATGAACGTCCCCTGGTCGCTGTAGGACGCCACAAATAAGTATGATTGTCCCTTGGTCGAAGTAGGACACCGCAAATATGTATGAATGTCCCCTGGTCGCTGTAGGACACCACAAATAAGTATGATTTTCCATTGGTCGCTGTAGACCAAAACGAATCAGTATGAATGACCTTGGTCGCAGTAGGGCACCGACGATTATGTATGAATGTCCCCTGTTCACTGTATAACACAAAACATATGTATGAATGCCCCCGGTCGCTGTAAGGCACCACAAATATATAGAATTTCCCCCTGGTCGCTGTAAGGCACCACAAGTATGTATGAATGTCCCCTGGTCGCTGTAAGGCACCACAATTATATATTAATGTCCTCTGGTCACTGTAAGACACCACAAATATGTATGGATGTCCCCTGGTCGCTGTAAGGCACCACATATATGTATGCATTTCCCCTTATCGCTGTAAGGCACCACACATATGTGTGAATGTCCCCTGGTCGCTGCAAGGCACCACATATATGTATGAATGTCCCCTGGTCGCTGTATAGCACCACCAATCTGTATGAATGTCCACTGGTCACTGTAGAGCACCACGACTCTTTATGAATGTCCCCGGGTCGCTATAGAGCACCACGAATCTGTATAAATGTCCCCTGGTCGTGGTAGGGCACCACAAACATGTATGAATGTCCCCTGGTCGCTGTTGGGCACCACGAATATGTATGAACGTCGCCTGGTCGCTGTATAGCACCACCAATCTGTATGAATGTCCACTGGTCACTGTATAGCACCACCAATCTGTATGAATGTCCACTGGTCACTGTAGAGCACCACGACTATTTATGAATGTCCCCCGGGTCGCTATAGAGCACCACGAATCTGTATAAATGTCCCCTGGTCGCTGTATAGCACCACCAATCTGTATGAATGTCGCCTGGTCGTGGTAGGGCACCACAAACATGTATGAATGTCCCCTGGTCGCTGTCGGGCAAATAGACGCTTTCTGAAGCCACTGCAGCAGACGGCTTTTTGAAAACATAGTGACAAAAGAAGAAATTGCTCTAAACGAACAATTTCTTCTTTTGACACCATGTTTTCCACTTTAAGACATAGGTTATCCATTCAATTAAAGAGATTTTCCATTGTTTTACAAAATATGTTCAAAGTCGTCTGCTGCAGAATTGTCATATGAGGGAAAGGGTTAACAAATGCCACCTGATGCTGATGCTTCAAATTCGTCTGCAAGTTGAAAAAGTTAAAATATACGCAACGCCCCAGAAACACCAATCTTTATAGCGTAAGAACATTTATTATATGCATATACATTTTTCGGCGCAAATCCATGCAGATTGACACGCGCAGATACAATTCGACCGATTTATTTTTTGTAATTGTTTAGGTCAATCAAGTACGATTCCAAATATGGTTTATGGTACGTCACTGAAATATTATGTGACGGTATTGAAATATAGAGCTGTGACCATGTCAAGGTGTGCTGGTATCTGTTTCCACAGGCGGACAGAAGGAGCGGCGGATATAGTTTGTACAACGTAGGGCACCACACATCTTTAAGAACGTCCTGTGGTCGCTGTAGGGTACCACAAATGTGTAATGACGTCCCCTGGTCGATGTAGTGCACAACACATGTGTATGAACGTCCCCTGGTCACTGTAGAGTACCAAACAACTATATGAATGTCCCCTGTTCGCTATAATTAAGTCACCATACATCTGTATTAATGTCTCCTGGTCGCTGTAGAGCACCACGAATCTGTATGAATCTTTCCTTGTCGCTGTTGGACACCTCAAATACGTATGATTGTCCCCTGGTCGCTTTAGGGTACAACGAATATGTACGAATGTCCCCCTGGTCGCTGTAAGACACCTAAAATAAGTATGATTGTCCCTTGGTCGCTTTAGGGCACCACACTTCTGTATGGATGTCCCCTGGTCGCTGTATGACAACACAAATATGTATGCATGTCCCCTGGTCGCTGTAAGACACCACAAATGTGTATGAATATCCCCTGGTCGCTGTAAGGCACCACACATATGTACGAATGTCCCCTGGTCGCTGTAGAGCACCACGAATCTGTATGAATGTCCCCTGGTCGCTGTAGGACACCTCAAATAAGTATGATTATCCCCTGGTCGCTTTAGGGCACAACGAATATTTACGAATGTCCCCTGGTCGCTGTAGGACACCTCAAATACGTATGATTGTCCCTTTGTCGCTTTAGGGAACAACACTTATGTATGAATGTCCCCTGGTCGCTGTAAGGCACCACAAATGTGTATGAATGTCCCCTGGTCGCTGTAAGGCACCACAAATATGTATGAATGTCCCCTGGTCGCTGTAGGACACCTCAAATAATAATAATTGTCCCTTGGTCGCTTTAGGGCACCACACTTTTGTATGAACGTCCCCTGGTCGCTGTAGGACGCCACAAATAAGTATGATTGTCCCTTGGTCGAAGTAGGACACCGCAAATATGTATGAATGTCCCCTGGTCGCTGTAGGACACCACAAATATGTATGATTGTCCATTGGTCGCTGTAGAGCACAACGAATCTGTATGAATGACCCTGGTCGCAGTAGGGCACCGACGATTATGTATGAATGTCCCCTGTTCACTGTATAACACAAAACATATGTATGAATGACCCTGGTCGCAGTAGGGCACCGACGATTATTATGAATGTCCCCTGTTCACTGTAGAGCACAAAACATATGTATGAATGCCCCCGGTCGCTGTAAGGCACCACAAATATATAGAATTTCCCCTGGTCGCTGTAAGGCACCACAAGTATGTATTAATGTCCCCTGGTCGCTGTAAGGCACCACGAATATATATTAATATGCCCTGGTCGATGTAAGACACCACACATATGTATGCATGTCCCCTTATCGCTGTAAGGCACCACACATATGTTTGAATGTCCCCTCTTCGCTGTAAGGCACCACATATATGTATGAATGTCCCCTGGTCGCTGTAGAGCACCACCAATCTGTATGAATGTCCACTGGTCACTGTAGAGCACCACGACTCTTTATGAACGTCCCCGGGTCGCTATAGAGCATCACGAATCTGTATAAATGTCCCCTGGTCGTAGTAGGGCACCACAAACATGTATGAATGTCCCCTGGTCGCTGTTGGGCACCACGAATATGTATGAACGTCGCCTGGTCGCTATAGAGCACTTTGAATCTGTATGAATGTCCCCTGGTCTCTGTAGAGCACCACAAATATATATTAATGCCCCCTGGTCGCTGTAGGACCCCACAAATAAGTATGAGTGTCTCTTTGTCGCTTTAGGGTACCACTCTTCTGTATGGATGTCCCCTGGTCACTGTAAAGCACCACAAATGTATACGAATGTCCCCTGGTCGCTGTAGAGCACCACGCATCTGTATGAATGTCCCCTGGTCGCTGTAGGGCACCACGAATATGCATGAATGTCCCCTAGTCGCTCTAGGACACCTCAAATAAGTATGATTGTCCCCTGGTTGCTGTAGGACGCCACAAATAAGTATGATTGTTCCATGGTCGCTGTAGGACACCGCAAATATGTATGAATGTCCCCTGGTCGGTGTAGGACACCACAAATCAGTATGATTGTATATCGGTCGCTCTAGGGCACCACACTTCTGAATGAATGCCCTCTGGTCGCTATAGGGCACCACTCATCTGTATGAATGTCCCCTGGTCGCTGTAGGGCACCAACGATTATGTATGAATGTCCCCTGGTCACTGTAGAACACAAAACATATGTATGTATGCCCCCCGGTCGCTGTAAGGCACCACAAATATATATAATGTCCCCTGGTCACTGTAAGGCACCACAAGTATGTATGAATTTCCCCTGGTCGTTGTAAGGCACCACAAATATATATTAATGTCCCCTGGTCGCTGTAAGGCACCACAAATATACATGAATGGCCCCTGGTCGCTGTAAGACACCACACATATGTATGCATGTCCCCTGGTCGCTGTAGGGCACCACGAATATATATGAATGTCCCCTAGTCGCTCTAGGACACCTCAAATAAGTATGATTGTCCCCGGGTTGCTGTAGGACGCCACAAATAAGTATGATTGTCCCATGGTCGCTGTAGGACACCGCAAATATGTATGAATGTCCCCTGGTCGGTGTAGGACACCACAAATCAGTATGATTGTATATCGGTCGCTCTAGGGCACCACACTTCTGAATGAATGCCCTCTGGTCGCTGTAGGGCACCACTCATCTGTATGAATGTCCCCTGGTCGCTGTAGGGCACCAACGAGTATGTATGAATGCCCCCCGGTCGCTGTAAGGCACCACAAATATATATAATGTCCCCTGGTCGCTGTAAGGCACCACAAGTATGTATGAATTTCCCCTGGTCGTTGTAAGGCACCACAAATATATATTAATGTTCCCTGGTCGCTGTAAGGCACCACAAATATATATGAATGTCCACTGGTAGCTGTAGAGCACCACGACTCTTTATGAATGTCCCCTGGTCGCTGTAGAGCACCATAAATGTGTATGAATGTCCCCTGGTCGCTGTAGAGCACCACGAATATGTTTGAATGTCCCTTGGTCGCTGTAGGGCACCACACATATGTATGAATGTCCCCTGGTCGCTGTAGGGCACCACGAATATGTCTGAATGTCCCCTGATCGCTGTAGGGCATCACAAACATGTACGAATGTGCACCAAACTTATGTATGGAAGTCTCCTGGTCCCTGTAGAGCACCACACATATGTATGAATGTCCCCTGGTCGCTGTAACTGAGACGTGGAAAAACTGAGGCACAGGGTTGTAATGAAAGGATTGAAAAGATTAATACGATTAAACCGATTAAATCCATCAGATACGGTGTTTCACACGGAGTAATTTACGGTGCAACACATACACACAAAAAGTTGCCTATGGCGGGAGCGGCTGAAGTTATTTAATATTGATGTGTTTGTATGTTGTTTTACGACGCTTTCCACACTTTTGCAGTTTTATCTCAGTCAGTGGTGATGTAAGCCCCACAAGTCGGAGCGACAAGGAGGTTATGCAATTACTACTATGCTTGTGTCTTTGGTATGATCATGCCGGGGATCGTACCAGGTGGCGGACGCTCTACCTACTACACCACTGAGACGGTATACTATTTTTAAATGATTTTTTTTATAATATGAGAAAACCAACATTATGGACTCTGAGGAATGTATCGAACCAGATCAGCCTGTGCATTCCGCAGATGGACAGATGTATAGAGTAATGACTCCTGAAACAGAAAATCAACAGGAGGCCAAAAGTGTCTGACCTGATTAGCATGCGCGGCATGCTTAGGCTGATCCGGGTCGATACTTTACGCAGAGTCAACAATGTTGGTTTTCTCGCGGTACGGCTCATATCATCTGCGTAATGTATCGACCAGATCAGCCTGCGCTGTCCGCGCAGACTGATCCGGCCGACACATTCCGTCTTAGGGGGAAAGATGTATAGAGTAGTGATTCCTAAAACAGAAAATCCACAGGAGGCGAAAAGTGTCTATCCGGGTTAGCCTGCGCGGCATGCTTAGGCTGATCCGGGTCGATACTTTACGCAGAGTCCACAATGTTGGTTTTTTCGTGGGACGGCTCATGTAGCATGGTCATCATTTCGAAACATTAATTCTTATTCATTTAGAATAATAATACAATACTACTTCAAACATGAAAATGTGTCCATGTCATTGAAAGATTGTACCGTATAACAATCAAAGCGCCAATGGCACTGTAGTGGCGATCGTATGGAAAATCCTGCAAAGTAACAAGCAGTATATCGGTGTAGGGCTTGCGATGACTCTGGTGCGGGTAAATTTGAGAATGTTTCAACCCTGCATCTTTTGACAGTAGAATAATGTTAGTTTGCCAGAATGTTGTCTTGGTGATTTTTTAGTTACGTTCTGAAATTGGTCATGATGTTTTCAAAATTAGGCCATTCCAAAGTTATGAAAAATCTAGTTGGTATTCGATAGACTACCGTTTTAGCTCATTATAACGGCTATTTGTAATCTAAATTGTTCGGGTAATCACATGTTCATCACCAGGTCGCTAGGCCATATTAAGATAAAATGTTTTTTACGCTTTAGAAATGACTAAATTATCAAGAAAGGAGAGAAAACAGTATCCATTATTTTGGTCTTTGTTTCAATTATGTCCGATATTAAACAGGTCTGTTCAATTTAGTCCCTTCACATTGCATGATTGAGGGTTGTCAGAGACATATAAACACAGTGCATTTATATGTCTCTGAGGTTGTTAAACTGCTTCGAATAATGTGAGTGCAAAAACAAACACAAAACATGCTCAAAAAGCACAATTTCACTATTTGCCAAACTGTTCAATTTATAAAAATATAGGCGCATATTTTATAATGCTCGATCTCCAAACTAAATTAGGCTACACTTTCAGCATTGATTGCTAATTGACTCTAGAACGTGCAGACGTGTATACATAACGTGTGTACACACTGACATCGTGTGTCCTTTAAACCTTTGCAAACCAGTCTTATCATCTAGACGCTTTCATATATTTAAACAACTACACAATAAAGCGTTTATAATATTGAGAGTTATTTGCAAGGCAGATAGAACGCGCAATGATATTTATTATCTGCCCAATCATGACGAAGATAATATTTACATATTTTAACTCTATGTAGATAATGTCTCGATAAAACTTAAATATTAGTAACGATCCGGTACCAAAGTAGCACTGACATAATTATTATTAATCACGTCTCTGCATCAATGATGAAACTATAACGGATGTGAGTAAATTAGTTTGCAGTAAGGAAAAAAAATATCAACCGATTGTTCAAAACCGACTATGTAAATATTTTTCGTTGTTGTTGTTTCTGTTAGCATTGTGGCGATTGTCAAACCAATCGCCACAAAAACAAGAGTGCCACGGAGCGAAACCTAACGCTCATCTTCTTTCTTTTTCTAAGTCGAAAAAGGGGCATTACTGAATAATGAATACATCCAGAGTTGTGTTACTTGGTATAGACACGCGTATTGTTACTAGAAACATGTGTACCAAGTTTCATTTGAAATGAGGTAAGGTTGCAGTTTTTGGACGCAAACGACGACGATACCAATGGTATCACAATAACCCGACTTTTTGTCTTCGCCGGAGAAACAGTTGAAGCAGCAGAAGACTTTCGAGCAATTACTCCATTTGCCACCAAGTTGTTAAACTTTATTTAATAATTGTTATTTTATTCATATACTGTTTCTATACTTTTACCACTATGTTTTCAAAAAGCCGTCTGCTGCAGAGGCGTCAGAAAGCGTCAATATGAGGGAAAGCGTTAACTTGACATTCCGTTTATTTATTTCCGAACACAGAAAATCCGGATCAGGGGTCTATTTCTCCAAACTCCGTAAACTTGCGGACCCGTAAGTCATTGTTCTTTCTCAGACTTATGGAGATTTTGCATTTCTCGAAAAATCGTAGATTTGCAGGATTTTGTTGGACTTCCGTAAGTTTACGATATTCATGACGTAGTAGCCTTCTTTTTCCGTAACTTTATGGGCACCTCAGACCCTGTCCATAACTATTGACGTCAGAAATATTGTCTTAATCAATCATTATTTTGTCAACATATTTCGTAAATCATGAAATATTAGAAGAAACGGAGAAGAAATCACCGCGAAAGAAATTTTGAGTAAAATTTGTGTTGATAAATAAGTTCACCGCACATGCGTTTACCAATCAATACGCGCAATTTAACCAATCAAGTTCTCGGGATTTTCCAATGACCTAATTTAGTTGAGCCATCTTACGGTGGAAGCTGAGACTAAAGCTTTGCCCGCCGCAGTGATATGTTGAAGACTAGCACTGCCACGGGAGTTTGACTTAGGGGATCACAATGCCAATTACTCTCAGTTATCTAAACTCTGCTTAGTCTACCGATCCCCCAGGTCTATTCGTGGACGTATACTTATAGACTCTGTACGTATTGTTGGCTATAATAATCCTAGCACTGTACTGCATTACCATGCCTACAAATCCCTTCAAAGGAGCATTCCTTAGCTCAATCTGTAGATCTAACATGATTTGAAACAGAACAAGGCAGGAGAAATAAAATAATGACCCGGATGGAAGCAGAAATGACGTAATATCTCCGTAACTCTGCAACTAAGATACGACTACGATACGGAGTTTGGAGAAATGCAATTTGAAACTCCGCATCTCTTCCGTAACTTTTTCAATTCTACGGAAATCGTAACTTTACGGGTGCGTAACTTTACGGAGTTTGGAGAAATAGACCTCCGACACGGACACGTTTTGAAACGTTACTCTACAATGGTCGCTAATGTTTTTAATTTTAAAGCGCCGAGCGCCAGAAGCTCAATCGGTAGCGACGTGGGCTGCCAATACAGAGGTTGTCAGTTCGAATCCCAGCTCGGCCAACATTCTTTCCGACGTTCGACAAAGGTCACTGTGACATGCGTCATTTGTCTTTCACCAATGAATAGGCTTACAGTCTATGTTGAAAAGCAGCCAGTTGCTTGGAAAGCATATTGTGTGGAGTACTGGTGTGAGAAAGCCAGGAAACGCTTGAGTAGGTGAACTGACAGCCGTGATATGACTGAACAATTGTTGAAAACAGCGTTAGATCCTAATTAATCTAATATATTTGTAACGCAGTTCAAAATGAGAAAAACTTTTTACGATGGGAAAGTGTTGTTTTTTGGTTTTTTTTGTATTTTTATGAGAGAGATACCAGCGCTGTCTAGACGTGATCTTTTTCTGGTGCAGACGACCTTTGACGCGTTTACAGCAGAAAAAACATTTTAGGAAAATGTGTTGTAATAATTGGAAAAATTGTCCGTTTGAGGACGTTTTCCTTTCAACACATGGCTTTAAGTTTTTGAACAAAATTGAACATAGCATTTTCTTGATGTAACTTTCTTTTTATTCTAGGCAGACCACTGTTGGTATAAATATTGTATAATACAACATTGAACGGTTAAACGC